>APFE031687535.1:31519-54698 GCA_000404065.3 Pinus taeda | reverse complement strand
GATTCACAATAGCATCTTTGTATTACTAGCTAAGCTACTATAAAACTATCTTAAAAAGAGTGTTGTTGAATAATTTCAATAACTTATATTCTTTCATCTAAATCTAAATAAAGTGTATTTCCAAGTGGGTATATTTTTGAGTTCTAGAACTAATAAGTCATAGTTTTAGAAAGCTTACATATGGATAAGCGATATTTTGTCCATAAGGCAAAATCAAATCTACCTTGGAAAAACTTGAGAGGTTTATGGATGATTTATTGGGTGATTTTAGAACTTTAAAAATATGATTTATGGAGTGATTTTAGAATTTAGGAAAAATATGATTTATGGAATTCCTTTAAGATTTATAAAATCTATTGCATTTTCTTAATTCTACTTATTGTAAACCTATGAGAACTAATGATAGAATACATGTAGAATGCAGCCAAGAGAGAGGAAGGAGGGATTACAAGCACGCATTAAAAGATAACTAAGTATGCTCTTTGAAAATTATTGTGTTTGCATATGTTGCATGAAGAAATAAGAATCAAATTTATTTGTTTCAAATTTTTCATATGATAGAGTCCACATTATTTTCTTGAGAAAACCTCCATGTGATTTCATGCATAGAGGAATAAATGTTTTGTTCATTGAATTCTTAAAATATTTTATGTGCATTGAATTCTTAAAAAAAACTCATGGCTAAATAATTGTGTGAATTGCGTGAGTTATTGGTAAATAGGATCCAAAAATATCTTTGTATCTCCCAAAATGTGATATATTTGTAAAAATTGAAAGAATTTTTTGAAAATAAACTCGTTCTCACCAAAATATTCTTTCCAATTTGAAAAAATTAGTTTTCAGCGTCTTGAAAAATGTGTCCAAAACTGATGACAAAAATAGGAATTATTTAATATTTAGATATGGAAACATGGGCTGCAAAGATTCATTCAAATCTTTTAAACCATGATACCTTTGTACATCCCAAGAGAAGTTTTATTCAAGCAACCCGTTCCCAAAAAAACCTCTTTTCATTTTCAAAAATTCATTTCCAGATGTGTGGAAATTGCGACCAAAGTTTATGGTTAAAAGAGGAAAAATAGAGTAAAATAAAGTGATGCCATTTGAATTTTCGTCACAATAAGAATAGTTGCTATGTGCATATAGCCATAAACATTGTGTTAATGTTCTTGAAAATAAATAAATTAATTCCATGCACAAATAAATAAGTATTAAGTTTGATATTTATTGAAAAGAGACAAGTTATTAGCATGCACAAAAATAGAACAATTATGTTGATAATTCTTGAAAATGAATTAAATTATTTCATTTAAAATATTACCAATGATGTGATGAAAAGAGATCTGGGTATAAGCCCAAAATCCCTTTTCTTATAAAAATCTCAGCCCACAAAGCCTCTGTCGGAAGCGCTTAAGGCATGAAACCTTAAAGAAAAAAAACAATGGACTTTCTTTAGAATCGGCCACCCTTTTATCAACGCTTTTAATCACCCATCGGAATCCACTACCGAACGCTTTAATCACTATGGCATTGAGCCTCAAAACCGTAGCCTCACAT
The DNA here is from genome assembly GCA_000404065.3 of Pinus taeda. NCBI lineage: Eukaryota > Viridiplantae > Streptophyta > Pinopsida > Pinales > Pinaceae > Pinus > Pinus taeda. The sequence continues at coordinate 53,141 of APFE031687535.1, read as the reverse complement.
ATATTAATAATGCGAAACATTATAACCCCACTCCTCCAAACGCTCGGATCTCAAACATTATATATCTGCCCTTTATGAATATCGCGGATTCGGATTTTTGGTGGTCACAATAATCCTTTAACTCCAGCCTCCGATGCGCTGTAGGGGTTCTGTGAACCCGATATGGCTTCACACTCGGCTTTATAAGGTTTTCTGCTCCGGATTGTCAAAGCTTATACTTCGGAAATCTCAATCCTCTCCTCCGATCCGATAATAGGGTCGGACCCGATACACTAACTGGCCAAATTAAAAAGTTTTCAACTCCGATCAATGTTCCGCTGCAGTGAGAAATCATTCATCCTCCGTGTAAACAGAAATATACACAGAGCCTTATAAAATGATTTAAAGAGTCTACACATGCCGGGATAAAAAGGAAATGATTAGTTTTATTTTGGGAAAAGATTATGTATATTTTTTGGGCTAGATCTTTTGGTAAAAGTGTTAGTATGAAAATTTTTGGAAGGTGTACCAAAAACATGTCACTTAAGTTATCGTGACACATGACTCTAATAACAATTTGTGGTTGCTTATGATTTAGATTTGCAATAACAAAGCTAGAACAACCTGCAACAAAACAACATATACGATCCAAAACAACAAACAGATATATATTATATATAGTTAGTATTATAGTTATACTAGTATATATATATTATATATATATTAATATATATATATATATATATAACCCAACTAGAAAGACTTTTAAAATGATAAATCTTAATTGATAACACCTAGTGAACGAGATCTACAAAAGGGTCTGCAAATCCCCTTCCATGAGATGGGTCCATTGATGTCATTGATGCTTCAGTAATCAGTTCTCTCTCTCAATGTGTGAAAAACCCAAAACAATGTGTGGAACTCAAGCGGGAGCTCAAAGATGATAATGGTGATGATCATAATAATCATGGTGGAGAATGAATGGAAAATTCTCCTATTTATAACAAAGTATTGATTTAATCATGAAAATGGAGAATATTAAAATAATAATGACCAAATCAAAATCTAAACATTAGGAATACTTGATTATATTTTTTGGAGGGAAAAGATATTCAAAATGGTCAAATATATTTATTTAGAAAAAATTAACAAATAAAACAATTTATTAATTATTTCACGAGGATTAAGAATGGTGTGAAATTGAAATAATTTTTAAATAGTAATTTAACAATTATTCCAATAATAGAATTAAGGAATAATAAATAAATAGACATTTATTTAATTATTCCTAGGGGATTTAGTCAAATGTGATAAGGAATAACGATCAAACTATGATTTAATAAATATTCTTAGAGAAATTTCAATAAATAATGATTTATTTAATTATTCTCATGGGGTTTTTTAATTTTAATTAGAAAATAATTTAATAAAAACAGTTTACTAGATTATTTCTCATGGTGAAAGTGATTTTACTATGGTAAAATTAATCCTACATGGTGCATTTTGATCCCCATATTTAGACATGGTTAGGTGGTCATTTTTTGGTGATAATGGATTTCCCCCCAATGTATGAGTGTTAGGAGAAAACTGTATGACCGAAATACGTTGTAGGTTACTCTTCCATGAAGCAATGAAAGGAAGGACAAAAATGAAGCGGGTGAGACCTACTAAACTTATAGAAGTCTCCTTTTATTTTTGAGTACATCATCTCAAATGAGGTGAGGGAGACATACCCATACCCACTGACATAACAAAGTATAAAGAATAATGGTGAGCCTAGCAATGTGGGACTAAGCTACAAAATACATGATACATGATATGTTGGCATCAATGGGCCAGAAAATAATACAAGGAATCCCATATACATAACACGCCTGGAAAGACATAGGTATGGACTGAATATAATAACCTTTGAGTACATGAGACATCACTACTACACCAAGGGCACTTTTAAGACATTCTTTTAAGACAAGAAATCTCCTGTCTTAAAAATCATTTTTTATTTTCTTATTTTACATTAAAATTTAATATGAATTGAATTGTCTTAAATATAAACTTTCAAACAAAAAGGGTTTGAGACAAAAATATTTTAAGACAAAACTTTATATTTAAGACAATAATAGTTTAAGACAAAAAATATTTTAAGACAAAATCAATTTGAGACAAAATTATTTTAAGACAAAACTTTATATTTAAGTCAAAAATAATTTAAGACGAAAATATTTTGAGACAAAACTTTATGTTTAAGACAAAAGTACTTTGAGACAAACATTTAAAGAAAAACTTTATATTTAAGACAAAAATAATTTAAGACAAAATTATTTTAAGACAAAAACAATTTAAGACAAAATTAATTTAAGACAAAACTTTATATTTAAGAAAAAAATAATTTGAGACAAAAATATTTTAAGACAAAACTTTATATTTAAGATAATGGCCACTTTAGATGAAACCTATTTAATACAATTAACACTTAAGGCACAAACATATCAATTTAAAACAATATTATCTAACAACTGGAAAATTGACTCTGACAGTGCGCCTTAAGTCCACCAAGTTGCAGGCAACTACTGTCTTGTGCCTATACTGAGGTTGTTATTTTACTTACCATTCACGTTATCTTATGTAAAAACAACGATTTGTTGGGCTCTTTATTTTGTGGGGGTAGTCAACTAAGAATAACGCGACAACTTTTATTGACAAGACTTCTCGAACATCAATTCCTATTCTATCCCTTTCATATATGCTGATACGATTAGAGACAACTTGTCTATTGTTGCATTTGGCACTGCTAGACGGAGGAGGCTTTTAAGACAATTTTTTAAGAGAAAATAAATATTTTGTCTTCAAATTTTCAATACGAGGTGCTAGTTAAAAAAGGTAAAAGTAAAGGATTAGAGGTCCATCTCGTAGCATTCACTAAGTGGTTGGTTTACCATGGTTGTGAAGTGATATTCAACAAAGGAAAAGTGTTCTTGAGACACATAGTCATAAGATAGGTGAAGCAGATCGAGGTTCGTGTGAAGAACCTGTATAAGCTAGATGTGGAAGACTATCGTGCATTAAGCACTAAGGCGAAAAAAATGCAGGTTGCGAAGTTGATGAACTTTGGCACAAAATACTTGGTCATTTGCATCATGGTACCTTCAATATTATACAAAAAATAACCACTAGCCTTCCTGAAGGAGCACTTAAGTAGTAGGATGTATGCAAAGCATGTACGTTGAGAAGTACATAAAATACACATTCCATGATCGAGACAACAAAACACATGCAATCCTAGAAAGGACCCACTATGATGTTTATGGACCTTTCTCAACAACCTACACTGTTAGACACAAATATTTTGTCATTTTTATTGATATCTTCTCACGAAAGTGTTGGATCTTATTCATGTGGAAGAAATATGAGACATTCTCCAAGTTCATAGAATTCAAGACATTGGTTGAAAAAGAAGCTAGCAAGAAGGTGAAGGCTTTGTTGTAGCGGCTGCAACACCCTCCAAAATTTTGGCCTGCACTTAAATTTCAGAGCCTACTATGGCTATTGTGATTAATCATTCCTTAGTCACTTATTGGTAAGTTGATGATCTCAAGCTCCCCTTTTAAATCTTAAGAGTCGTTCATGCTTTTATCTTTACATACAATGTGACATCTTTGGGCATGGCGGTTATCACTTGTCATGCAAAGGGAGGTTTCTTTTACTTCAAGGGGAAATATTTATGAGAATGGGTTGTCCTCACCACATAGACATGTTCCACACTCATTTCACACACTCTTGCCCAAGTGTTGCCTTTATCCTCCCAAAGTCTATCATCAGAGCCGCACTTCCTGTAAGCTACCACAAAGGTTGTTGCATTAAGCGAAGTATGTTTTATATGTTCTGGATGGTCTATGTTGTATCGCTAAGTTTTCAAGTGTGTGATCATAGTCAATTTTTATCATTGTTCACATCAGTTTCATTGATCCCAGACTTACCAAACTTCAGAGTTTCCTTATCAACCTAGCCTCATCCAACTTTCCTGAATTGTGCACTTCAAATATGTAACCCTCAATCTTTTCCCTTGCATATTGGAACTGTGTAATGCACAAAAATCCAAACCTCCCTTAGCATTCAAAATTGTACAGTTGTTTCCTCTAATGTCCTTCCCTCAACCGGAACCCAATGTCTCTAGAAATTGTGCAGTTTTGTCCCTTGATTACCCAGTCTACCTGGCATCCTGAAATTGCGTAGATGTGTCCTACAAGGGCCTCATCCCATAACAATGCCATTCATCCAGCTAAAACTGTGTAAATGTGTCCTCTCAGGGCGTCATCCTGCAACAGTCACTGCCCATTGAAACTGCACAATTATGTCTCTCAGGGGCCGCGAAGAAAGATGACATGATAGATAAATCTCAAGGAGCTGAGGAGAAAAATAAGCAAGCCAAGGAACCCAAGGTATGATAGAATATCGGGAGCACATGAAGACTCCATCTGATGCATAACCCTTTGCAGGCTAGGTATGGAAAACAAAGCACATCTTTTGAAATACACCTCTTAGTGGCTTAACAATTTTCTTATCATTATCATATCATTTTGTCTTCAATGACATTCATGGTGGCAAGAACTAAAAGTCATTCCATGTGTTTCCTCTATGTGTCTTGCTCCCTTTCACTTGTTTATCACATAGCTTAGAAGATGAAGAGCAATACCACTTGTTAATTTAAGCTACGGAAGTTGTGACCAACATGATCTTATAACTAACCAGGCATGATGCAAGGCATCCTAAGTGGGATGAAATATGTTTTATGATATGTATATAGTCAGTAAACTCCTTTGCATTACTCCTTTGCATTAATCCTTGATTTGTATCTTACATGTATCCTCACCACTTGCCAAATTTGGCTACTTGTTGCCAATAGTCTCTTGGCTCTTTCTTGACAAAGCAAGGGAAGGAACTGTCTAGTGGAATATCCACAACAGTTTATGGATCACAAGTACACCCTCCTTTTATACATTCCTCAAGGATATAATTTTAGTTAAGCTCAAAGGCTTTCTTGAAGTCAATGAAAAAACAGAAGGGACTAGTTTTATTATTAGAAAACTCCTCCAAAATTATTTGAATCATAACAATGTGGTCCATAATTACACCGAAAGGCATTTTCTTTGTGGGCTTAGGGTGAGCAGACATTTTTCACCCCAACCAATAAGAGGAATTTATTTTCGTCATCATCATTGTGATCCAAAACTCACAGGTGGACATTCACCCTCCATTTTCCCGTAATTGAATTAGTGCAGTTGGGTGCCATTCTACGTGCGGGTGCATTCCAATTCAATGCCTTCACATTTCCTCATCCTCGTACTCAGGGATAGCTCGTCCGAGGATTTTCTCAAGGATCGGGAATGTACAAAGAAAATAGACAACATTTGTTACTCCTAAGCATAACAGAGTATTCCTTAGGCCAATAACCATGGGTTCAACTAAAGTTATGATTATGAATCCACTCCTCCTATTGCTACCAATATACCAATGCATGTTCAACGAATCCTTGTTGAGAAGATTTTCGCTGGCATAATTAATGTAGTAACATTTGGACTGAAGTTTTAAAAGAAAAATGTGAAGCAATAGAAGATGAAGAAGGCCAACTGATAGTCGCTACAAATAGTTTTATGGAATAACAAGCGCAGACATGATTTTCATAAAGAAAAATGAATCCCATCAGCTGAATTGCTCTTCTTCTGATGTCGTCAATGAAGGCGGCTGTGAACCAATATTCTGGGATAGCCAAGCACCAAATTATTTTCTTTTTATTTGATAAATTTCAATGGTGTTCATTTTGATAGCATCAGGAAGTCGTCCCACGGTACTAAAGAAGTTATTTTGGAGTATAATCCTTAACCCCACTAAATAGACAACATAAGAAACAAAAAGAACTAATCATCCTCTAGCAGAGAAAACATACAATCTATTTCTCAAACACAACATTAGCAATGTCTTTAGAAAATCCATTTTAAAACACAGTAACAATTACTTCTTTCGGTTTTTGGTAATGTTCATTTCTGCATAGGAAACAATGATCATGTTCAAACCATAAGAATAACAATAGATTTAGAGGAGTTGTGGAAAGACAAAAGCTATGTTTTATGTGCACAGATTGAAATGAACCATTATTAAGCCGCATCCAATTCAAATAACAACTATTTGACAAATTGGAAGAGTTTAACAGGTACAAACTGATAATGATCCTCTGATTTAAGATCCCCAAATAGAACGACATCAAATATTTCAATATCCATCATATAATATTAAAATTTAAATATTTATATATACACTAGAACATTTCACCTGAATTTAAGTTTAGTTGGTTGCAAAGGTTCACCATTATTATTATTATTATTATATGTGGAATTCGATTGCTGAGGCTCACCAATATTATTATTATTATATGTGGAATTCGATTGCTCATATCCTACATTTGGGAATCCATTATCATATAAATGAATATAGGGGCAACAATTCCGTTGGCTACTATAATAAGGAATTCCATTTGGGGGATCTTAAATATGCTATCGTAAGGGATTCCATTTGTTGCTAGAATAAAAAATTTACATTAGTTCATCTTTGAGACTTTGATTCCTAAGAAAGAGAGAGGATTTTTTGATTCTCATATATATCATTGTTTCTTTCTACATACTTTTTTAATATAACTTTCTCTTTTTTTTTAGACGATTTTTTTTTCATTCTTCATTAATCAAATAAGAAATTACATATGGATTTATAGATATAAAAAACCAAAGAGAAGTAGGCAAATCATTGGATCAAGCCAACACCAGACCAAAGAAACAGAGAGGAGATCACTAAGAACCAACATTGGTAGCACGAGAAAAAGACAGACAAGGTCAAAACAATGGAGAAAAAGATAGACCAAACTAAGAAGCAAAGGCATCCCCAAAAGAAACAAAACATATGATCAGAAACAGAAGAAGCCAACTTCTTGTATAATGCCATCAATTTGAAGCTCAAAAACATAAAACCAGGATAGAGAGTGATCCCTCTCTTAGATAGAACATCAACGACCAAGTGTTGCTCTTTGTACACATGCAAGAAGGATATATCAAAGAAGGAGCAATGAAGAGCCTTAATGTTGACAATCCAATGGTGAAGTTAAGGAACCTCTAGGGAGTTCCACCCTTAAAGCCAATCTATGACCACCTTAGATCTCCAGCAACCCTAAAGGAATCAATGGAAATCCACAACATTCTAGAGAATTTGCCACAACGCCACTATCTCAGCCCTATTGCTAGTTCCTTTGCCACCATTCGAGAAGAAATGATATTCCATACTAGGGTAGAGACAGATAATAGTGCCACATCCACGTGAACCATCAACGGAGGCCCCATCGAAGAAGCCCAAAGGAAAATGATCACCCAAATCCCTGAATAGAACAAAGCGCCATGGAGATGAGGAGAACCACAGACCAATTTCTAAGAAATGGCCAACAATTTTAACACTGGTAGATTGGCAATCATAGAAAACATTCTAAAAAATAGAGGCATTTTTGTAACACGAGAAACACCAAAAAACATATAAGGGCAGAGCATGGAATGGTATTTGTTCCAATTTCCAGTACACTAGGCAATCCAAGATGGAAGACCAAATCCTATCAACCCTTATTTTCATCAAAACCGCCACTTGATCCCAAATAGACTTGGCATGTGGCCATCCTAGAAACAATTTTTTTTTTGTAAAAAAAAGTTAAAAATACTTTTTTAATATAATTAGCATAGTTCTATTTTAACCAAGATCAAGTCTTAAGAGATTTTAACTTTTCGTCTTAATAGATATAAAGTTAAAATGAATCTTAATACAAGTTTATTATTAAATAGTGACCCATGAAGATATTCATGAAAACTGAAGACGAAGACTATTTTTTTAAGATTATAAGTGAATAACTTCAAAAAAAAAAAAAAAACTAGAAAGGTACGGAAACTCAACAAAGAAACACTCACAATAATCCGACAGGAAGAACGCAAGAAAAATTGCCTCTAAGAGCAAGAACTATGCACTAGGAAGAGTATTCACATGTAGAAACACTCACAATTCTCGGACAAGAAGAACACAAAAAAGTTACCTGTGAGAGCAAGAATTAGGCACTAGGAAAAATATTCACAATTTTAGATGTGCAGCTGACCTGTATGCTTTTCTTCACATGCCCTAGACAAAAAAATATCGGATTTTATATAGTTTCTTTCCAAGACTATTTTTTCTAAAATCACACAGGAAGAACAATTTTCTCAAACCATAAAGGGTGCAAGGAAGGTTCATAATGACACAAAACTCGAGGTAATTTATTCATTGAAGATGATTTTTTTCCTTTTTGAAATTTCCTGCGAACATTAACGACTAGAATATCCTTCCAGAAAAAGAGATTTTAAAGTTTTTTTTACCAGAACCAATGGATACAATTCTTTGGAGATTAAATGCTAAAGACAAAAGAGTAATCAAATATTATTACTCTTCTACAACTAAGAAAGACTGTCTCTTTTGAAGATCAATTCGTTATCCTATAGCCAAGTTACCAACTGGACATGCATCACATTTATCATCCAAGTCTTAAAGTTTGGGTTGTTGGCATCAAGAACATATCCTACCTTAAATGCAACCATAGTTGTTTGATATTCCTCTAGAGAAAATAACACAATAATAGAAGGTAAAATGATAAGTTAAATTAGAATGAGGTTTGTTGACAAATTTGTATCAACCCTTATTTCATCTATAAACATGTGTGGCTAGTGGATCAGTCACTGCATTTTCACACCACCAAACCCTAAAAGAGAAAAATGTCCCAATCTAAACTTAGACCAAAATGTTTACCCCTTAGGAAAGTATGTGTTTTCCATAGAAGGATCCAATTCTATTGCCTGGTTTACATCAACCACAACATATATTAAACAAAGGACATAAAGTAAATAAAAGCGCAGTAGCATGCTTAAGTCCAATACACAAATCCTCAAGCTAATTAGTGATAATAAACATAAACTTATTATAAATTCAACAAAAATGAAGCATCGACTTAATGGGAACATTATGAGTACCATTGATGATTTTATAGGTAGCCAGTTCATTACATAAAACTAAACAATTTTTTAATATGAAAAGGCCATTCCATGAATTCATAATGAGAGAATAAACCAAGATTTATGTTAGTGTAAAATTCTTTTTAAATTTAACCTCCTACTACATTCTTTAGAAGATATATAGAAACTCTAATTTCAATGGCATTTCATTCTCCATATATTTAGCTTCATTATTGCCTTCCACATTCTTGATTCTTCCTATCGACATTTCTTTGCACCTCTTGGTGCAATTAATACTAATATTATGTTATGGACTTTGAATAATCCATGGATTCGGCTTTGCAATACTTTCATACTATCCTTGTTTCTTATTATTGGATGTTCAAGATGCCAATGTGATGTGTAGTACAATAAGTTCCACATTGAATTAGGATAAATTGTGGCCACTAACTCACACTAATATAATGAACCTGAATAGTAAAACTTAACCTGATCATCCATGGGTACGCAATTAGGTGGGTGCAACGAATCAATGTAGTGACCATGGGAAGAATAAAATATTTTTAAACATTTATTTCAGTTGATTTTAACAAATTTTTCTTGGAATCCTAAATTTGAACATTTAATTTTAATCTATACAATCTCATGATGTTGATTCATTTTATTAAATAAAGATTTTAAACAATCCAAATAAAACCACACTAATTTTTTAAAATCCTTTTGAGGTACATATTCATACAAACATTGAAGAATAAAGGTACACGTGGTATCAATAATTTGACCCCATATTTTTTCAAATCTCTTATATCTTTGTGTTTTAAAATTTGGTATTTTTATGTTGAAAGACATTTTCTCTATGAGTTCAATGGGCGAAAAATTTTAAGCGCAACCAATCTCCTTGCTCCATTTTCGTCATTCCCTCGCATCAAAATTCAATACGTGGTTCGTCCTGTATAGGGTTCTTCAAGTCTCGTTTAAACGATTGAAGTGGTTAGAATGTGAAAATCTTCTGGAAGGTGGTGGGCATGATTGTGCACCATGCATTTGGGACATGAAACATGCTAATTCGAATAATTACCTATTCCGAATGGAGAATCACAAGGCTGTGGTGAGAGAGTTGGCCTAGTGTCCTCATGACATGTCTTTGTTAGCATCATGTAGAGGATCAATAGGTAGGTGCATTAAACTTTTGAATTGCAGCATGAGAGTTCCCATGTTTTTGAAAAGCACTAAGACAACATCTCAAGTGTGTTGTAGTGGAATTGATAGGCCTTTTCTTGAATCAATTTACTTCTCATTTTTGTCTACACTTTTCCTCTCATTTGACATCTGGCACACATTTTTATACCCTCTTCGCCTCTCCATTTGACATGTGACACACATTTTTATGCCCACTCTTCTACTCTTCTCCTCTCATCTTGACACATTTTCCTCTAAACTTGACACCTTTGACACCTTTTTCTCATAATTTGACATTTGTTTAACTACAATACTTGGTTTATTGAAATCTTGGATAAGTACTGAGAGGCAGTTTTTTTAAATGTACGGAAGGTGCCATGATGAGAGGCCATTGTGAGAGTCTGCTTACAGTTTGTCTAGAAGTGGATTGCTTACAAAATGTGTTCCCTTACTCACCAATGTATTAAAAGTGCTGAGGCTGGTGGTACATTTTCAATCCCCATAGGTTCACATACTTTTTTGGTCTTCAAATGGAGCACAATAGTAACTAGAAACTAAAATACCAACTAGTAACCATAAGGGAATTAATAACATTTTATATCAAGAGCTCTATGAACTCCATTGCAAGAAAATTTACCAATTGAACTAATCCTTATTGCTACTAGCTCTTAACTAAACCTTTCACACTTTATTATTAAAAATATTGAAATAAAAGCATGAATAATTAGTGGTTGATATATTCCAATTTATCAAATAACTTAACAATCACAATATCAATTAGTTAATAAGGGAAAATTTTATCAATGGCATGAGGACAAATGTTATTGAAATAGCTTATTTATTTGGTTTGCATGGAAATTGTTTTATACTTCAATGCATTTTTCTTTTCCATTTAGTGCAATAGGTTCCTTCTTCAAGAAACACATCAAACACTAACATTTTTTAGTGACTTCTAAATATAAAAATCTCCAAAATGGAATGATATTTGTTTATATTGGAATTGTAGTCCACTAGTTTTACCCATTAGGATTAGTAAAGGCACTTCAATAAATTTAATATATCAATTCAAATTACACAAGTGACACCATATAAAGAGAAAAAATTAAACTGGGGTTGGTTATTATCACATTTGCATTGAAATTATACATTTGTTTTCTGGTTAAGTCGGGAGAAGGAAATCTACTTTCACTACAGAAAAGGGGCAAACAAGAAGTTATTTTTTTTTCAAGGAAATTTCAAATACATTATCACATTCGTTTAGTGGTTGCCATTTATTAATATAAGTATGAAATTGAGGAATGGAAATGACATCCAAATAAGAGACCATGAAATTAACAAACCTTGAACTTTGTGTGAGATCACTCCCTTATACACTAATTTTCATAGGAGTTTCTCCTATGATATGGTGAAGCATGTATCCCAACATAGACTAAACTAAATTAACACCCAATTTTTCACTAGTGTAAATATTATATCTTGTACCAAATGGAAGTAGTCCATAGTCATGGTCCTCCATATCAACATTTTCTTCAATAAATATCTTAGGCTTGAAGGTAAATGGGCTCTTCCATATAGTTAGGTCTTTAAAAACGGCTTCCATATTTACATGTATATTATTTCCTTTAGATATATTTTGACAACCAATCATCAATATTTTATGTTTTTCTATGCAAATCATTAGAGAAGTGGGTGGACATGCAAAGGGCCTTTTTTGTGATATATTAATGAATTATAGATGATGAAAATCAATGTCACTCATCACTTTATCTAGTTTGTCTTGTGATAAAAATATAAACATACCATTCCATAGATAAAAATATTAATAAGATCCCCTAGAGGAACTATTAATGAAGATGACTTCAAATAAACACAATACGTTTTGTTAAAAATATCTCCATCCCAACATGATGCTCACACTACTATGTTATATTGTATATATTTCTTTTATTTTTGCTTGCAGATCTTATGTCACTCCAAACTTAATACATCCTCCTAACAACATTTCAATCCTTACATATAAATCTTAATATTAAATATACATTAACCTTTTCCATAATGATAATGGATATAAAAAATACAACCTCAAAAAATCTAATTCTTCTAAAAAAACCAATTTTAACTTTAACACCCTTTATATGTCTAGCCTTTTATAGATTTTACACAACAAAAAATTATTTTGTTGCCTAAATTTATTTTCCTATAATAGTTTTGTGCTTATTATCTTAATATTAAATAAAATAGTAATAGATATAAAAATGCAATTAAAAAAATCTAATTCTTCTAAATTAGAACTAATTGTAAATCTAATAACCTTTTATATATTTTTCAATTGTAACTCTAATAACCTTCTATATATTTTTCATGATCAAAAGTTGTTTTGTTTCAAACTATTTTTCAGGTCGTTCGTAGTTTCCCATACCCGGTTCAATTTCCTATTCTTTCTACTCTCTCAATTGATTCTGTAGGGGAGCCCAGAACTAAACGGAAAAAATGGAGAGCAATGTGGAGATTGCAAGGAGCCACAAAACTGTTGTCCCTCCTCACCACGACACCGCTAGCAGGGCTGCAGGATTTACTCTCAGCATCCATGGGGTGCAGAGTCTAGAACGAAGTACTCACACAACAATACCAAAAGCTCAAGTCCTGTGCAGTCCTTTCTCTCATTTTCGCTCTTCAAACACGTCAAATACTTAAATATTTCTAAATGTATGGATCAATTGCGGGACCAAGATATCCAGTTGGCCTCCAAATCCCTTAAAAACCTATTTATGGAACCTTGACCAACCACACGAATGTATTTCAAATCTAGGGTTTGTGAATAAATGTAATATGTTGAAGGATGTTGCCATTTCAATACACAATTTGAAGGCTTTAAGTATTAAGGCCTTGACTAAGGTTTACAAAAGCTTAGCCCTATTTATAGCATGAAAATCCTAACCTTTTCCTTATTGTTCTCCTTCTCAGACCTTGACTACACTTTGTAGTCTTGTACACAGTTCCTCAACACATAAGCCCCTTAATACATCCAAATTAACCTCTAATGGTAGCAATTTCCAGTGGAATTTGGTCATGACCCTTTGCATTTTCTTCTCGGATTCTCAACAAAAGTGCAGAATTTCACATTTAGCACAGTTTTCGCCTTGTGAGCAGATAATGTAACGTTGGGACTATCAGGAATGCACCAACGACAAACACTCTGCTCATGTTGTAGTAATCCGCAAGCTGCAATGGTGTTTTGGAATTCATGTAGGAAACACCATTCACTGCATAACATCATTTGCCATTGATGATGGGGACTTAGTTTGAGAGGATTATTGTTCGATTAATGTTGGTTTTCCTATGGTGGAAAGATTCATGTGCATTGGGACGAGCCACACTGGCTATCAAGTTCCATCTGTACAACAATAGCCATTCAAATTTTGAGAACATGTTGACTCTAAACTTTACCCCCAACCTAGATGTAGGAAATCTCCTTCAGGTCCTTCCCTAGGTTAACCCTAATGCATACTTGACATTGTGGTCTAGAGTTAAAAAGCCTAATTATATTGTCACATATGTATCTACTAATAGGAGCTGAAATTTGCACCAGGAACCCCCAAAATTATTTGGAAGCCCAAAAAGATTAACCTATGTTAGATTTTAGGCTTTTGTGTAAGTTTTTTCCAGTGGTATGATCTGGATTATCCACATTTTTGTGTTCATTCTTTCAACGTTTCAAACCCCAAAGGGGGTCCATCATTAGGAAAATCAGATAGATAGAATATGAATGAATCAAGATTTCGAGAAGACAGATCTCCTTCCATGTTTCCCCTCCATACAGGGAAGTTATGTTAGATTTTAGGCTTCTGTGGAAGTTTTTTGCAGTGGTATGATCCGGATTATCCATAGTTTTGTGTTCATTCTGTCGACGTTTCAAACCCCAAAGGGGGTCCATCATCAAGACAATCAGATAGATAGAATATGAATGAATCAATATTTTGAGAAGACAGATCTCCTTCCATGTTTCCCCTCCGTACAGGGAAGTTATGTTAGATTTTGGGCTTCTGTTGAAGTTTTTTGCAGTGGTATGATCCGGATTATCCACAGTTTTGTGTTCATTCTGTCGACGTTTCAAACCCCAAAGGGGATCCATCATCAGGGCAATCAGATAGATAGAATATGAATGAATCAAGATTTCGAGAAGACAGATCTCCTTCCATGTTTCCCCTTCGTACAAGGAAGTTATGTTAGATTTTAGGCTTCTGTGGAAGTTTTTTGCAGTGGTATGATCCGGATTATCCACAGTTTTGTGTTCATTCTGTCGATGTTTCAAACCCCAAAAGGGGTCCATCTCAGGACAATCAGATAGATAGAATATGAATGAATCAAGATTTCGAGAAGATAGATCTCCTTCCATGTTTCCCCTCCGTACAGGGAAGTTATGTTAGATTTTAGGCTTCTGTGGAAGTTTTTTGCAGTGGTATGATCCGAATTATCCACAGTTTTGTGTTCATTCTGTCGACGTTTCAAACCCAAAAGGGGGTCCATCATCAGGACAATCAGATAGATAGAATATGAATGAATCAAGATTTCAAGAAGACAGATCTCCTTCCATGTTTCCCCTCTGTATAGGGAAGTTATGTTATATTTTAGGCTTTTGTGGAAGTTTTTTCAGTGGTATGATCCGGATTATCCACAGTTTTGTGTTCATTCTGTCGACGTTTCAAACCCCAAAGGATTTCCATCATCACGACAATTAGATAGATTGAATATGAATGAATCAAGATTTCGAGAAGACAGATCTCCTTCCATGTTTCCCCTCCGTACAGGGAAGTTATGTTAGATTTTAGGCTTCTGTGGAAGTTTTTTGTAGTGGTATGATCTAGATTATCCACAGTTCTGTGTTCATTCTGTTGACATTTCAAACCCCAAAGGGGGCCCATCATCAGGACAATCAGATAGATAGAATATGAATGAATCAAGATTTTGAGAAGACATATCTCCTTCCATGTTTCCCCTCTGTAAAGGGAAGTTATGTTAGATTTTAGGCTTATGTGGAAGTTTTTTGTAGTGGTATGATCCGGATTATCCACAGTTTTGTGCTCATTTTGTCGACGTTTCAAACCCCAAAGGGGATCCATCATCAGGACAATCAGATAGATAGAATATGAATGAATCAAGATTTCGAGAAGACAGATCTCCTTATTATGGATAATTCGAATCATACCACTGCAAAAAACTTCCACAGAAGCCTAAAATCTAACATAACTTCCCTGTACGGAGGGGAAACATGGAAGGAGATCTGTCTTCTCGAAATCTTGATTCATTCATATTCTATCTTTCTGATTGTCCTGATGATGGACCCCCTTTGGGGTTTGAAACGTCGACAGAATGAACACAAAACTGTGGATAATCCAAATCATACCACTGCAAAAAACTTCCACAGAAGCCTAAAATCTAACATAACTTCCCTGTATGGAGTGGAAACATGGAAGGAGATCTGTCTTCTCGAAATCTTGATTCATTCATATTCTATCTATCTGATTGTCCTGATGATGGACCCCCTTTGGGGTTTGAAATGTCGACAGAATGAAAAAAAAACTGTGGATAATCTGGATCATACCACTGCAAAAAACTCCCACAGAAGCCTAAAATCTAACATAACTTCCCTATACGGAGGGGAAACATGGAAGGAGATCTATCTTCTCGAAATCTTGATTCATTCATATTCTATCTATCTGATTGTCCTGATGATGGACTCCCTTTGGGGTTTGAAACGTCGACAGAATGAACACAAAACTGTGGATAATCTGGATCATACCACTGCAAAAAACTTCCACAGAAGCCTAAAATCTAACATAACTTCCCTGTACGGAGGGGAAACGTGGAAGGAGATCTGTCTTCTCAAAATCTTGATTCATTCATATTCTATCTTTCTGATTGTCCTGATGATGGACCCCCTTTGGGGTTTGAAACGTCGATAGAATGAACACAAAACTGTGGATAATCTGGATCATACCACTGCAAAAAACTTCCACAGAAGCCTAAAATCTAACATAACTTCCCTGTACAGAGGGGAAACATGGAAGGAGATCTGTCTTCTCGAAATCTTGGTTCATTCATATTCTATCTATCTAATTGTCCTGATGATGGACCCCCTTTGGGGTTTGAAACGTCGACAGAATGAACACAAAACCGTGGATAATCCAGATCATACCACTGCAAAAACCTTCCACAGAAGCCTAAAATCTAACATAACTTCCCTATACGAAGGGGAAACATGGAAGGAGATCTGTCTTCTCGAAATCTTGATTCATTCATATTCTATCTATCTGATTGTCCTGATGATGGACCCCCTTTGGGTTTTGAAACATCGACAGAATGAACACAAAAATGTGGATAATCCGGATCATACCACTACAAAAAACATCCACAGAAGCCTAAAATCTAACATAACTTCCCTATACGGAGGGGAAACATGGAAGGAGATCTGTCTTCTCGAAATATTAATTCATTCATATTCTATCTATCTGATTGTCCTGATGATGGAGCCCCTTTGGGGTTTGAAACGTCGATAGAATGAACACAAAACTGTGGATAATTTGGATCATACCACTGCAAAAAACTTCCACAGAAGCCTAGAATCTAACATAACTTCCCTGTATGGAGGGGAAACGTGGAAGGAGATCTGTCTTCTCGAAATCTTGATTCATTCATATTCTATCTATCTGATTGTCCTGATGATGGACCCCCTTTGGGGTTTGAAACGTCGACAGAATGAACACAAAACCGTGGATAATCCGGATCATACCACTGCAAGATTAACCTAAATAGGGAAGGACAATTGAGTGGTTTTTTTTGCAGAGAAATCTTCCTCCTAGGGATACAACATCACCATTGTTTCAGCATAACCAAAGGCCCTGAGCACATTGGGTTTTATCTTTAAAAGAGAACAAGGAATAACCCTTTGTTAGGTTATGGGTGGATGAACTGTGCCAATTGTAAGGCTCCCATACTTCCTCTACATAGGGCTTTATGATGGTCTTGGGTAGGATGTAGCTCCACAAAATAGTCCAACAAAGTAAGGTGTTTGAGTTTATCATAGAGAACAAAATGTCTGTTATCAAGAATTCCATTCTCTTGAATGTCATTACCTTTGTCAATTTTGTGGAAGAATAAAATGAAAGAAGGTAAATTACAAAACATAGAACGAAAAGTAAACAATAAAATAGAAGAAGAGGGAAAATGTAGAATTTCAAACAGGATTATTTTTTCCCTAACAAAGTTAAAGTTTTCACATTGGTATGTTTTGAATCTTAATCAATATACATTTGTTTCTAAATACTTTCTTTGATGCTATCTGTTTGAATTGATTATGCAACTATTTTAATTGAATGGTTTATAATTATTTTTTCATTCAAGTAATGGTTTTCATTCTTGAATTTTTGTTAAGTGTCTTTATTTTCTATAGTACCTAGTGGTATCTTTAATGTGGCAGTGATTTTCAACTCGAGACCTAGATGTAGGAAATTGATTGCGTTTGTTTTCAACTTGCTTATTCTTAAGGTCATGGTTGTCTATTTTTTTCTAGTTTGTCTTTTTTTTTGGTCTGGATTTTTTCAGATACTTGCCAAATCTTAAAGAAATTAAGGTTGTGAAACACAAGAAAGTTCAGAGAGAAAGACTGTATTTCCTAAGAGAAAAAGTCCCGAGGTTTTCAACCTTCAAATAATGATTCTAGGACATTGAAATCTAACTCCATTCATTCTTATGAATGCCAGTTGCTAATGTAGGTAAGTAGATGATTGACCATTATAGTCCAATATATGTAAACGGAAGGTGGCAAATGTGGGCATTGCAAATGTTGGCCACAATATGTTATAAAAAAATTTGGGACATCATTGTTTGAAGTTGGATTTTTTTTTCTCCCATACATGGGACCAGAAAATTACATGAATTTATTTACATCTTATTTTGTATGGCACTCTCTATTTGATGAATGACAAGATATTTTTTCTTATTAGTTATGAATGTGGAATAAAAATCCTTTAGTTTTAGAAGCTTTGAGGAAGAGGTTTTGATTCTGTTTTTCTCTTTGATATTTGTACATACTTCTTCTGCTCCTTGTTCTTATCTCTATTCATTGTGCACATTTTATGTTTAATACCAAGCCATGTTCACAACAAAAAGTGTGCAACAATATCATAAACAAAGGATATAGAGAAAACCTTCCCTA
This sequence comes from Pinus taeda, assembly GCA_000404065.3. Classification (NCBI taxonomy): domain Eukaryota; kingdom Viridiplantae; phylum Streptophyta; class Pinopsida; order Pinales; family Pinaceae; genus Pinus; species Pinus taeda. The sequence continues at coordinate 34,709 of APFE031687535.1, read as the reverse complement.
TTGTGTGTCGGATTCAAAGTGAGTGGTAAACCCTAAACAATGAAGTTCATGGGTGTCTATTTTTTTTTCTGTTTTGTCTTTTTTTGTCTGGTTTGTTTCAGATACTAGCCAAACCTTAAAGAAATTAAGGTTGTGAAACAAAAGAAAGTTCAGAGAGAAAGATTGTATTACCTAAGAGAAAAACTCCTGAGTTTTTCAACCTTCAAATAATGATTCTAGGACTTCGAAATTTGACTCCATTCATTGTTATGAATGTTAGTTGCTTATGTAGGTAAGTAGATGATTGACCAATGCAGTCCAATATATGTCAACAGAAGGTGGAAAATGTGGGCATTGCAAATCTTGGCCACCATACGATGTAAAAAAAAAATGGGACATAATTGTTTGAAGTTGCTTTTTTTTTTCTTTTGAATCGAACCCATACATGTGACCAACAAATTACATGAATTTATTTACATCTTATTTTGTATGGCACTCTGTGTTTGATGAATGACAAGATATTTTTCAGATTAGTTGATAAAGAAGGAAAAGTTAGTTGTTGATGTAGGAGCATTCAGGCTTAGTCAGCAATGTGACAACATGGTAACATGTTGTGACTAACAAGGGGTTGGGAGACAATAGTTTAATAAAATTTTATTTATTTAAATATATGAGAGTGTTTATTTATTGAAAAATATGAGAAAAGGGTATATGTGGCTGATTGATCCTCCCTATGAAGAGATCAGGCCAAACAGTTAGATTTATTTGGCTAGAATAGAATATGAGGAATTTTAAAGGCTTGATTTAGCGTTGGTTTAGAAAAGAGTGGGTTTGAAGAGAATTTTTAGGAGAGGTTGAGAGATTTCTGGTTCTGAACCAGAATTGGTTCATGAATCCATTTATTTGTATAAATTGTGTCTTCTTGTATAATTCAAAGTTGGTGAGATAGGTGAGATGAAGAGGAAGAGGATTGAAAAGCATTGTAATCTTACGGGCAGCATAGGGGGAAAAGGCCATTTATTAGAAGAATCAAGCCAAAGGAGGACACAGAACTTAGAAGTGTAGATATGTATTGATAATTGTATACAGTAAATTGGTTTTGGTGTGTGAATCCGTGTGTTTGTGCGTCTTTGAGTTATGCTGTATATTATATGGGCCGATAGTTAAATTTCCATTTGTAGGCATGTCAATTAACCACCAATCACTGTAGGATCGATGGGGAGCTATTGATAAATTGAAGGACTATTATAAATAAATGGCATATTTAGAAACCCGAGTTAGACAGAGTAATGTGCTTTAATACAACAATCCACCCATAGCAAATGAAACAAAGTTGAGAAAGGAGTAACATGAATGATGTACAGGAACTGTGGGATCCCATATATCGATGATTTAGATCAAACCTAAGGCCAGAGCAGAGCTTATTATATCACATCGGCGGATCATTTTTATAAATGGACAATTCTCTTAAATATGGCAACAAGTGATATGCGATCAAATCACAACTGTCGGATCAATTTCAGATCAACGATTGATATCTAATCGACAATCGCGTGTCAACAAAGTAAACAATGATGGAGAATCGGGACAGTGAAGTACCAACGGCCAATAAGCAATATCACCAATAGGCCAATCGGCGATCAGGGGTTGTGATGATCGGCGGTCGGGAAAGCTAGAGTTCGAACCTATCGGAGGGGCAAGCGACTTAAGCGTGGACCCGATCATATTTATATATGCGGATGAACAATATTTGAGTTTCGACCTATTCGGTTATAGGCAGATTTCCTTGTATTTATGTGTAAAGTGGAGACCAACAAAAATGTGATGAAGCATATGGAACGGTGGACCCGAAATATATATACAAGCAGGTTTATGGATTTTGAGTTTCGGAACCTAAGTGCAATGCGGTTTTCCAAGGTTTCCCCGTGTATTTCTATATTGTGTGTTGCTGAGGGATCTAAGGCTTGAACACATATTTTAAAGCCCAGGTAATGTAAAGAAAATCTGATAAGTGTTTAGCCCATGATTTTAAATGTTTAGTCTATATGGGAACATTTCCGAAAATTTTATGTGGGTATAAGCACAGAATTCGGACCTGATTGTTGGATTTCCTTTAAACTAGGTTATCTGCACCATTTTTGGTATCAGAGCTAGCTTAACGCTCTGAAAAAATTGTTTTGGGAAATTGAATTTTAATTTTAGCAGATGTATAATTGCCCTGAACTGAGTTTGATGAAGATGAGGATCAGACTACAAATGACACTGAGATCAGAATGGAGAAGTAGTGAATGCATGCGGAAGGTCTGGTAAGAATGTTTAATTTGAAATTTTGCAAAGATGTATTTGAATGTCTAAAGAATAACATAAGATTGAAATTTCAAAGGAGGAAGTGTTTTCCTTTCAGGAAAAGTTGATTACATGACTGATTTGATTGAGGTAAAAGGTTTAGAAGTTAAATTTGAATAGAAGAGTGGTTTGTTGTAGCATTGAATTCATTTGAATAGTTTGAAGGATCTTATGAAAACTGAGAATGATTGAGGAATTTTTAAAGTATTGTTGAAGGAAATGATATTAATGATTGAAAGAACAGAGATTGGATTAATAGGACTAAAAGAAGAACCACTACAGGGAATGAATTTTGGAAATTTTATAGGCAAAACAGGATTTGCTTATAAATAGGTTATCAGAAGGAATTGATAGTATCTGCCATAAATTGGCAAATATAATTGAAACTCAGATCTGATATTAATTGGTCTTGAAAACTGAAGAGTCCATTATGAAAATAGAATGGGAAATAGTTGTGGTTGCATGGAGTCCTATTGAATGGAAAGTCTAAATGAAATAGTGAATAGGTGAGTCCTTTGACTGATGGAATGGGAGTTAGTTTAAAGACATATTTGAAGGAAATATTGTAGGTTTGAAAGATACTTTGATGTGTCTTGAGATAATATTGTGTAGGTCAGTGGAAACAGTGGATTTGCTGAAGTGAAGAGAAGGAAAGCTGACACAGAGAACTTAGCTGAAGAAGGTGTTGAAAAATGTGCAACAAGAAATTTTAAATTTAGAATGTTCTAAAAATAGACCTGCTAAAAATAGCATGTCTAAAAATAGTAGTTTGGCCAGTGAGGTCATTGGCCACATCGGGTGAGAGGTGAAACTGCTAAAAATAGAAAGTTCTAAAAATAGCATTTATGGGTCCCTTCCTATTTAT
>APFE031687535.1:1997-28177 GCA_000404065.3 Pinus taeda | reverse complement strand
GTAAAATTAATTTTGGTCTTAACAACAATTTGAAATATTAATTAATTAATTCAGTTGAGTTAATTAATTAAGGAAATTTGAATTTGAAGTCTTTGTGAGCATGCACATGAGTTTCCTCCAATGATTGAGGGAATAAGTATGAGTTCTATAATGAGAGAATCATTTGACTTAGTTCTAACTAGTCAAGTCTAGTTAGATTATTTTAACAAGTTGTTAAAATAATAAAATATAGTTTGTTAATGCTTGCATGCATGTGACAACTACTATTTTAGATAACTGAGGATTCACTCATGGATAACTATTGCATGTCAGTTCTGTCAGAGACCCAGTTGAGATCAGATGTTGGACAATGCACTATCAGATGCTAGGATATTTCTAGTAAGTATTCCTTGCATGAGGAAGAAATCTATTTTCTTCTATGACTACATAGGTGGACCTGAGGTGACGGCAAGTATGATTAGGGCAATTTTCAGCCTATATAATGAGGCCTAGGTAGTCCATGATTTTCATCTTCTGATTGAAGATCATCATATCTTCATATCTTCATAGTTCATTGAGAACTGAATTGCTTGAGAGCGAATTCTTTTTGTATTGTGAAGAGGATTTCCACTTGATTGATAATACATGGTTGGGGTTTTATGCTAGTGCTTTCCCTTGGATATATCTTGCATTATATGTGATTATTTCTCTTGATCAGTTATGCATGTTTATACTTGATGTTGTTCATGAATTCGATTATGCTTCCGCCTGATGTTTTGTAGAAGTAGAACAAGTATTATGCTTTAGAACATTGCATATATCGGTTTGTTCTACAGGTGAAATTTCTACAGAAGGTAAGCCAAGGAAATCTTTGAATGATCAAAGTCTTATCAGAGAACAGGAGGAGGCATTGTTGTCTTATTTGGAAAAACTAAGTATTGGAAGAAATTGCATAGAATAGGAAGGTATTCTACAAACTTATGACGAAGTTGCCAATCATGGTCAAGAAGTTGTAGTCCCAGAAGTTTTCTTTGATGAGGAAGAAATCAAAGATGTTGAGGAAGAATTTCTCAATAATTTAGTGAACTATCAGAATAGTTTAGAGGAGAATGAGGAGCTGATCATTGAGGCTTCGAATGAAGAGCCTTGCATTTTTTAAACTGACATGTTGTGTATGTTTTCAGGTTTGATAGGTGATGAACATCAATTGGACAATGTGCTTATGCATGTTGATGAAGAAGTGAGATTACTAGAAGAAACAATTGAAACAGAAAGATATTTTGAGCATTTATTTAATAATCTCAAGAATGATGGTATTGACAAGGAATTTTTCATGACTAAAGGAGCTGAAGATAAACAAATGAAAGTTTGTGATGATAGCTAGAATGAAGTATTTTCAATAGAAAACCAAAATGAAGATATTATGAAAACTTTGGAGGAATGCATGATGATGTTGATAGATGCAGAAGTTCAAGAATTCTATGATTTTAAAGTGAATTATTTTAATGAATCTGTAAACTATGAAGAAGCTTTAAAAAACCAAAATTTTGTTTCTATTGTAGGAGAAGATACCATAAAATCATTTTGTTGCAATGTTATAAGTATAGAGGATGAAAAGAGACTTCATAATGATATGCTCCAAGAAATCCTAGCTATTGAACCGTTGAATGATAGGCTTGTGATGGAACAAGAAACACTGTATAGTGCAGAGGAAAGTATTGGAAAGAGAATTGATGACAGTTTCATAGCTTTTGTGGAAGGACAATATAAAGAGTTATGGCAGAATCACCTATGAAGATAGAAAACCACAATTATTTTGAATCTGACAAATGTAATGGGAAATCTATCATATACAAGAAAGAGGAGTCATATACAAATGACATGCTCATTGAATATGAAGAAATTGACATTTTGCTAGAAAAGTTATTAGATAAATCTAATAACATAGTGGGAAAGATTATCTTTGATGATAATGGAAGGGGAGCTATAGAATACAAACAACAGTTTGTAAATGGCAGAGGCAAGGAAGATTTGGACAGAAATCTTATAATTTATAAGGCAAAGGAGAATGTACAACAGACAAAAGTTAGTGGAGTTCAGTTAAATGCAAATGGTAAGAAGGAAATTGAGAAATTTTGGAAGATGAAATTAGATGAGAAGAGGGACAGCAAGAAGGAGAAATTGACCACAGGAATTTGTATCAGCGAGAATAGAGGACAGCAGCAAATTAAGATTTGGAAATCTGGAGGAATAGAAGTGACAGTGGCAAAAGAATTAAATCAACAGCATAATGAAAGTGATGACCAGTTACAAAGTAAAGTTTGGGATACTTGATGGACAACAGAAGAAACACATGACCAAGAGGTCATGGAAAATTTCAACTTTGGGAGTCTAATGCAAGAGCATTCAGGCCTAGTCAGTAATGTGATAGCATGGTCACATGTTGTGACTAACAAGGGGTTGAAGACAATAGTTTAATAAAATTTTATTTATTTAAAGATATGAGAGTGTCTATTTATTGGAAAATATGAGAAAAGGGTATATGTGGCTGATTGATCCTCCCTGTGTGGATATCACGCCAAACAGTTAGATTTATTTGGCTAGAATAGAATATGAGGGTTTTTAAAAGCTTGATTTAGTGTTGCTTTAGAAAAGAGTGGGTTTGAAGAGACTTTTTAGGAGAGGTTGAGAGATTTATGGTTCTAAACCATAATTGGTTCATGAATCCATTTATTTGTATAAATTGTGTCTTCTTGTATAATTCATAGTTGGTGAGATAGGTGAGATGAAGAGGAAGAGGATTGAAAAGCATTGTAAGCCTATGGGCAGCATACAGGGAAAAGGCAATTTATTAGAAGAATTAGGCCAGAGGAGGACAAAGAACTTAGAAGTATAGATATGTATTTATAATTGTATACAGTAAATTGGTTTTGGTGTGTGAATTCATGTGTTTGTGCGTCTTTGAGTCACGTTCTATATTATATGGGCCAATAGTTAAATTTCCATTTGCAAGTGTGCAAATTAACCCCCAATCTCTGTAGGATCGATGGGGAGATATTGATAAATTGAAGGACTGTTATAAATAAATGGCGTATTTAGAAACTTGATTTAGACAGAGTAATGTGCTTTAATACAGCAATCCACCCATAGCGAATGAAACGAAGTTGAGAAAGGAGTAAAAGAAATGATGTACAGGAACCGTCGGATCCCATAGATCAACAATTCAGATCAAACCCAAGGCCAGAGAGGAGCTTATTATATCACATCGGCAGATCATTTTTATAAAGGTACAGTTCTCTTAAATATGGAAACAAGTGATATGTGATCAAATCACAACCATCAGATTAATTTCAAATCGACGGTTGAGATCTAATCGGCAATCGTGTGTCGGCAAAGAAAAGGATAATGGAGAGTCGAGACAGTGAAGTGTCGATGGCCGATAAGTGATATCGTCGATAGGCCAATCGGCGATCGAGGATTGTGGTGATCAATGGTCAGGGAAGTCGTAGTTTAGACCTATCAAAGGGGCGAGCGACTTAAGCACAGACCCGATCATATTTATATATGTGGATGAACAATATTTGATTTCCGACCTATTCGGTTATAGGTAGATTTCCTTGTACTTATGTGTAAAGTGGAGATCAGCAAAAATGTGATGAAGCATATGGAACGGGCGACCCGAAAGATATATACAAGTGGGTTTATGGAGTTTGAGTTCCAAAACCTGAGTGCAATGCGGTTTTCTAAAGTTTCCCTGTGTATTTCTATATTATGTGTTGCCAAGAAATCTAAGGCTTGAGCACATATGTTAAAGCCTCGATAATGTAAATAAAATCCAATAAGTGTTTGTTGGAAATAATACTAAGAGGGGGGGATGAATTAGTATTAGAGAATCAATAAATTTTTCATTTCCATAATCAAATTCATATACACTACTTGAGTCAAGGAAACTCGCGTGTACATGCAACTGTGTTTAATGCAACTAGCGTATATCCAGCAAACTTAGGATTCGGTTAATTCATCATATGTTGATCTTTAATCAGTGCATCAGAACATCATTAACCATATAAAAAATAATCAGGTGTAGTAAAAATAGAACAGATCATCACACATAAGAGACACACATGAACACCATGATGTAAGGTGGAAACCCAATGCGGGACAAAAACCACCTGCTATTGGTTTCTTTAAGATAAGAAAAACTTGTTTACAATCTTGTACTGGTGCAGACTCATACTAGTACGTAGGCACCCACGTGTAGAAGGCTACAACCTTCTCTCATTCTCCAGCTTCTACTGGAAGGGAGCTACAACCCCCTAGCTCTTGTACTAGCCAATATATTTACTAGTATGTAGGCGCCGACATACAGAAGGCTACAACCTTCTCTTTTCTTCCAGGGACCACATTTCATAAATTTTCAGATTGGATCCATCAATACAAAATCAATCACCACTGCAATATGACCATCAACTATATCTGCATCATCAATCTCGAAATCATCCAACAACTAAATCACTAAAACCTTGTTGTCAAAACACAGTCACCAGAACACAGAGCAAAACCCATAACTCTACAACAACCACTAGAACCAATAGCAACCTCAAATATCAAATCTCATAATGTATACGCTACTTGGCTATGTCAAACCAGTGTGTATATGCCCTTTCACCAAACGGAACCACCGTAAAGATCTTAAAATAATTACTTATACCTTCGCTGCAATTTTCTACTTCAGATATACCCAAATCATTAGATATAAAGAATAAGGCATGCGTCAGTATTCAAATCTAAACTATTCATGATCATACCATATAATGATAATGCATTTTAGTTTTCATGATCCTGGTCCATCAACCTTCATTCACCACATAGGTGAATCCTTAGCAAAGAATCACATGCCCATAACTTGCATACTAGATCTCACGCTCCATCATATATTCATCACTTGCACACTTGCCCTTTGGCCTAATGACCTTCTTCTCCTTATATAGGTTTAGGTATGTCCCAATACCATGGTAGTTCCGGGGTGTGCTAACATGTGCTAAATAGTGCCAAGGCATGCTAGGTGCTAAGACACACTAGGATGTGTAGGTTGCCAGAGTATGCCAATATGCATCAAGGAGTTTCAAGGCAACAAAAGGAATAACCAAGCTAAAATGCAAGGAAATGAACACATAAGAGGGTTAATAAGTTGGGACTTTATCTTTTTCAAAAGGGGCATGCTAGACACACTAATAATATGTTCCAATACATGCCAAGTGCCAATGCGTGTCAAGTGCTAATGTTTGTCAATGCAATATTATGCCAAGGAGTTCCAAGGCATTCTAGGGACTACAGTGAATGCCAGCGCATGATAGGGGAGTGCTATGCTATGCTATGGCATGCCAACATGTGCTTGGGAATCCTACTCATGGCAAGATGTTCTAGGTACAAAGATGTTCTAGGTACAGAGATGTTCCAAGACATGTGAGGTGACAAGGAATGTTAGTGTACTATTCCAAAGCATGTTAAGGTGTTCCATGAGAGTTGAGGAGTGCTAGGTCTCTCCCATTAATAGAATTGATAGATCTTGATCATGTATTAAATAATATAGTTCCTACACACACTAGTAGAACTTTATTTAAAGAAAATTTGCTAGATAATAAACCTAATAGAGATGAATCATGTGTTGACTCACAGGAAGACTATATTCTTATGACTTGAGGGAAATGATACACACTAATTACTTCTTAACAAATTGACTGACTATTATAACCACTGTGACCTTGGACACATAATGAAAAAGACTCCACAACAATGGTCTTAAATCATTATATTTTGACAAAAAAATATAGTAATGGGTACATAGCATCATCAAAAACTCATTGGAATGATCAATGATGACGAATATTTTTTGACTGTCACCAAAAGTAACCAAAAAGATCATTGGTGAGGGTTAATAAAAGATCGTCACTGGAAGTGTCACCAAAGAGAGAATTAGTGACAGACCATTAACGACCCTCACCAAAAGTGTGATTGAAAATGGCTTTGGTGACAAACCTTAAAGGACCATCACTATATACACTTACAAAATCGTCATTTTAAAGACCATCACCATATGCAAAATTAGTGACAGACCTTAAAGGTCTGTCACAGGCATGACCCTCACCAATGACCTTTTTTCTTGTAGTGTGGCTATACATTTTTATATATTATAACACATGCATTCTCATCTAGTTATAAGGAATCCTACAGCTTTCTTTCCCAGTTTAACTCTAAATTAGTCCACACATTAGAACTAAAAGTTTTCAGCTGGGAAGATTACATACCACTGAGAAACTGCATACAAAATTACATCATTAATACAACCCGTACTTTTAAAATGAATATATCTATATTTATACCAAAGACTCTAGGATCTAAGTAATTATATCACCTACATAAAACATACAATTTCCACAACCATCCAACACTTAGTAGTTCCTTCATGTCAACTAAATCTACATTTATCTAAATAAGTATCTCCACTAAGAACAACAACATAATTATCCATAGTCATAAAATTTTATAGAATATAATCAAATCATTTCCATTATAACAACAAGATTATAAATATATGGGTGATTTGTTACTAGCAAATTGAATAACCAACAACCGAATTAGCCTAGAAATAACAACTTTCCACCCAAGCTTGAATCGTTACTCTTGGTTCTCCCCAAGCCAAGATCACTTTTTCTCCCAAAATCAACAACCTAGGTTATCCTGATGAAGGCATTTTATGCCTCACTTTCGCTAAAACACTTTCTATAATGACGTCCCATTTTTCTATGGTCTGTTAATCCCCATAACCTAGGATTTTCTTGAAAATGATTCTTTTTCATCCTTTAAAGTCTGTCTTTTTATACTATGGCGCGTTTCTGCCCATTATAGTGTTCTTTCCCCCGCACTTGGTGATTTTCTAGATTTTTCTCCATTTTTCCAATAAATCACATGGTTTTACTCCAAGGGATTTTTCCTTGGATTGTTTTGGGAAATTTTATTATTATTTTCTTTTAATAATTTTCCTAAATCGATCCTATCCATCCAAGATTATGGATTAGGATATTGATCTCGTTCATTTTTTTTGTTCTTTTTAGCTAATTCTTATAAATATCACATTTAATTATTTCAACACAAATAATTACATCATCATAGTTTATTTTTCAAAAGTAAACTTGGCCAACATGCCATTTTTTCCACTATTTCAGCTACTAATTAAAATGTCTTAACTCTTATAACCTCTGAAAAAGAGGGATATTACATTTTGAACGTAACATTATGGTTTTATTAAAACTAATTGTGAGTAATATTGGTGAAATGATTAAGCAGAGGTATCTTAGTGGCAACATAAGAACCTATGAAAGGTAAAACGTTGCAATGTGAATCAGAACTGCCAATGAGAAGGTATAATGTTCAATGTTATGATATGCAAGATTGGTATTGTTTTTCTAAAATTGCATGTTGGTAATTATGTCAAAATTTTAAATGAATACCATTTGTATGATATGCATAGATGTTAATTATGAATTCCTACCAAATTCACTTTCACAGATTATGGGACCCATGTTGAGAGTCAAATATAAAAGCATGATGTACTTAAACGTTCCTTTTGCTTTCATGATAATGTGGATATGGTTAGTTATGTAAATATAGTGGGAAAAAGTCTTAAAGAGAATTTCATATGTCAAACAATTATGGACAATTGTGAAAGGCCAAGGAGGCCTTGGGCTCATGCTGGTTGTGTGCCTAGATTTTCCTTCCCTATACATAAATGATCTCAGTAAGGGAAAGGAGTTGGCCAAGATGGTTAGAGGAGGAAATCCTGATCCAAATCTGTTGATTTTGGAGCTTGCTGGAGGAGGCCCAAAATTTCTTATGGATATGATGTTGTTAGAGGAACGAGCAAGATGTTGACAAGAGGAATTCTATATTAGACCATGTGTGGATATTAGAATTATTAAGTTGGTTGGCAAGTATAATTCCAAACTAAACCATGTGTGGTCAATGAAATTGTAGGTTGGACCTCGTGAGGTCAAAGAGCCCTAGGTGGACCTGGTATGGTCTCTATCAAAGAATTGTCAGCAAGTGAAAATGGATGAATCTAGTTGTGGAAACCAATTCCCATTGGTTGGGAGGAGAACTATTTTGCCACTATGGTTCTCATATCAAAACAGATTACCTAATGAGTTATTTGTTGTGTTAAAAAATAAATTTTCTATATGATTGCGTAAGAATTTTATATACATCTTGATAGGAAAGGAGAATAGTGCTCAGAAAGGAATTACTATAAATGTAAGTTCCCTTATTATATTATCAATCTTATGAATGTATTTATCGGGGACTAAAACATTATGCACTTGATTCCATTTCAATTAATGGAGAGCTAGATGCTCTCTAAGTACTTTTAGAAGTACTGTGTGAATGTATTTAATGGGCACTAAGATATTGTGCACTTAGTGTAGTGATTTATCATTTTAATGATTAGAGGGTTAACACTCTCTAAGTACCTGAGGAAGTATTGTGATTAAAATATGATTTGGCATCACATAGATAATTAATGGTTGAAAATGTTGTGAATATTATGATTATATTGAATTTTTTTATCATACATTACAGGGTGCTTGCCATGGGGGCTATGAAACCATCTTGTGTGGTCGTTGTTGGGTTTTCAAACCACTCTTAAAGTGCTCTTCATAGTTAATAATCCACCTATATATTTATTTTCATAAAGTGACCATCATTTCCAAGATTAATTGGTAAGTAACAATGAGTCATTATAGATATTTTATTTTTGTTTCTATTAAATTGAATAACAGATAAGTAAATGAAAGACTAAATTGCATATTCTTTATTATAATTATTGATAGAACGTAATTGTTTTTGCTTATTGGTATTTATTTAAAATGAAATCCTTCATTCTGAAGAAGAAGGATCCCCTTTTAGGTTGTTTAGATTGTTATATCATGAGTAAAAGTTAAAGTTTTTGTGGGAGATGAACACTGAGGACAATGTTCTCTATAAGGGGGAGAGTATGTAAGATCCCTATCGTAAATCCCAAAAAATTTCCATACGAAATTCAAATAGTTACATGAGTAAAAAATTATTAATTTAATACACATTAGCTATCATGGATTCAATGACATGAAATTGATTAATATGATAATTTTATTCAAGTGGTTTGGCTAAGATTAAGTTAGGGTTCGGTTCTTGATAACCACCCTTTCATTATTTATTTCGGAGTGGATATTCGTAGTTCTTAGGGTACAAATGATGCTAAATCTCTTTTTATGATCAAATAATATGAATTTCTTTTGTGAGACATCACCATCATATTCTTGATGGTAAAAACAATGAACAATAAATTCGTAGTCTTTATAAACTTGAAGCCTCCTCTCGGATATACATTTGTATTAGATGCTTTACACATCTTCAAAGATTCTAGAGTAGAATGTGAAAGAATGAAAATATTATGAATTCGTTTGTCATTGTGTTTGGAGGTTGCCATAGCTTATTTTTCCCCTTTTGTCCTATGTTCCATAAGAAGACTCAACTCTGTGAGTATCTGTAGTCAAACTTCATGGGAACCAGTTGATAAATAACAAATGGAGCTCTCAAGTGCTATTTTTTGGAGCTCATGCCTCCTGCAATACTAAAATGTGTGAGCCACTGAAATAGAGTAGGATGTCTATCAAGAAACACATTTCTAACAACATCAACAACTTCCTGTTAATGACAATCCTGCACAATAGTAACCAATAGTGGAACCTCTATGCAAGCCTAGTGTAGAAAACTGTGCTTTGATAAAATTTGGAATGGACCTAGTCATAATAATAAAAAAAATAAAAATCTATGTTACAGTTCATACTTCTGATAACTGGGTACACATTAGAGGTGGATAAATTGTATGGGGTGATTGTTATCATACTCAGTGACTCAACTTCTCTATCACATAAAACTAATTCATATCTTCTTGTAGCCTAGATAATTTATCTACTCTTTGCCTCTTATTTCTTTAAAAGGGCTTCCATATTCCCCAACCTCAAGTTTTGTGTTAGACCTCCATCCTATATTTGAATTTCAAGGAGTCATAGGTGGTTATGAATATCAATTATATCCATACTTACATTTAGCTATATATTTATTTAAGGTTAGGAGGTGAAATTCGTTTATGCCCTGATTTACACATGACTATGATGATCTTTGGTTTACTATGGACCTTAGGGATTTAACCACTTTTCCACCTCCCCTATGTTAATTTACCTATCTCATTTGAATATGATCTAAAATTGGCACATTAATTTGGTCGTCACCCTACCTCCTTTTCCTTGTGCGCTCCAGCCTGTTCTTTGCTAACACCACCGATGTACCACCACACCTCCTTCCATTAAAAATTTTCCATGTCATCTGGCCCATGTGATCTTGTTCTCATCATTGGTACTAGTGTCTACCTCGAGATTTATTACAGGACGTGACTTCAAGGGTTTAGATATACTATGGTTACATCAACGATCTTGGTTGTCCTATGCCAAACCCTAACACATTGTCTCATGCTACGGATAGCTCTCCCTTTGGTGACCATTAGCTGCATTTCGATCTTAGTCTGTCATATATTTACTCTTCCCACCTGGTATAACTAGCAAAAAATATGTTTTTGGTTCTTGAGCAATGTTCTGGCCGCCCTCGTGCAATGAAACCCCTGGTTTCTTGAAGGGTTTTACCTTGCCCTTTTGATGAAATGACTGAGTTTCTCCACAAGGGTTTGAGTATCTTTATAGGTGCAAGTAGCAGTATGGAAGTTTTATTTCATATTTCCTTATTGTTTTTATATCTGGTTCCCTCTTTATGGTGTCTAAGCATTCATTGGCTTTTGCAGGTTTCCATCGAGGATGCAAGGAGGAGTCAATTGGATATGAACTAGGGACGCACGCCCTCCTCTGTTAAGAGACCTTGGTGGGTTCTTCTCACACTTTTTATGATTATATTCAACCTCCAGTTGTACCTTGCTAACTTTTCCATTCTAACTCTCGTCTTTTCTTGGTGGACACCTCCTGGATTTGGTCCATTCAACACAAGCATACAGAGAGTCTATCCCTAGAACAGGTAAGAAAACCAAGATGGGTTGTGTGTAATTAGGATAGTTTTTTTTCAAGAAAGATGTTTGTCATTGTTTTCTCTTTTCATTTACCTCGAGATGTAGCTAACTACTGTTTGGTTAATTTCTCATTCCGTCACAGGTAACCCACTACTCACATGCATGTGAGCATGATGAGGCTTCAGTTCCACACCTAGTTCATCTAACAATCATTCCTCTTCTAGGCTGGTCACGATTCGTGAGTCATTTTCTCATATTAGTCCCATACCATTGCTGCCTCTTCGCCTTTGAGGTACTTTCTAGGTTTGTCAAGTTCACTGCCACCCATCGGGGTATTTTTAATTTGCCCTTAGGGTATATACTGAAAAATGTTAGGGAGTAGTGACATTGACTGTATTAGTTTCATTTTTGTTTTCTTTTTCATTCCTGGGAGAGGGTCTTCCCCTCCTAAATTTATCGGTGGATCCAAACGTGCCACTTACATATTATATTTTATTGTAACTGGTAAATGGCACTGTGCCCTTTACTTTTTGTACATTTTTGGTTTCACTTTATAGATATGAACTACTTATTTCAGGTTCCTTTGACTTTTGAATCCCTTTATAATTTAAGTAAGGTTTTTCCTGTATGCATGACTATCGATTTCAATGTTATTTTACTGCTAGTTCCTTGCTGTATTGAGGGATGAATCTTTTGGTGATGAATGATGATTAAGGTTGCCTTTTGTTAATTTCGATAGTATACATCATACTATAACTGATAGCTCTTTGACAGTCTCTCTCAAACGATTTTCATTATTTTCCTATGGTTTGCCTTTCTGTACATTTTCTTCCTAATGTTTACTTCGTGATATGGTTTATGAATAAATTTGACCAGATAAGCTTGTTTTTTATTCTCCTTGCTTGCAGCTCCATTAAATTGGAAAGCTTAATTCCATTAACAGAGTTAACCTTTATGACCAGCGTGCCAATATGTTGAGTCAACGTTGTTTATGCATAAAATGCACAATCATACTTTTTTTTCCAAAGGAAAAATCGTAATCTTTCATTATGAGGAAAAATTACATGTAGTAGATGCCTGTTGGCATATGCAATATCTGAAGATCATATAGACCTTTGTACAATAATCACAGTAACAAAAATGTGGCCTTTCCATTTCCAGTATCATCATGTAGAACTTTGTCTCTATAACAACAAAATAATAAATATATACATGTTGTTGAGGCTATGCATTTGTCAGAAAATAAACTATAAACTTAGGGCCTTTCCACCCTATAGTATTTCTTGTCTATATATGGCCTGTGATGATATTGATAAATCTCTGAATCCTGTTGTTCAACGATTATCCACAAGCCTCGGGGAAGTAGCGAGCCCTCCTTGGAAAGCTTGTCAGCATCTTCATTGTGTTCCCTATATATATGTTGCCAAGAGACCATATTAAAACTTGTTTTGAGATTTTATACTTCATCCAAAATATTTTGAAGAGATATAGCATGACAATGATTTTTTGTATTCAACCAATTGATGATGATTTGAGAGTCTCCAAAAATCTGTATGGAAGTGCAATTATGTGTAAGTGCAAAATGGAACAAATGTCTAAGAGTGATAAGTTCAGCATAGTTATTTGTTCCTTCCCCAAGTCCTAATTGAACTTTGTAGAAATGTTGGTCCAAGAGGTATAAATAGAATCCCCCTCCGTTACCACGAGGTTGTGCAGCCTCGTCAAAGAAGGCCCATGGCCGAGATTTGTCAATGCAACCAGGTCCCGAAATTTTGCAAGAGTGTGACAGATCCTCTTCAAGGATATCATGGAAGACTACCATTGCCTTGGCAATGAGAAAAGGCCAGCAGACAATCTCATTCTTAAAGATAAGGTGATTCTGAGTGAGTCATAAGGTCCAGCATATAATTAGGGGTAAATATTGTGATTTTTGTCTCTGGTAGATTGTAATCCATTTGTTCCAAGCTTGAAGAATTGAAGTACCCTTCCATGCATTGCTCAATGAGAGTTGATGTGTAACAGCATGCCAGAATTGAGTGGCAGAAGGATAGAGCATGAACAGGTGCTCGTTTGTTTTAGTTGATTGTTTGCATAGAATACACCAGCTCGGCCCATATATGGATCAGTGCATAAGAGCTTCTCCTGTGGAAGTTTTGTTACTTAAAACACTCCACATAAAGAGACAGGCCCGTGGAGGAGCTTTCAATCTCCATAGCTGCTGCCACCATTCGATAATATGCACAGGCTTGCGAGACTGAAGAAGATGGTTATAGTCCAATTTGGGGATGTGTTTCTTGTGGTCAGCTGGTGTCCATACTAATACATCAAGGTCCTGATTGAGGGTTATATGTGCTTCAGACAGAGCCCCCAAATATAATTCCCATGTGTGCTGCTAATGCTCAGGAATGTTTAGTTCTTGTGCTGATCGCCAACGCTGACTAAATATGGAGTTGTGCTCATGATCGACAATTTCAGCGATCATCATGATGTTCCTGTGTTTAATATGTTGTAATAGATCTGGGGGAAGGAGATATCTGTTACCCCCACCTGTCCAAGGATCGATACCCAAGTGCACAGATGAACCATTGTTGATGCACCATGCCAATCTAACTCTAATGAAGGGAATCGTTTGTAATATTGTTTTCCATACAATGGATATTCCCCCACGGGGCTAGTCTTGTGAGCAGACCCAGTCTAGATTCTGCTGCGGCCAAATGTATTTATGGTATGTCACAGTCGTCCAGAGGTTTTTTACAGTGAGAAGAGACCAGCTCATCTTAGCTGCAAGAGCTTGGGCAAAATATGGCAAATCTTTTAACCCCAACCCTCCCCATTTCTTTGGCAGGGAAATGTGCTTCCAGGTTACCCAAGAAAATGTTTTACCTTCCTTATGGCCATTCCATAAATATCAACATCATATATGTTGTATACAACTAAGAATTCCCCAAGGGATCCAAGCAAGAGACATCCAATATATCGGGGTGGCTTCCAGAACAGACTTAATCAGGACAAGTCTCCCAGCTCTTGAAAGTAACCTATGGTTCCAAATTTTTAACCTATTCTCAAGTTTTATCACTAATCATATCGAGTCAATAAGCTAATAGTTGTGGGGTTTTATCTGGAAACACAAGTATTTGAGACCATCCAAGAGGTTGTTTGGTTGGTAATGAAAGTATAGTTGGGCTACTCTAACCTCCTGTGGGGTAGTATGGGTCAGAGTAATGGTAGATTTTGTTTGATTTGTAGCCATACCTGTAGCTTTTTCAAAGAGAATTAGAATCTCATGGAAGGAGGACAAGTCCCTGATACTACAATTCAGGAATATCAAGACATCATCAACAAAGAGTAGGTGGATGAGGTGGCAGAGCTCGTTCATTCTCAGGCCTTTGATTCTGCCCTCCCTTTTTGCAGAGGCGATGAGCCTACTGAGACCTTCCATCACTAAAAGGAACAGAAGAGGAGATAAGGGACACCCCTGCCTTAGCCCTCGTTCAGCATGAAAGAACTAGGATGCCGAGCCATTAATCAGAATGATGAAGGAGGTTGTGTTTATGCAGTAGATAATCCAGTTTATGAATGCTGGAGGGAATCCTAAGTGGATCAGGATCATCTTGATGTAGAGGGATGAGTGCAATGAAGGTGGTGTTCATGGCCTCATACATTCTTCCAGATGTCCTGCACTCTTCGAAAACATTGAGAAGGTCATCCCCATTGAGGTCAAAAAATGCTAAGTAAAATTCAATAGGCCAACCATCTGGCCCATGGCTTTTATCTTTCTGGAACCATTTAAGTCTCCCTTCAAGTTCATCTCTAGTGATTGGTGAATTGATGTCATTAGTCGTATCCTGATTAACAAATCTGGGGAAATACCCTGCTACTTAGATGATATCAGCAAGGTTTGAGACTGGAGGTTCCTTAAATAGCTATTGGAAGTGTGATATGCCCATTTGTGAGAGCTGGTGGAAGGTTTTTGCTATACCTTTGTAAGGGATGGGTAGTTGCCAAATAGTATTCGAGGCTTTCCTTCCCTTGGCAAAATTATGGAAGTACCTAGTGTTCTCATCCCCAGCTTTGAGCCAGATAGCATGGCTCTTTAGTCTCCATGTTTTATCTCGTTCCTTCAAGATTTTTGCTCTTCTATTTTCCAATTCAATCAGGTTTGGTTTGTCTTCAGCACATATGAAACCCCTGTTGTTGTCATCATTAAGGCCCACCAAGGCAGATTCCATAGAGGAGAGGATATGGATATCCTTCTATTGTTTATTCTTAGCCCACTTGATAGTGAGCTTCTTGAGCTGAAGAAGGTTTTAACAAAATCCTTCAGCCCATGTATGATACTGTGAGGGTGGTTTTTGTGTCTAGTGGTTGGTGACGAGCTCGATGAAGGAGGGATCTTGAAGCTAGATAGAGTTGAACTTGAATGGGACCTTAGGTTTGATTAGCAGACCAGATACTTCCAAGTAGATAGGTGAGTGGTCAGATATGCCTCCTAACCTAACCCACTGCATATAATAAGATAAACGTTGCATCAATTGATCCTTAATGACAAAGCGATCTAGTCTTCTAGTGAGGGAGGCCTCCCCAACCCTTCTATTCCTCCATGTAGGTAGTGGCCTATTCATAGGAGCATCTGTAAGATGGGCCTGTTCAAGGATATTTTCCATGGTATCAAAGAGTGGATCAATCTGAGCAGATAATCCCTAGGACTCACTGTATCCAATAGAAAAATTGAGGTCCCCTCCCAAGATGAAGTTTTCAGTAGTGGATAGGGAGAGATTGAGGAGATGGCTGCAGAAGGCCTCCTGCCCTTAGCATGACCCATAAACATTCATGACACAAAATTCCATTCCCAATTCCGTAGAGAATGCAATGTCATACTTATTTTCTTCATCAATGTTTAATGTACAAACTTTAATTATGTTGTGCGATGTTGTTATATTGGAGCTCTATGGGTATTGTTGAGTCTTATGAATGTATGTCTGCTCTATTTCAAGTCATCTACAATTATCCTCCATGTATCATTGTATTCTTACTTCCTGGAGGTTATGTTTGTGTTTATACCCATAACTGAGCAGTGAGCACCTGAAATGGTTGTGCTAATGGAGATGTTCATGATTTGAAACTTATTATGTATTTGTATGTCTTTTCTAGTTCTTATACAACATCAAAATATCTCTGAATAATTTATACTATTGAATAATTTTGCATATAAATATATCATATAGTCAAGTTTTATTTAATGTTTAGTTGTTGTTATATCTCTTATCTCTAATGTAATAATTTATTCGAATACAAGCAATAGTATAACTCTAAGTTCTCTGTGTAGCTTACATTTGCTAGGTCTTTCATGTACAACATTTTTGTCTTATGGGAGCTCCCTTAGGCTCAGGATTAATAAATGGTTTTCCTACCTATAATGCATTTCCAACTTTTACTTGTTTTTGTTTACATGCTTCCATTTTAAGCATTATTACGACACCTATTTACTCCATGGTATTGATTCTCCTTTTCCTCTGTGTTGGTTATGAATTACCAGCTCCTAATTTATAGGTTGAATGTTTGCAAAACTTCACCAGTCTCGACCTATTGATTGAGATATTGTTCTTATATATAACCATTGATCAATATGAGCATGTGGGTATTCATTTATATATCCCTTAGCCTTAATTTATATATTATAACACATGCATGCTCGTCTAGTTGTGAGGAATCCTACAACTTGCTTTCCCAATTTAACTCTAAATTAGTACACACATTAGAACTAAAATTTTTTAGCTGGGAGGATTAAATACCATCGAGCAACTGAATACAAAATTACACCATTAATATGACCCACACTCTTAAAATGCATGATGATGATGGTGGTGGTGGTGGTGGTTAATGTCCACTGAGACCAAACTGTTCTATCAGACCTATAATTTTCTTAGTTCTTAATTGTTTGGCTTCTCGTCATTCTTGGCGAGATTGGTGTTGTAGCTTTCCTTTTTCTCTCTACAGTCTTCCAACTTCCTTTATCTTGCATCTCCTTCAACTCTTCTGGTTCTTAGGACATTGGTGTCTTAGCTTCGCGATCTGTTGTGTTCGTCCTTTTGAAGATAGTCAGAGAAGAAGTTTGGTCTAGGAGACCTGCTTTGCTGTTAAATGAAGATTTATTTTGTGCGGTATTCAAATCCTCATAATTGTTGATGCTTGAGGGGTTGTCAAGTTCACTTTTTTGTTGTTGGGTGTGGCTTTCCCCATGCTTTCCTTGAGAGTTGTTTCTTTCTTGCCCGATTTCTTGTGATTCAAAGTTTTCTGCAAAGTATTCTTCCATGATGATAGTGTCTAAGTAATTATATCACCTACATAAAACATACAATTTCCACAGCCATCCAGCACTTAGTAGTTCCTTCATGTCAATTAAATCTACATTTCTTTAAATAAGCATCTCCACTAAGAACAACAACATAATTATCCATAGTCATAAAATTTTATAGAACATAATCGAATCATTTCAATTACAACAACAAAATTATAAACATATGGGTACTTTGTTACCAGCAAATCGAGTAACAAGCAACCAAATTAGCTTGCAAAGAACAACTTTCCAACCAAGATTGAACCATTATTCATGGTTCCCCCTGAGCTGAGATCATTTTTTCTCCCAAAATCAACAACCTCTGTTATCCTAGTGAAGGCATTTTATGCCTCACTTTCACTAGAACATTTTCGATAACGACATCTCATTTTTTTGTGGTCTGTTAATCCCCATAACTTAGGATATTTTTTAAAAGGATTCTTTTTTATCCTTTAAAGCCTGTATTTTTATACTAAGATGCTTTTCCACCCATTATAGTGTTGTTTCCCCCACACTTGGTGATTTTCTAGATTTTTCTCTACTCATCTAGCAAATCACATGGTTTTACTTTGATGGATTTTTCATTGGAGTGTTTTGGGAAAGTTTATTATTATTTTCTTTTTATAATTTTCCCAAATCCATCCTATCCATCCAATATTATGGATTAGTATATTGCTATCGTTCTTTCTTTTGTTCTTTCCAGCTAATTCTTACCAATATCACATTTAATTATTTCAACACAAATAATTACATCATCATAGTTTCTTTTTCAAAAGTAAACTTGGCCAACATGCCATTTTTTCTAGTATTTCAGCTACTAATTAAAATGTCTTATCTATTATAGCTTTTGAAAAATAGTGATATTACATTTTTAACGTAACATTTGGTTTTATTAAAAATAATTGTGACTAATATTGGTGAAATGATTAAGCAGAGGTAGCTTAGTGGCAACATAAGAACCTGTGAAAGGTAAAATATTGCAATGTGAATCACAACTGCAAATGACAAGGTATAATGTTCAATGTTATGATATGCAATATTGGTATTATTTTTTTTAAATTACATGTTGTTAATTATGTCAAAATTTGAAATGAATACCATCTGTATGATATGCATAGATGTTAGTTATGAATTCCTATCAAATTCAATTTCACAGATTATGGGACCCATGTTAAGAGTCAAATATGAAATCATGATGTACTTAAATGCTCCTTTTTCTTTCATGATAATGTAGATATGGTTAGTTATGTAAATTATAGTGGGAAAAAGTCTTAAAGGGAACTTCACATGTCAAACAGTTATAGACAATTGTGAAAGGCCAAGGAGGCCTTGGGCTAATGATGGTTGTGTGCCCATATTTCCTCTCCCTAGACATAAATGATCTTAGTAAGGTAAATGATTTGGCCAAGATGGTGAGAGGGGGAAATCCTGATGCAACTCTATTGATTTTGAAGCCTTCTGGAGGAGGCCCAAACTTGCTTATGGATAGGACATTGTTAGAGGAACAGGAAAGATTCTGCCAAGAGGAATCCTATATTAGACCATGTGTGGACATTAGAATTCTTAAGTTTGTTGGCTAGTATAATTCCAAACTAAACCATGTGTTGTCAATGAAATTGTATGTTGGACCCTGTGAGGTCAAAGATCCCTAGGTGGACCTGGTATGGTCTCTATCAAAGAACTGTCTACAAGTGAAAATGGTTGAATCTAGTTGTGGAAACAAAATCCCATTAGTTGGGAGGAGCATTCGTTTGCCATTATGGTTCTCATATCAAAACAAATTACCTAATTAGTTATTTGTTGTGTTAAAAATAAATTTTCTATATGATTGTGTAAGAATTTAATATACATCTTGATAGGAAAGGAGCCTAGTGCTCGGAAAGGAATTACTAGAAATGTAAGTTCATTTATTATATTATCAATCTTATGAATGTCTTTATGAGGGACTAAAAAATTATGCACTTGATGACATTTCGATTATTAGAGAGCTAGATGCTCTCTGAGTACTTTTAGAAGTACTATGTGAATGTATTTAATGGGCACTAAGATAGCGTGCGCTTGGTGCAATGGTTTATCATTCTAATGATTAGAGGGTTAACGCTCTCTAAGTACTTAAGGAATTGTTGTGATTAAAATATGGTTTGACATCACATACATAATTAATGATAGAAAATGTTGTGAATATTATGATTATATTGAATTTTTTTTATCATACATTACAGGATGCTTGCCATGGGGGCTATGAAACCATCATGCGTGCTTGTTGTTGGGTTGTCAAACCAATCTTAAAGTGATTTTCATAGTCGATAAACCACCTTTATTTTATTTTTTTCATAAAGTGACCATCATTTCGAAGATTAATTGGTAAGTAGTTGTAATTCAATATAGAGATTATATTTTTGTTTCTATAAAATTGAATAATAGATAAGCGATTGAAAGAATAAATTGCTTATTCTTTCTTATATTTATTGATAGAACATAATTGTTTTTGCTTATTGGTATTTCTTGAAAATGAAATTGTTCATTTTGAAGAAGAAGGATCCCCTTTAGGTTGTTTATATTGTTATGCCATGAGTAAAAGTTAAAGTTTTTGTGGGAGATGAACACTGAGGACAATGTTTTCTATAAAGGGGGGAGTATGTAAGATCCCTATCGTAAATCCCATAAAACTCCCATACAAAACTCAAATATTTACATGAGTAAAACATTATTAATTTAATACACATTAGCTATCAAGGATTTAATGACATGTAATTGATTAATGTGACATTTGATTCAAGTGGTTTGGCCAAGATTAAGTTAGGGTTCGGTTCTTGATAACAACCCTTTCATTATTTATTTTGTAGTGGATATTCATAGTTCGTAGGGTAAAAATGATGTTAAATCTTTTTTTATGATCAAATACTATGAATTTATTGTGTGAGACATCACCATCATCTTCGTGATCGTAAAAATAATGATCAGTAAATTTGTAGGCTTTATAAACTTTAAGCCTCCTCTCGGATATAAATTTGTAGTAGATGCTTTACACATCTTCAAATATTCTAGAGTAGAAGGGTAAAGAATGAAAATATTATGAATTTGTTTGTCATTATGTTTGGAGGTTGCCATAGCTTCTTTTTCCCCTTTCCTCCTATGTTCCATAAGAAGACTCAACTCTCTGAGTATTTGCAGTCAAACTTCATGGGAACCGGTTGAGAAATAACAAATGGAGCTCTCAAGTGCTCTCTTTTGGAGCTCATGCCTCTTCCAATATGAAAATGTGTGAGCCACTGAAACTGTGCCTCGCATTCAAGGAAAATAAGGAATGTGTAGATGCCCTGAAGGAGAATTGAGGGAGAAGGAAAAGAAAGAAACTAATGTCAAATAAAAACCAAATATTGATGATAGCCACATACTCCACGCCATGCAAAGAGAGGTCATACTACACCAAGAGATAAGTAACTATGTCTTGCTAGTTAAACGAATAGGTAATTCTTGTGGTATTATTGGAAAAATAACACGTTGTGTGGTGTTTAGTTATGGTGAAAGGAAATAATTATTAGTGATAGATTTCTTGCAAAAGGAATATATGTATGCATCCACAAAGAGTAGCTAATAGTTATAGACTCTCTTGAAAAGAATGTGCATTTAAATGCACAAAAGGAATGACTAGTGTGTTTGAATTCTTAGAAACAATATATATTTACATATGCATAAAGGAATAGCTAATTGTGGTAGAATTCCAGAGAAAGAGAAATGTTTTGAATGCAAAAACATAAGAGTTGATTGTGATATTTTCTTGAAATGAAATAAGTTTTGCATGCAATGAAATAACAACTATTGAGCTAGATTTCTTTAAAACAATATATGATTATTTTTACTAGTTTCATGGAAAGAAAAACATGTGCTTATATGCACATAAATAATAGTGATTTTTCTAATTTCTTGGAAAGAAATATGTGTTTTTCGTGCAAGAATAATAGTTAGCACATTAATTTCTTTTGGAAAGAACAAGTATTTGCATGCAAGAAAAACAACTCTTATGTTAGCTTTATTTTGGAATAGAGCATGTATTGTTCATGTACAATGGATATTGTGAATGGATTTCATTTGGAAAAAATGTTGTTGGAAATAACATACAATTGCATGGACAAGAATAGTATTTATTAAATTAGTCTTCTTTTGGAAAAGAACATGCATTCACATGCACAAAAATAATATACAATGTATTAGTTCTTTTGGAAAAGAATACAAAATTGCATATACAAAGTAATAACTACTGAGCATGTTTCTTTTGATAAAGTTTAAGTAATTCCATGCATAAAGATGTTAACTAATTTGTTAGTTTTCTTTAAAATAATATGGACAATTGTAGCGGTTTTCCTTTGAGAAAAGAATGTGTGCCTATGCGAGGGGAAAATAGTTAATGTGATATTTATGTTGGAAATATTTCCCCTCTTCTTATGTGAAATGAGGGTAATAAACATGGAGGTTCTGTAATTTTGTTTTGTGGGTAGAATTAGATTGTAGCTATTTCCCTTCTTTTGATACACGTGAAATAAGAAAAAGCAAGCATGTCTTCATTATCATTGTGTAGTTTACCTTACACATGTGAGTTATGGATTGATAGACATGTGTCATAGGCAAACATATGTCGAAATAAATAAACATGTTTTACTAGTTATGTATATTTAATTAACACGTGTGGTGTTTTTAAAAGAGGAAGGCATGTCCCAACAGTTTATTGTAGTTTATTCACGCACATGAAAAGATGTTTCAAACATCACTAGTAAAGATTACTTATTGGTTAATGATTTATCTAATCATGATATCAAAGTTTGCTAATGGTAGCAATGGTAGGGAAGGATTATGACTTATGTAGAGGATAAATTATGTTTAAAATTATGGTAGGCAATGAATTAATGCTCCATGGAGATTTAAAGAATGTCAACTACAAGGAAGAACCAAGCCACAAATACATAATTTTTTAGGATTTGTGTGTAAATTATATCATGATTAATGTAATAGCTTCTAGCTAGTTATGATGTATTTAAATGATATTTATTTGTAATATTTATGAAAACGATCAAGGGATGAACTCCATTACAACCATCAAGTGACGGGTCAACACCCACACAAGTATTTAATATAAATAAAGCATTTGTTTTTATTCACCCTACAGGGTTTATATGGTATATCGGTGCTCAATGATGTGTTTGCCTAATGTGCCATTATAATGATGTTTATTCCTTGCATGATGCGACATTTACATTATCAAGTATGTGATTAACTAACCATGAAAAGACGTAAGGTTGGATTAACAAGCTTACGGTATTACATTGCAACATGGTTGTTGTGTTATGTGACTTTCTATTCTATTCCTAAAGTTTACTTTATGAAATGATGATGGTTTAACCTAATGGCTAGTGAAGAGATATGGAATAAGTAATTTGGAAAGTTACATGTTAGTAAATTCTGCAAAAAAAAACTAATAGTATGTGTTCTCATGCGAGGTTTACCAGGAGATGTTACTTCTACCAAATAATGAAAAGATAAATTCACATTTTTAAATAAAAATAAAACTTTAATTTAACTTGTATAAAAATTGAATTAATTGATAATTCAAGGAATTTATTAACAGAATAAAAGAAAATCAACTATGAAAGCCAAGTTATCAAAAAATATTCAATTTTTATGTAACTTTAATAAACATTTCTAAAAGAGACCAAGGAAGATTGTCATAAGGTGTTCATTTATCTTAACTTACTACATTGATCTAGAGATAGTGATAGAATCACTATGCTAATGAATATGCCTCGACAAAATGATTAAGACGTTAACATATCAAAATCTTATTCACATTTGTAGTACAAATTATTGTCCTTTTGGTAATATCGTATGTCTTAAAGAATTTCAAAATCCGAACATAGCTTTTGAACATTTATATTATATTGAGGCATGAAATTGAGATTTTTCTCTCTATTGTACTAATATTCCTTAACATTGACTATCACATTTGTAAATTTTCCCAACACAAGTTTTATGATGAATGTTATACTCTTCAAGGAATCAAAGGAACACTACTTGAAAACATGATTCTTCAAAACCCTAGTTATTTTCGACAAAACTATTACTATTATGGAGGTATAAATACCACTATAAGTTAGCATGCCTATTTATTTCTACATGAAAACTATCCACCCAAAAAATGAAGGAAAATTTTATATTTTAACAAGGAAATGATGCAACCACAAACACTTTTGTAACTAGAGTTCTAGTATATCTTTAAGGCCATCTTTATGTTTCAAAACCAAACATGAAATGCCACTAAGAAAAACAAACTTGTAGCTCTTTGATTCTCAAAAAATAACAATCATGCATGTAGAAAATTAAGAGTGAAACCTTAAAATTAATCATTGGACAATATCCATGGATATGTTTACAACAATGTCACCATATAAAATACCTAAAGAGAAAAAAAAGGTGAATGAATGAAGGGCTAGTAATCATTATGTTTTATTTTATTATCTCTTAATCCCATAAATAACTATAAGATATAACTATTGCAATAAGTTATAAATATTACCTACATTCAAAGGAATATTATCCAATCAAAAAATAAATAAAAGTCCATATTTTTATCCTAACCTTTAAACTATCATGGATATTCAACTAGAATAGTTCATCATGATGGATATTGTAATATTATAAAATCATAGATTATCTGGATCAATTTTCCTTAGGTACAAGATTAATTAATTACTAACTCTATTCAAATTTATAATATAATTGAAATAAGATATGGAAAGAATGTGACATGAAAACACCATCCACACAATTGAGCACCAGATTCATCATATAAAACCACCGACAAGGGGAAGCGTAACCTCTTCTTTGTATGCTTCAAATATGAAAATGCACATACAGAGGAATGGGAACTCTTATTTAATTACCTTTTGACATTATGGCATAAATGACTACTACAAGATACTACTCCTACTCTAGTGTGCTTTGAAAATAGCACATTCAAATATTTTTCTCAACTATGAAATGGGTATAATGAGAAAGAATGGAACCTATTTTCCTCATAATAACTTCGTATTTAACATAACCCAATAGTCAACTAGCATTATGAATTTAACTTCTTCAAGCCTTAATTGTGAAAAGGTTTTAGATATTTTAGAATATTCTTGAAATTCCACATGTTTCTAAACCCACATTTGTGTGTAATGTGGTATAATGTGACAAACGCTCATACCATGGTGTTCAATAAGGTAGGTAAACTTATCGGGGGTATAACTTTCACATATGATTTTTGATTGAGGCATTTTTCAAACCTTGGAATTTACAATATTTGTTTATAATGCTTTTATATATATTTTTGTAGAGTAACTATAGAGAAAATAAGAGACTTAGAACAAGTTGTTATTCTAGCCAGGATCTAACTACCACTGCAAATTATGACGACTACCTATATTTTGAGGAATACTAGCCGCAAAAGAAAAATACAAGTCCATATAATTTTTAAGTAGATAATGATGTAACTACATACACCTTTTTAACCTAAAATATAATAGAGCTTATAGATTACATTTTTTTCTATACATAGAGGTGAAGTACCACCAAATGGAACAACTTGGAAGCTCTTTGATTCAATACAAAAGGTAAGCCACACATGCATAAGATAATAGTGAAACATCAGAAGTAATAGCCCGACAACATTCACAAATATATTCACATTAGTGTTGTCATTTTTGGGACTAAAAAAGAAGACATATATGATTGAGTGCAAGGACACTACACTACGGGGCACATAACTTCATAACAAAAAAATATAATAGTGAAACATCACAAGTAATAGCCACACAACATTCACAAATACATTCACATTAGTGTTATCATATTTGGGACTTAAAAACAGACATATATGATTGGGTGCAAGGACACTACACTATGGGGCACATAACTTCATCAATGAAAAAAAATGTTGTCAAATGAAAGAAGAGCTATAAGAAAATCTTCCAAAATAGTTAGTAGAAAACTATAACCCTTATGAAAATCAAATTAAGAAGCTAAATAATCACCATTTGCAATAGATAAACACTTCAAGGAGTGTATATTTACACTGTTGCATTATAGAAATATTTTTCATCAAAGGTTTTGTAGAGACCTCGATAGAGAAACTAAGAGGATGATAGAATTTTGTGAAGTTCCAACAACCCCATGTTCAAATCTCCATGCATCAATTTTTCTAATTGAAATTATGTTTTGTATGGTGAAACCTTGTTTTTAAGGGATGATCCATAATGCAAAAAAATACCAGGCATAGAAATCACAAACCTAAAGAGAACACCTCGTTATACACTAAAAAATTTGTGCAGGCAAAAAACAGTCTCAAATAACTATTTTGAAGAAACCAAGAGTCATAGGATTTTCTAACATGAACGTGTATGCGAATAAAGCCATGTCTAGAAGTAACCACACCATTTCTCTCAAACTACCACTTTAAATAAGGCATGGGAGGAAAAATATATAAACAAGAAAACCAAACTATGGAGTAGACCAATGAAAAGAGTCAATTGTTAAAGATAATGAGCAAAAAGAAACCATCATGCATGCAAATAACAATAGTGTTTATGAAACCCCACTCACACCATTACTCCAAAGAATCCATGTTGGGTCCCTATAATACTAGTGATTACCCCATTACTATGGTAGTTGTACCCCTTATTAATATTGTTGTGCCCCTATTGCCCCCATATTGTTATTACT
>APFE031687533.1:51922-96125 GCA_000404065.3 Pinus taeda | reverse complement strand
AAAATGGAATTACAGCTGAATAGAAGTCTCTACAGGTGAAATAGACTGTAAAATCAGATTCAGAACACATGAATCCTTCAGGATTGACTGCTGGTTCACCTCCAATGGATACCTGCAACCTGAAACAGTCCTCACAATACTGGGCCCTTGTGGCTCCGAGAACTTCCACGGCTCCAAAACCTGTGTAAATGACCTCTGATGGAAACAATACCTATGCCAATGGCTTCAGCACATCCAAAATACCCAAAAGCAAAAAAAAATTCGTCCAAAACGGACTTTCCTAGCCAAAGTTATGGCCATTTAATGGAAACTGCCAGTTTCCCCTAAAAGGACTCCAGCTAATTTTAGTGGAGCTCCGCCAAATCTGGACGCCCGCCAAATTTGGCGCCACTGCCAAAATTTCCGCCATCTCCGCCTTAACCGCCGGCTGAAACAGCGCATGTGACCACGTTTGTTGGCTCGGCGGTTATCCTTGGAATCCGCGCTAGCTGTTTGGTTATGGTCCCTGGTTCAGGCACACGGTCATATGGACGAGAGGGCTGGCCCCCCAAATTTCCCGCCTATGGAAATTCAAACCTTAAATAAAAGTATTCCCTTTAATTTCCAAACCTTGAAGTTGTGGCGCGTTGGTAAAGTTTGGGCTTTGTTCAGCATAGGTTGTGGGTTCAAACCATGAATGACCACCAAAAATTTTGAAAACGTATGTGCCTTTGCTCATGTCAGCTTGGGGCCACCTGGCGGCCTCCTGGCTTGCCACGTGGCGGCCTCTGATTGGCCCGTTCCAACGGAATATTCTATGGAATATTCTGTTTTTAATAATTTTTTTTTGAAAATTCAAAAAATTAAGGTCATTGGGCAATTTTGTTTTTGCCATAACTTTCACATACGGTGACCATTTTTCGAACCGTTTGCGGCGCCGGAATCGGGAGGACGGGCTCTATCCAGTCGTTCAGGTTCGAACCAATTTTGAGCACTTTCAATTTTGAGCATTTTTCGACACTTGGGACATGAGCCCCTGATCAATTACAACCAAAGAAAAGAAACCAATACAGATTTTTGTCACATAATGTCACATTAATTTTTGTTTATCACAATGTGATGTGAATTTTTTGCTCATCACATGTGAAGTTAATTTTTGTTCATCTCATTGTGACACCAATTTTCATTCATTAGATTGCGACGTTGATTTTCATTTGATACATTAAAACATTGATATTTATTTGTCATATTGCGATGTCAATCTTTGAAATGATGGTTGTCTATGGTCAACTGTGCTTAGCTATGGGTGAACATTGTTGACTATGGTTGTTAATGTTTAACTATAAATGAATATGATTGACCATGGTAACTATGGTTAACCATAGTTGAGCTAGTTTGAGTATGGTTGACTATGGTATAACAGTATTATTATTATTAAACATTTTTAAACCATGGTTGACTATGGTTCACTAAAGTTGACTATTGTCAACCATGATTGACTATTGTTGACTATTTAAACATTGACTATAAATTTTGACTATGTATGACTCTGTCATCACATTGTGACATTGTTATTTGTACATCATAGTGCAACATCATTTTTTATTCATCACATTTTGATGTTGATTTCAGTTTTGTCGTATTACAATGTTGATTTTTTGTTTGTCACATTGTAACATTAATTATTTGTTTCACATAATGAAACATCGGTTTTTTTTATCACAATGCAACACAATTCTT
The DNA here is from genome assembly GCA_000404065.3 of Pinus taeda. Classification (NCBI taxonomy): domain Eukaryota; kingdom Viridiplantae; phylum Streptophyta; class Pinopsida; order Pinales; family Pinaceae; genus Pinus; species Pinus taeda. The sequence continues at coordinate 94,406 of APFE031687533.1, read as the reverse complement.
TTCCTCATCACATGTGAAATCATTTTTTGTTCATCACAATGCAACATGATTTTTTTCCTCATCACAGGTGACGTCAATTTTTATTCATCACATTGTGATGTTGATTTTTGTTCATTAGATTGTGATGATGATTTTTGCTTGACACATCGTGATGTTGATATTTATTTGTCACATTGTGATGTCAATTTTTTAACATAATTGTCTATCGTCAACTGTGGTTGACTATGGATGAACTACTAACCATGGTTGTCAATGTTTAACTATAAATTAATATGGTTGACCATGTTCATTATGGTTAACCATGTTAACCATGGGTGGCCATGGTAACCATGGTTGACCATAGTTGAGCTAGTTTGACTATGATGGAATATGGTTGCACTATTGAAAAAAATTATAAAAGCATTACTATTATTATTAATAAACGTTCACTAAGGTTGATCATAGTTGACTAAGGTTTACTATAGTTGAATATGCTCAACTAAGGTTGAATATGGGTATGTTGGGCATGATGTCCATGGTTAACTTTAATCATGTTGAACATAATGTTTCTTGTTAATTATGGGTGAACATGATGTACATGATGGTTGACCAAGTCAATCATTATTAACATGTGTTAATATGTAGATTAATATAGTAACACACAAATTAATATCATAATGTGTATATATATATATATTTGTAGGCAAAGGTGTTACTCTTGTTTTTCTATTATCACGTCAAAAAATTACAGTAGTATTGGTGGAGCCATCTACCCGCCCACTAGGGGAAACCGAGTAGGGCATCCACCTAAAGTTTTTAACATCATACCAAAAAAAGAAATACCACATTCTGTTTTTCCAAGCTATATAAATAGTACAATCCTTCCATGTTCTGATTCTGCTGATATACACATGGTATCTATCTATTACAAAACTGTGAAACCTGTCTAATCTATCTATATACCGTAGACTCATCAAAAAAGAAAACATGAGAACTAAAGTTACTCAGCTGCATCTGCAAGGATCGGTGAGGTCTCTTTGCTGCTCCGCTGCTGACCGTCTTTAAGCATTTGCTGGATTTCGTCTAACTTTTTCCCTTGCATTTCCATGGAAATTTGCAGAATGCGGAGCTCTCGTCTCAAGTTGGGGACACCCTGAGCCAACTCTGCCATTTCAGTAGCAGCTTGCTCTAAGGCCTTAGCAAGTAACGGTTTCATCACCCACTAAATGTGTAAGGACTGCTTGAACAGAGACATTTTGCCTCTTGTATTGTCGGGGTCATGCACCAGAAATTCCCAGTCCTTCATCTCCACGTCGGATTGGGCTTGGATAGCTTCTTCTTCCATGTTTTGGATGATCCTCCCGATTCTGGGACTGGTATTCTGAGAGTAGGCTCTCTCAGCTCGCTGAATTTTCTATTCAAAAGTCTGTCTGGCCCTCCTAGCTGGTCTCCTGCTCTGCTCCGGTCTTTCTCCCCTGCCTTCACGAGCTCTATTGGCCTCGCTATCTTGTCCATTGTTTGGTGCAGCCTCGCGGACGCCTTGTTGATTCCTCCTCTGCCGCCCTCGCTGCGGTACCCTTCTGCCCCGCCGGCTCCGCTGGCTAACTCCCATGGCGTACTGCTCCCATTCCTCTGCATTCATGCTTTGTTCGCGGCTTCCATCCTCATCTGAAGCATCGAGAATTTCGTAAATTTCCTCCGGATTCTCTTCCTTCATCACCCCTTTTCCCTTCCTGTCTTGCTCTCTAATTCATTCCGCTTCCATTTCTTCCGCTAACCTGGCTCTCTTTCTAGTTTCCATAGTTTCGCTCACAGAAGATCGACGATGCTTAGCACGAGAGGCTCTCAAGCGTCCTGTGTTTCCTCTCGCTCTGCGAATGTTAAATAAATTCTCTTGATGCCGGGTGCTTTGCATGCAGGCTGTTATAAATTCCCAAATCCCGCTCCTCCTATCAGTCCCGCTGTCCTTGCCCTGCCATCTGTTACTTCGGTCATTGCACTTCCTATCAACAATCTTATTAGATTTATTCCAGTTTAAGGTCGCTGACATGTACTCGCATTCTCTTCGCTAGTTCAAGTCTATGATTGGGTTTTTATGAGGTGGATTTTTCCCCTCTGATTTCGTACCTTCTCGATATGATCTTGCATGGTGATCACCGATCTCCTCTCCAGGTCCTTTCTGACACTCCTTTATTGTCTGACCCAAATTCTGTCTGTCTCCAGTGTTTCGCACGAGTATTACAATTCGCGGGGGAGTCCTATTCATGATGATCCTAAGTGGTCTGGTCATTCCAAGTCCTCCTGTTGATCTAGCTCATCGCTCCCCACCTTTCTGCCTGTGGCTTGATCATGGTATGCATTGGTTATGGTTGCCAGGTCCATCCACTCCCTGTTCCCGCACACTGCTCTCCATTGAGTATCCACCGTGCTGCCGCGGCCTCTGCATCCCCAGTTTGCCAAGAAATCAACCGCCTGATTCCCTTTCCTTCTCACATGGTTTATTACCTTATAATCGATTCTTTGCAGAAGGTCGGCGATTTCCTGAACAATTCCGGCTGTTCGCCAGCTGTTTGTGACCTTCTCCCAATTTCGTCCATTGCTGAGCTTCTTCAGCATTTCCACCGCAATCTGGGAATCTCCTGTAATTTCTAAATTAGAGTAACCATTTCTTACCGCGATCCGCAGACCTTGATGAAGAGCCCAGAACTCTGCTTCATTATTTGTCATTTCTCCTCCCCAATCTGCAAAAATCCATCTTACCTGATTGCTGCTGTCACGAAAAATGCCTCCAAAGCCCGCTTCGCTTGGGTTCCCCTTAGAGGCCCCGTCGAAGTTCAATTTTATGAAATTACCTTTGGGATAGCTGAATTTTTCAGGGCTTTGAATCCGCATCCCATGTCTGGAATTTTGTTTGTGATAGACCATCTCAAATTTTAAGTTTAACTTGTTCAGGATTCCTTCCTCCACCTGGTTGGCCTTCCAATCCTCCCCCACCCATTTATCAACCAGGATTGTTTCCCGCATTAATTTGACTGCTCTTCCCTAAATTACTTCCGGTTCCTTTTCTGTGTTCTGAAATATCCTGCGATTCCTCTCCTTCCAGATCATCCAGAGTACAAACCCTGAGATGAGGTCCCATGCTCTTCTGACCACTTTGCATTGAAAACTTTCCTTATTCCATTGAAAAACCACTTCATTGTATTCACTGGGGGCATTTTCGGGTTTGCCAAAGGTTCGTTTGGTGTTCATCCACAGAGTCTTTGCAATGGGACAGTTTATCAGCAGGTGATTTCTGGGTTCCCCGTCTGAATTACAGAGACAGCATCTCGATGGGCCATTAAAGCCTTTTTTTTTAATTCGATCCCAGGTTAGGATTTTATTCTTTGATGCCAGCCATATAAATATGGAGACTTTCGGCCACCAATTCCTTTCCCATATAATTTTCCAGTCAGGATTCTCTTCATTTCCAGTTTGAGAAGAGGTTAGGAAGTAAGCCTCCTTGGTGGTGAACGAGCCTTTCATCGAATTCCCCCACCTGAGGATGTCCCTTCCATTGCGAGCTTTAATCTTCCTGGATTCTACCTCCTTCCTGTAGGCTTCTTGTTGGTCTTGGCTGAGCTCTCTGTCCCACTCCGTCGGATCAATCCATATTCTCCAACTTTCTTCTAGGTTATTAGCTTTCCAATAGTCTCTGACATGAGTTCTATCTCCTCCTATTCTGTCTCGAATCTGCTAAAGTCCTTGAATTCTGCTCAGTCTTTCCTTCTGATGCCATTTATCTTCCCAGAAGTTAGCTTCTTCACCACCTTGGATCTCCCAAAAGGTGTGCTTTTCAACCAAATCCCTGTTTAGACGAGCTAGGTCCCAAATAGATGACCCTTTGGGAGTTTCTCTCTGCCTTAAGATTTCAACTGCAGAGTCAGGCATGTTATACTTTTCTTTCCATATGGTTTTCCAAAGATCATTGCCCCCCCTAAGCCATCGCCACCAGAGTTTCACTCCCAGAACCCTATTGAGAATCTCAGGGTCCCTCAACCCCAATCCTCCTTTCTCCTTTCTTTCAGTTAACTGATTCCAGGAAGTTAAGGCCCATTTTTTCTTCTGATCAGCCCCTCTCCATATAAAATTCCTGATGATCTCTCTTATCCTTGTGCAAATACCTAAAGGGGCAGCCATTATCGATAAAGGGTAGACGGGGATGGCTTGAAGGACAGATTTTGCCAGAACTATTCTGCCAGCTATGTTTAAAGCTCTGAAGGCCCAATTTGCCACCTTGTTGCTTAGCTTATCCAGGACTCCTTGCCAATTTTTCATCTTTTTGGAGGTAAATTCCAAGATGTTGCCCAAGTATTTTGTAGGCAGTTCTCCTCTCCTGAAGCCCATAAGTCTTATGAGGTGGGCTTTGACCTGATCCACTGTGTTAAATATGAAAACGTAGGATTTATCTCTATTGATTTCCAGACCCGAAGGCTCCGCAAATAGCTCCAAAATTCTTCTGAGGTGCCTTACTTCTTTGACTGTTGGTTCTCCGAACAACATGATATCATCAACAAATTGCTGATGAGTTAATGGCAGATTATTTCCCCAGGGCTTAAGACCTTTTATTCTGTTTGCTTCTCTTTCTTTCTTGATAAAGCGACCCAGCCCTTCAGCAGCTAGAATGAACAAAAACGGAGATAATGGATCTCCCTGTCTAATACCTCTAGAAGCAGTAAATGTTTTCGATGGGGTCCCGTTAACAAGAATAGAAAAATTTGGAGAAGAGATCATGCTATGAATCCAATCTATCCACCTCCTATTAAAACCAAAACTTTCCAAGACTTTTTCCAAATAATTCCAACTTAGTCTATCATACGCCTTCGACAGGTCTAATTTGATCATCATACCCTTTTGCTTTTTAACTTTTAAGGAGTGAATAACTTCTTGAGTTACAACCAGACCATCAAGGATCTGCCTTCCTTCAACAAAACCTGTTTGTTCAGCAGATATTAATTTGTCCAGAAGGGGTTTTAATCTCTTGGCCATCATGGATGTTATAATCTTATAAATAACATTACACAACGCTATGGGTCTGAAACCATTGACATCTTCCAAATTATCTCCTTTAGGAATTAAAGCATAGAAAGTGGAGTTAATGGCAGGCCATACCTTCTGGTTCATCCTAGATTCTTCTACTAGCTTCAGAATCCCTTTCCCCAGGAAGTGCCATCCCACCTAGAAGAAGTCAACTGTGAAGCCATCCGAGCTTGGAGCAGTACCTTTCTTCATTGCCTTCACAGTTTCCTCTATTTCTTCTAAAGTGGCAGCTCTCATCAATGCCTTATTTTGGTCTTCTGTAACTAAGCGCGGAATGGCTGAGCAAATTTCCTGAATTGCTTGCATTCTATCAGCTTGGGGTTCACTTAAAATTTCTTTATGGTGATCCATAAGGACTTGTTCAATTTCAGCTTGCTCAACCACTCTATTCCCATTCTTGTCTTTAATGTGTATATTAATATATTATTAATGTGTAGATAAATGTATTATTGATGTTTTACAGACAACCGAACTCGACAAAAGAAAGGCTCAAAGATATGTAGCATGTGACATTCTTAATATTCTCTCAATGTAAAAAATTGTAATTAATTAAAAAGGCTAAGAGAAAGGGGACACAGATTCCAGTTGCTTGGGGAGGGAGAATGCTTGAGGAAATGGTTAATTTAAATGTATCAACCATGGGTTGGCTGAGAAGTTAATGGGCTGACTGAGTAATAAATTTAACTGAAAACACAGGGACATGCCCACGTATCTGTTGGTTCTAACAACAAGCAACATAGGACAAAAACATTAACAAAGGAATGGGTTGTGCTATTCAAGGAGGGGGCCTATGTGGAATTGTGGAAAGGGATAGACGATTGATATTCGAGGGAGGGAGAAAAAGAACTCTCATTCTCTCATGTAGGGGAGTAAGGGAGAAGGCATTGAGAGCACATACAGAGGGAAGCTAAGAACTCTTGGTCTCTCACATATGCAATGGAAGAATGAAAAGCATTCCAAGAGAAATTCCTCTAAGGGTGGAGGTGAAAAGTTTGGAGAGAGCAACGATCAGTCTCATAGTTATCAAACTATGGAGAAGTTGAACCAACTGAAGAACCCTCATGGAGGCTTTTTGGGTGAGAACATTATAAAGAGAAGTGGCTTGCTCGAAGGTTGATCAACCCACTGGAAGCTTGTGGATTGATGGACCTACTGAATTGGGAAGAGACACTTAGGTACTTGTGAGGGTTGATGAACCACCAGGAGTTTCCTTGGGGCTGAAGCTATGGTGTTTGAATCACTGATGAACTACCTAGGGAGGCGATCTCCTTACCCATCAATAGCTTATCGATTGATGAACCTTCCCTTGATGTGGACTCTTTTCTCTTGAAAGTGACTTGAGACTCTCTATACATGTATCCTGGCTGATCCGTAAACTACCGTGGATATTCCATTAGATAGATCATCATAACGGATATGACAATATTATATTAAAAACCTAAAATTCTACACTATTAAAGTTTTATTTAATTTCTAAATTTGTAGATTTTACTATAATTAGTGCATGTATGCGAATGGAAATTTTGCAGAAAATTAGAGAACAACAAACTAATCTCACGAACACACATAAGACATAAGATATGCTATCTGGAAACCCTGTCAGGAGAAAATCCACTTGGAATGTGAGGTTGCTGTGCTCTCTTTCTCTGTCTGGAAATATAGTTGCAGGTACAAAGAAGTAATGCATGTGGCTCATGGGCTGCTATAGTTCATAGATCCTCTCTGTGTGCTCTACCACCTATCTCGCCTAGCTATATTTTCTCACTTATGGAACAAATTGCTCTCGAAATAATGGGATGTGTCTTCCTCCTAGTGGATCGGTTATAACACAATTTGATAGCCTACTAGTGGTCAATTTTGACTACATAAACTCTTAAGTAGAGTTACAATATAGAGTCTTCTAGAGTATTTTACATAATAATCATGTGGCTAGTGTTGGGCATGGGATCCCCCAAGGCAATTTTTGGGGCTTAAAGCCCATGTTTTGACTAAGTCTGATGTAAAGACTCCGCGATTGGGGCACAGAGCATGAAGTTGTAATTGAGTCATAGGGTTGTCTGCCCTTACTTTTGTAATGTAATGTCGGCTTGAGAGTTCTACCCATGGTTTGCGGACCATGGAATTGTATAAATAGAGTGGGGCTTTAAGTGTAAAGGGAGATGAAATAATCTAAGAGAAGATGAGGCATTGAGTCTATGTTGAAGTGTAAAGTCGAGTCTTTGGGTTGTAAAGTGGGAGAAGGCTCTACAACGGAGTGCACAGAGGCCTAGTAGTCCACAACTAAGTGCGCGGACCCTTGCAACTGAGTGCGTAGGGTGAGTTGAGTCTGTAACCATTGGAGAAAATAATAAAGAGAAGTTTCTTATCGTTTTGTGTGTCTTTTTCATGTTTTATGAATTGAAGTATATAGGGTATGAATTGCAAGTTTACTGTTTATTTACTGCGCAAACTTATATGAATGTGTTGAATAAGCGAATATAAGATAAGTATCTGTTTACACGAAGTTAACTAACAATTATAAGAAGATAAGTAAGATCCGTAGTGTAACTTAGGGAAAGAGCACAAATCGCTACCTTAAGCACCGCAGAATCACCTCAACCCCTGATTAGGGCTGTGCGAAGGCGATTATAACAGAGCATGAAGGTCTCGTAGGTCAGGTTAGTGCATAAAATGACCTGCACAAAGACATTCCTAGTTGGACTAAGTCGACTCCTCGGACATCTCAAGGGTGTGGAAACTTGGTTCCAACATCCCCCCATACTGCTTCGGGTGAGACCTCAGTCTGCACTCCGCTTGTTGTTGCCAAAAGGGCTAGTAGTACAGGGATTTGTTTGGCTAATTAACTCTGAACCTGGGTCAGGCCCCTTCAAGCCAACAAATGGTTTTGTTGCCGGGACCAAAATCTTCATAGAAATGTTTGATGTCACATCACTGGAATCCAACTAAGAAGGAAATTGAAGGCTGGTTGGACATGATAATTTACAAGTTCACGACATAGGAAAACATGAATCTGTGATTATTAAGGGAAAAGTGGTTAGACTACTACCTGTACACAAAGATCCATGAAATTTTCTTCGCATATTTCCCTATTGAGCTGTACGAGTGGATCGCGAAGCTAGCAATAGATAAGGAAGGTGGAAGCTCGATGGTCCTTACGTGGACCCCAGAGTTAGTGTGCAGAATGGAAGCATCAGAGGATAAGATCGTGCACATCGTTGATCACTGGCTCGATCGGATTATAGGAGGATTCATTACTGAATTCGTAGTAGACACTTCAGTCAGTTATAACGAGAAGAGCGATGCTTTCTCAAAGGACCATGAGGTAAGTACATAAAGTCTCTGAACCCTTGGATTAAATGCTACTGTGCGAAAAGCATATTATGCAGTTACATTGATGTTCGGGCCTCGCGAAGTGGGAAAACTTACAGAAATGAAGGAAGTGCGGGAATAGAGACGAATCCCTTGATTTCACCTCCATGAGGGGACAAGGAAGAACTCATGAGGGTCTCTCTACGAAGTGTGATCCATTTGATAAGGAAGAGTATTCTGTGCATACCACCTCCACCGACACCACCACAAGTTTCACCATCATCACCTCCATCTTCGCCCGTACCACCTCTACCACCGTTGCGTTTTAACATGGATAGCATGATAAAGTTGCCTATGTTCAAAGGATTGGGAAATGAAGATCTAGACCAATTTTAGTTTGTTGTAAAGGCCATATGGGAAGCGTAGGGAGTTACAGATGTTAATATGAAGAAAACGATGTCGATTAGCGCTCTATAAGATCATGCACGAACCTGGTACATTAAGCACTCAAGTGATGATCCAACTATGGGAATCGCGACTATCCAAGCTGCGCTAACTAAAGAATTCAACAAACCAAAGACAGAGGCGCAATAGATCATTGGGTTCAAGGAGATCATGATGCCACCAGGTGAGACTCCATGGGAGCTAGATCAGAGGCTGAAGTGTATGATTCATGAAGCTAATATGACGTTGACAGATGGACAACACTGTGAATGGTGTGTAGCATCACTAACGCCACATTTGAGGAATGGTGTGTAGCATCACTAACGCCACAATAGATGTTAACAACTCAGGAAAAAGCTTTATAAATCACGATGAGGCTACATGAGACCCCAATATAGGATCCTAACTTGGGAGTTCAACAAATCCACATGCAGTTGAAAAACTTATGCCTTGATATGCAGAGTATGAAATAGGATAGGACAACTCGACCAGAAGTGCACGAAGAAGTGTGGTGCGCGTGAAATGCAAGGGTCAGGGTCATGACAAAGACCACTACCCGGTGTTTGCAAAATACCTTGCTGGAGGAGGACTAATGTTGTTAAGATCGGAAGCGCAAGCAGGACTGAGCGCGACGCCTGCTCTGTGGTGCGTAATTTGTCAAATAGGAGGAAAGCATTCTACGGACAACTACCAATTGTTGCACAAGTACACGCATAATTTGCAATTATTTTTTTGTAATTTCTGTAGATCAGTGGGACACGATGAGTGCACATGTAGAAGTTATGAGTTGATGATGGATAGAACCCACAACTATAAGGTTAAGGTCGAAACATGACGCCTAGACCAGGGTGCAGGGATGGCGTGAATCGGATTCCAGGGGCGTAGACGAGGCTGAGGTGGAGGAGGACCTGGAAGAGGTCGCGGACAACTAATATGCTACAATTGCAGAGGGCCAGGACATTATGCCCACGATTGTATGAATCCAACACGTCCATCATGCTTGTACAATACCTTGTTTGATCATGAGATGGAAGATTGTCCTATGCTGATAGCTCGGATACGCGACAAGGGAGTGCTACCACCTCCCCTAACTCAGAACCTACAAATAACGAGGTCTAAGCCGCATGAGGAAGAACAAAATGTGAATATTGTGCTCCGAAGTCAAATTATGACAGGAGATGATAAAGGCAAACAACTCAAAGAAAGTACTTGGGTTCGCAAAGCTCCGACGAAGGAAGCGGAGTTTGATTTCGAGCGCACTCAGGAAACTTTTATGGAAGCTAACAAGAGCTTCGTTGATGCCTCGACTTCAAGAAGAAAAGACAGATCAAAGCCAGAAATGGACCCATCGATGGTTACGATGTTCTTGGAAACATGTATGAAGTTACTACGTGAAAGTAAGGATGTAAAGGGATTACAAGAACTCATTAATAGATGCGCTGGGACCGCGCCAGGAGAACCACATGTAGTCTGGAAGATTGGAAAGCATAAGACAAGAATTGGAAGAGAAATGAGGTTAACCGCACAGATTGGAGAATATGAGATGGACCAAGTAATTTTGGATTTAGGGTCGAACTCAAACGTTCTGCCAAAGTAGACATGGGAGCACATGGGGAGGCCTACACTGCAGTGGTCTCCTATTCAGTTGTGCATGGCGAACAAGCAAAAGATAATACCCCTGGGGTGATTATAGGGAATCACAGTGGATATTGAGGGAGTAAGCGCGCTAGCCAACTTTGAGGTGATAGAGATTGTTGATGACAACAATCCCTACCCTGCACTCCTATGAATTTATTGGGCCAATGACATGAATGAGGTGATTAATCTAAAGAAGCATAAGATGATTTTTGAGATGAAGTCTCTATGCATAGTTATAACCTTGGAAATTGTTGAGGGATCACGCTACACAGAGCCAATGTGCGACTATGAAAGTGACGATGATTTGGACTGCATCTACAAGATAACTGCGTGGGAGCAGGACTGGGTAAATTGTACCACGGATGGACGAATTTCATGGGAGTGTGAAAGCTCCTGTACTTCAGATTTGGATGAGGAGATAGAGAGATGATAGAACCAGTTACATGAGGTAACCACATTGAAATGTAACATGATGACAAGGTCGCTGCACTGCGTATTAACGAAAATGAGGTATTTACTTACTTATGATGGATTAGGTGAGGTAGATGCTTTCCTAGACCAATTTGAGAGGGAGGTGCCGGAAAAACAACATTTCGAATCCTTGAATTGGGTATTGTGCACTACACCTGCGAGGTGGTGGGGTACACACAGAGAAAACTTTGATGACTAGCCCACCTATAGGAGGATGATACACACATAGTTTGGGAAACCTATAGGGCAGTCAGTAGGTAGATACAATGGTTGGGATAGTTCACGTGCGCATATGTCTAGGTGGGTACAAACATATTCTAAACAACTTTCATGGATGTACATGAACTTCACGATGGGAAATACGATTAATAACCTTTTGTTGGGGGGACAAATGCATGAACGAATCCTCAAACTGTAACGACAAAATGTGGAAATAATGAGCACGCAGAAGGTTATCCATGTGGAAGCCGTTAATAAAGTATGCGAAGCACTGAACAAGGTATGTAATATGCAGCGAAGTGATTGGGACCTATGCATACAGACAGTCCTATGGGCTTATAGGGCGACATGCAAGAAACTAACGGAACAGACACCTTCTAGGCTGGTTTATGAAACAAACACTGAAATACCGATGAAATATATCATGCCTAGTTTGCGCATAGCAGCGCCCGCTGATATGATGGATCGCAGAGCCTTCAAGGAAGGGATTGCGCAGTTGAAAGAAGAGGAATGCTGGGGACCTGATGAAGAGATCCAGTAGGGTGATCTTAGGCTCCAACAACTTATGAAGGGAAAAGTTTGCTTGAGGGAGGAAAGCGTTATGGTGGAAGAAGAAGTCAAAAAGTTGGAGGAAGGAATAAAAATGGATTTTCTTGATAAAATGGTTGTGGTGATACAATAGGATGCATGCGATTACGATGATAAATTTGGAGACTACCACCAAGATTTGATCGGTTTGATTCCTTGGATTGGATCGCGTATCACTAAGGGGATCACAGATAGTGGCATGATGCAGGTATTAAAGTTAAAAGGTGAACTTTTCCCAGAAAATGTAAGCGATAGTCGGTCGAAACCATATACAGGTGGCACGGCCACCTGACTAGCCGTGGGAAGCACAGTCTTAGTGCTCTAGGCAGTTGAAAGGAGGTGTGGGACTATAAACTACTATGCCCGAGAGCTACGTGATGTCAGGGCTATGTGTAGGAGCGAAGTGTCACAAGGTCTGCGACAGCGCAAGGGTAGCTGCACTGCCACGCGGGTTGCCCGGAAAGTGATCGTTATAGTCACTATTCACAATGTGATGCTTGGGTTGAGACCAAATGGAGTAGGCAACAGGAATTTAAGATGACCATTATGGGTAAGATTTGGGAAAATTTGCCACCAAGGGAGAATTAATGGATCGGATTTTGGGGGAAAGGTCGAACTTGAATTGAAAAGGCGCTATAAATTACAAAGGGCTACCCAGCAAACAACACTTGGTCATTTGAGAATTGAGCTATTATGTGCCCAATGTATTTTGAATCGAGACCTGTTTAACCTGTTGATAGCGTTGTTTGAGCACTCGGTTGTGCAATTGAGATATTTCTGGACAAACAAAATGGCAGCGTCTGAAGAAGCCAAGGAAATCGAAGAAATGGCTGTCGAAGAGGCCATGCAGGCCATGACAATAGAAGATGCCCCGGAGAGTGCCGAGATAGTTAGGGAAATCCCTATATCACCATGCACATCAAGACCCAAGAAAGATAAGAAGCCAATGATTTCGGTGTGCGTGTCCCCTTGAAACCCATTGCGAATTAAATTAAGCATGGAAGAAAGGGGAAACCAATTAATTTGGAAATCGATGAGGAGGAGGAAGACTTTGAGGACATCTTGATAGAAGAGGATGAGGACGAATACATGGAGAAAGAAATCGAGGGCGTGGACGCTCTGACTAGGTTTCTCGCGTATGTTCCTCCGCAGAAGGGGAAGGTGAAGGTGCCCAAGGATATCAATGAGAGTAAAATCTCTCTACAGACTCCGCTACTACCCGATGATATCATTTTTGAAGGAGCGCACCTAGGATGGGTGCCGAGTTTGAAGTTCGAAGATTGGGATCTCATCGTCCATGAGAAATTCTCTCACTTGGCGACCACACATCTCATGAAGCTGAAGAAAAACACTGTGGCAGGAGTCATAGAGTTGAAGCCGTGCAAGTGGTTAAGTGGCATTGAAAAGGTAGGGTTGCTGAGCCTGCTCTGGGTGCTGCATTACCATCGCGCCCTAGTGACTATCTTCATCATCAGGCAACTACTCTGCCTGGTGGATGGTTGTTTGTGGCTGGAGGAGCCCATCCCCATCACAGACCACTTGATCCATATAATTACCTGACTCCCTTGTAAAGGGGAAAACCCAGCATACATTTCGGAGGGTAAAAGCAGTGATTTAGCCATTGTGGAGGCCATGAAAAATAAATATAAGCTAGAGAAGAAAAAGACGGGCTATGTGATCTCCAGTATTAACAACAAGGTAGTCAAAGTCATGAATTAGACACTAGCGGGTAAGGTCATGCGGAAGTGCCACGCGGATGAGGTGCCCGCACTAGTGGTTGCACTTGCCGAGTAGTGTGCAAAGGGGGTCTAGTTCAACTGGTCCAAATACTTGTGCTAAGAGTTCCTAGAGAGTTGCCATGAGGCATAGGAGCAATGGAAAAACTTCTACTATGCATGGGTTCTGTTGTCCATAGTGCTACTTCTGCTATCCATAGTGCTGGTGGCTGGGGAATTGCTTGAGGATAGCCAGTTCCTCCCAATTGCGAGGGATCTCACAGAGGCCACGAAGTATGCTTTGTTGTGGGCCACTAAATATATTCATAGGATTCGAGACAGTAAAATATTCTGGGTGTTCATGGAGATGAACAGCAGAATGGGGATTAACCGCAAGGCGCGATTATCGCCTACTTCCTATAATAGCTTACAAAGCTTTGCAGAGTTTAAGGTGAACTTCCATCACATCTACATCAGGGAACATAAGGACCCCACGAAGAAGTGGAACGAACTACCATACCTGGCCACGGATGATGTTACCTTTGATGTACTTAAGGCGTGGCCACTGGAGTGGTGCACTCCAACCATCTCCGCGATGGAAGCAGGCAAGTCTACTGCACATAAAAAGAAGGAGGAGCCAAAACTGCGGGTAATGCAGTTGGCAGAGAAGAGAAGAGAAGAGGTAGCAATAGCACAGGCGTAGGAGGCGTGGGATGCTACGAAGGCCGCATCAAAAGCACAAAAGGTAGCAGAGAAGAAGCGGGAGGGCTGGAAGTTGCCTTTGCTTGAGAAAGAACAAGAAATGGAGATAGAGATAGAGGAGGGTGGCGCGGACCTGAAAAAAACATCGACAAAGTTAAAGCGCCAGCACCCGAGAGAGTAGGTGGGGCCATGAAAGAAGTCGAAAGCATTTAAGACTCCTTTCGACCCGATCACCCTCACTTAGGAGATTTACACGATATAGGGGAGATAATGCGTGACGTCATCGTGGAGGCCCTCCAGTAGTTGGTAGAGGAGAAACATATTGTGTTAGGGGCCCTTCGGGCATAGATTCAGGAGTTGCAGGTGCGCACTCCTTAGGTTGGTACTCTCTCGACCTACCTCGTAGTAGGAACGACTGCGACTGAGGTAATGCTGCGTACCTGCACGATTAACACAATAGTGCTGCCAGATGGGGCATTAGCTACAGAGAAAGAGGTTGACATGCCTATGGTTAGTTTATTGAAAGGAGTAGGAATCAACATGGCTGTGCTCCCTCGGGAGATGATCTATGTTTTATAGGACGTATTTACTGTAGAAATATGGGCTAGGGAGGGCTGCATGCTATAGGTGTTGAGTGAACAAAGAAATAAATTAGAGCCACTGAGCCTCCAACATGACGAGGTAGTCGTGCATAACTGACAGATGGTGCAGGGGGTTGAGGAGGCTTGCTAGATGGCCCCTAAGTTGGCCATCCCAACAGAGGCACCAATAGAGGCACACATCTAGAGGTTAGCCATAGGAGTGCGTGAGGTACGAGAAGAGATGGCCAAGGTTCAGCTGGAGCTGAACCTTCAGATAGTAGAGCTGTGGTTGAAGGCATAGCCTTCAAATCCTTCAGAGGTAAGGGAACAATGTGCCAACGCCATCACGACGGGAATAGAAGAGATCAGTAATGTAGTGAAGGACTGCACCAAAGTGTTGGAAGAATCATTTGAGGTCCTCACCACTCTACAGGAGGACCCAAACATACAACGCTTGGAAACAAGGGAGCGTGAGCTACAACAATAGTATGACGACATCAAAGGGACTGTGCATATAGTGGCCCTTACAAGTAGATGCAGCATGACAGAAAGAAGTTGTTCTGAAGGCGTGTGTCCAACCATGGATCGACGAGGCCTTAGTCATCACAGCGACTATTGAAGACAAGCTCCCGAAGCTGCAGGGGACATAGGAGCATATATAGGGAAGCAGTTCAGATATTGTGGTCCTTGAACAGCATGTCTAGGAGATACAGTAGGTAGCCACTCAGAGCGCTCTTGACCTTGCAACAGTCTGAGCAGAGTTGGGAGGTCTCTGTGTGAAGATCTCCAGACTAACAAAGTGACTCGAGGGCTAGTCATGATGTTTTTGTTGGGGGCCTTTTGGGTGCAAGATCCCCCAAGGCAAGTTTTGGGGCTTAAAGCCCAAGTTTTGACTAAGTCCAATGTAAAGACTCCGCGATTGGGGCCCGGAGCGCAAACTTATAATTGAGTCATAGGGTTGTCTGCCCTTACTTTTGTAATGTAATGTTGACTTGAGAGTTCTACCCATGGTCCGCGGACCATGGGATTGTATAAATAGAGCGAGGATCTAAGTGTAAAGGGAGATGAAACAATTTAAGAGAAGATGAGGCATTGAGTCTAAGTTGAAGTGTAAAGTCGAGTATTTGGGTTGTAGAGTAGGATAAGGCTCTGCAAGTGAGTGTGCAGAGGTCTAGTATTTCGCAGCTGAGTGCGCGGACCCCTGCAATTGAGTGCGCAGGGTGAGTTGAGTCTGTAAATGTTGGAGAAAATAACAAAGAGAAGTTTCTTATCATTTTGTGTGTTGCTTTCCTCTTTTATGCATTGAAGTATATTGGGTATGAATTGCAAGTTTAATATTTATTTGCTCCACAAACTTATATGAATGTGTTGAATAAGCGAATATAAGATAAATATTTGTTTACGCGAAGTTAACTGACAGCTATAAGAAGATAAATAAGATCCATAGTGTAACTTAGGGAAAAAGCGCAAATCACTGCCTTAAGCATCGCAAAATCACCTCAGCCCCTGATTACGGATGCGAGAAGGAAATTATAAAAGAGCGCGAAGGTCTCACAGGTTAGGGTAGTGCACAAAGTGACCTACACGAAGACATTGCTAGTTTGACTAAGTCGACCCCTCAGACATCTCAAGGGTGCGGAAACTTGGTTCCAGCATCTCCCCATATTGCTTTGAGTGAGCCCTCAGTCCGCGCTCCACAGGCTGTTGTCGAAAGGGCCAGTAGTATAGGCATTTGTTTGGCTAATTAACTCCAAACCTAGGTTAGGGCCCATCAAGCCAACAACTAGCCCCTTTTCCATGAATAATGGGGGTTGACGCGACATCCTCCCGAAGTATAGGTTTGAAAACCGGAAGGTCAACTTTCGAGTGGCATAACTTTTGCATACGGATTCTGATTGACATGCTTCTTGCGTCACTAGAAAGAAATTTATGTGTAGAATAACATGAAAGGGTTTTATGCTGGAGAATAAAATTTTTACCCCAAAAAAATGTTATTTGATGTCTCAAAATTCTCGTGGAAGGTTTCAAACCCCGTTTTGCAAAACTAGGTCCTGTCGATAAAAATGGTCTCTTTAGCTAATTCCTCCACTTTTGCCACTATAAATGCATTGAGATGGATGAAAAAAATATAATGATCCAATATGAATCACTAGCATGGGTGTTATTCATTTCTTTAAATTTTGGAAGATTGAGTGGAAGCTTGTGTAGCAAGTGGATCAAGGCAAAGTAACCTCGTGACATCTTGCTTTAGCTATTACAATTAGTTAAGTTTTCCTTTCGAAATCACTCCACCTAAAGCATTCAAATTTGGCTCGGGGGTGACAACTACAAGTAATTGTGGTTGTAGCTTGTCTATGTTTGGGTGGAGAGTTAGAGTCCCACCCTCAATTTCCATATCTTTCATAAGATAAGTATACTCTTATGTTTTGAGTTTGTGATTATTATGTATCTATTCATTACATTGAAATAATGCCATGTTAATGTCGAGGAGTGTTGTTTTATTGCATGAGTAAGGAATTCCATTATCATTCATAAAGTAAGTATACTCTTATGTTTTGTGCTTGTGACTATTATGTCTCTATTCATTATGTTGAAATAATGCTATGTTAATGCCAAGGAGTGTTTTTTCCTTGCATGAGTAAGGAATGCCATTATCATGTGTAAATATTCATGGAGTGGTTTATTACTGTGGATCTTTTGAACTTAAAAGTAATCGTAAGACTATCTGAGAATTAAGAGATAACATTCTATGGTATATATGGTCATTGCTTTAATAACTTGCTCATGTAACAATAAGGAATGTGAATTCCTATGTAAAGGTGATCTTGAATGTTTCCCTTAAGAAAATGGTTTATCCTCGTATTTGTCCTGATTCTATAAATTTGTCTAAATGACCTGTGTATGAAGACGTAGAAAACCTTTGTTAATTATTTAAGGGGTTGTTAAGAATAATGAGGCTAGTGGGCTTTGATCTTACATATATATATATATATATATATGTTTATCCATATATATATATATATATATAATATATATATATATATATATATATATATATATATATAATAGATATATATATATATATATATATATATATATTATATATATATGTTTAATCCTCGTATCTATCCTGAGTCTACAAATTTGTCTATATGACTTGTGTATGAAGGGGTAGAAATCCTTTGTTGATTATGTAAGGGCTGTTAAAAATAAAGAGGCTAGTGGGCTTTGATTTATAAATTGTAAGCTTAGGAGGATTATAAATTATATATATATATATATATATATATAGATAGATAGAGAGAGAGAGAGAGAGAGAGAGAGAGAGAGGAGAGAGAGAGATAGATAGATATATAGATATGAACATATGTGTATTGTGGACTAAGATCTATGGCAGAGTCCATGTAAAACCTTGAAGGGATAGGTTGGAAGGGTCTGTGTATACTCTTGAATATTATAGGCTATGTATCGAAAGGCCCTTACACATTTATTAATAGTTACAAGGCATCGAGCTAGAATTCTTAAGTCGATGCACAAGACTTTAGAACGAGATGGTTTAGCCCTATTTGATCTTGTGACCAAGCATAGTGACCAAGCGCATTAGTAAGGGAATTTTGGGCTGTCAGTGGATGATCATTCATGACCATTGGATGAAACCTAGCACTTTATCCCCAAAAGTCTCAAAGGGAGCATCAAGGAGAAACTCTCGGGATCAAATCCATGAAATGATGTTATAGTGGAGCCACTATCAGCACTCGATGGAAACCACAGTTATGAGTCTTGTGACAAGGAAGCGTGATAGAGGATGATGTCACCCTAGCATTTAGGACATGCGACATCACCTCGGACCTTAGACCCTAGAGAATTGGAAGAAAGGCTTGGTAGGATCCAAGAGATCTAAGTCTTAGGGTGACGTGACATAGTGGGACTAGTAGATGATTCATTAGGTGTAGCCAACGGAGGACTCCATTAGTTTATAACATGACTTATACGAGAACTGTGCTGCGAAGGGTCTAGAGGGACCCAATGCTAGCCTGGAAAGTTAGTGTTGGTGCTTGGTGGGGACCAGGGTAGGAAATGTCACCTTGAAATTTGTTTCCCAACAATATTCCTTGGTACCCGGTACCAAAGAGTTAGATTTTATTTTCAGGTAGATGTGGCATAGTGGGACAATATTCCTACTATGAGGTGGAAGGTTGGAGCAGTGTGAAAGTATGGGGACATGTTGGCAGTGGGGTCAACGAGCATCCATGCAACCTCGTAAATTTCATCCTGGAAGAATCAACAGGGAATGACGTAAGGAATTACCTAGATTTAATCCCTAGGAAGAGGTGGAAGGGAAAGGAGCTTGCACTGCATACTATGCCTATTCTATTTGCGTATTATACCATGGGACTTGATAAAGGGTTGTAACCTAGTATGAGCAAGTGGGTAGTTGCCACTTGGTATGGCCTGGAATATGACTTGGATGGCCACATGGTAGGCCTAATGACGTGCCACTATCTAATTGGCCAAGGCTTTAATCGACCATATTTTTGATCCAAGATTTAGATTAGAGAGAAATTTATATCAATGGAAAGGTCTCAACGAGACAAACACAAAGATGTTATGCATTTTAAGTTCTAAAGTAGTCAAGAAACGTTGAAAAACTTTATACCCCATTTCCATAACTGGATTTTGGAGGTTGGGTTAGCTTAGTAACTACCTCCTTCTACCCTTAGTTTGGGGTAGGTTTAGTAGCGGGTGTGTTACACATCGCAAGCATGACAACCCCACAAGAATAGGAAACTAATCTTTAGACATCTCTGAAATATTTTTTGGGTGTTGTCATATGCAAGAACCTACTCTTTTCTTGTAGGGTCACAAAGTTGAACCAAATTTTCCAGTTTCCTTTTGATGTGAATGTAGTCGCTGCCATGATGGCTAGCATTAGACCTGTCAATGTTAATTTGAAGTCAGCCTATAGTGTTGTGGTTGTTGCCACCATCTCAACCAATCCTCGATCTTCTGTTGGTTCCTTCGATCCAACCTACGACAATGGTGTTGTTGGAGATTTGTAGGATTATGGAGAATAAAATGTTATTGGAGGGTCTGATTTCAATGTATTTTTATATTCTACTAAAGGATCTATAAATTTAGAGGGAATAAGTTTTCTTTAATAGGATGGCCTGAATGAACTCACCCAACCAAAGATCTAGCTAATTAGAGAAAATCGTATTCGCTATATAGCCTTTCCTACATCTTAGATTAGGGTTTTATACTAGATTTGGTGAATTTTCTTGTCTTTGTGAGGCCATTCTCAGGGGGTTCCTTATGCATGTTGGTAAAAGGCTCATATTGTGTCTCTTCAACCACCACCATAATTTTGGATTTGCTACGAATAAACTATGGTAGTTTTTGGCACTTATATGGCAAAAGGCAACTTCAGGACCTGAAATCCCTCAGAGAGTACAACATGGCCATGGATGCCTCTATTTATTTAGTCTCCATATTAAGAGATGGAGCCAAGGGATGGGCGGTGCATTCCTCCTCCTAACCCATGTATTTTAAGGAGGCCCTAAAGCAAAGACATTCACCTCCAAAACACAAAGATATCTCAAGGTTAACTTTCATTGTGGATCAAGCACCAGATACTCCATCTCTTGAAGTTAAAATTTTTATAACCAACTTCATGGCTACAAATTATGAATGACAAGTGATTATTTTTTGTTTTAATGGATTTTGGCCCTCAATATTTGCTCTTTTAGAACGTGTACACTAGAAATGGTATTAGAATACTAAGTTGTATTTTTTCTCAATAGGATTCTTTGTAGTTCTCTTGAGATATCTAGGAACGACACAAGGTTTTTGACTAGGGACCCTTCTTTTGGGGCCATTCTAGTCTCTCAATGCAATAATGGTTTCCTAATTTTAATCCTCTTGTTATGAATGCTCTGGTAACTCTAGTCTGGGTAAGGATTCTTAACTTTCCCATCCATTTCACACAACTTGATATCTTATCCTCGTATCTATCCTGAGTCTACAAATTTGTCTATATGACTTGTGTATGAAGGGGTAGAAATCCTTTGTTGATTATGTAAGGGCTTGTTAAAAATAAAGAGGCTAGTGGGCTTTGATTTATAAATTGTAAGCTTAGGAGGATTATAAATTAATTCTATATAATATATATGTATATTATATTATATTTATATATATATATATATATATATATATTATATATATATATATCTATATATAGATATATAGATATGAACATATGTGTATTGTGGACTAAGATCTATGGCAGAGTCCATGTAAAACCTTGAAGGGATAGGTTGGAAGGGTCTGTGTATACTCTTGAATATTATAGGCTATGTATCGAAAGGCCCTTACACATTTATTAATAGTTACAAGGCATCGAGCTAGAATTCTTAAGTCGATGCACAAGACTTTAGAACGAGATGGTTTAGCCCTATTTGATCTTGTGACCAAGCATAGTGACCAAGCGCATTAGTAAGGGAATTTTGGGCTGTCAGTGGATGATCATTCATGACCATTGGATGAAACCTAGCACTTTATCCCCAAAAGTCTCAAAGGGAGCATCAAGGAGAAACTCTCGGGATCAAATCCATGAAATGATGTTATAGTGGAGCCACTATCAGCACTCGATGGAAACCACAGTTATGAGTCTTGTGACAAGGAAGCGTGATAGAGGATGATGTCACCCTAGCATTTAGGACATGCGACATCACCTCGGACCTTAGACCCTAGAGAATTGGAAGAAAGGCTTGGTAGGATCCAAGAGATCTAAGTCTTAGGGTGACGTGACATAGTGGGACTAGTAGATGATTCATTAGGTGTAGCCAACGGAGGACTCCATTAGTTTATAACATGACTTATACGAGAACTGTGCTGCGAAGGGTCTAGAGGGACCCAATGCTAGCCTGGAAAGTTAGTGTTGGTGCTTGGTGGGGACCAGGGTAGGAAATGTCACCTTGAAATTTGTTTCCCAACAATATTCCTTGGTACCCGGTACCAAAGAGTTAGATTTTATTTTCAGGTAGATGTGGCATAGTGGGAATTTATTCCTACTATGAGGTGGAAGGTTGGAGCAGTGTGAAAGTATGGGGACATGTTGGCAGTGGGGTCAACGAGCATCCATGCAACCTCGTAAATTTCATCCTGGAAGAATCAAAATGGAACAACGTAAGGAATTACCTAGATTTAATCCCTGGGAAGAGGTGGAAGGGAAAGGAGCCTGCACTACATACTATGCCTATACTATTTGCGTATTATACCATGGGACTTGATAAAGGGTTGTAACCTAGTATGAGCAAGTGGGTAGTTGCCACTTGGTATGGCTTGGAATATGACTTGGATGGCCACATGGTAGGCCTAATGACATGCCACTATCTAATTGGCCAAGGCTTTAATCGACCATATTTTTGATCCAAGATTTAGATTAGAGAGAAATTTATATCAATGGAAAGGTCTCAACGAGACAAACACAAAGATGTTATGCATTTTAAGTTCTAAAGTAGTCAAGAAACGTTGAAAAACTTTATACCCCATTTCCATAACTGGATTTTGGAGGTTGGGTTAGCTTAGTAACTACCTCCTTCTACCCTTAGTTTGGGGTAGGTTTAGTAGCGGGTGTGTTACACATCGCAAGCATGACAACCCCACAAGAATAGGAAACTAATCTTTAGACATCTCTGAAATATTTTTTGGGTGTTGTCATATGCAAGAACCTACTCTTTTCTTGTAGGGTCACAAAGTTGAACCAAATTTTCCAGTTTCCTTTTGATGTGAATGTAGTCGCTGCCATGATGGCTAGCATTAGACCTGTCAATGTTAATTTGAAGTCAGCCTATAGTGTTGTGGTTGTTGCCACCATCTCAACCAATCCTCGATCTTCTGTTGGTTCCTTCGATCCAACCTACGACAATGGTGTTGTTGGAGATTTGTAGGATTATGGAGAATAAAATGTTATTGGAGGGTCTGATTTCAATGTATTTTTATATTCTACTAAAGGATCTATAAATTTAGAGGGAATAAGTTTTCTTTAATAGGATGGCCTGAATGAACTCACCCAACCAAAGATCTAGCTAATTAGAGAAAATCGTATTCGCTATATAGCCTTTCCTACATCTTAGATTAGGGTTTTATACTAGATTTGGTGAATTTTCTTGTCTTTGTGAGGCCATTCTCAGGGGGTTCCTTATGCATGTTGGTAAAAGGCTCATATTGTGTCTCTTCAACCACCACCATAATTTTGGATTTGCTACGAATAAACTATGGTAGTTTTTGGCACTTATATGGCAAAAGGCAACTTCAGGACCTGAAATCCCTCAGAGAGTACAACATGGCCATGGATGCCTCTATTTATTTAGTCTCCATATTAAGAGATGGAGCCAAGGGATGGGCGGTGCATTCCTCCTCCTAACCCATGTATTTTAAGGAGGCCCTAAAGCAAAGACATTCACCTCCAAAACACAAAGATATCTCAAGGTTAACTTTCATTGTGGATCAAGCACCAGATACTCCATCTCTTGAAGTTAAAATTTTTATAACCAACTTCATGGCTACAAATTATGAATGACAAGTGATTATTTTTTGTTTTAATGGATTTTGGCCCTCAATATTTGCTCTTTTAGAACGTGTACACTAGAAATGGTCTTAGAATACTAAGTTGTATTTTTTCTCAATAGGATTCTTTGTAGTTCTCTTGAGATATCTAGGAACGACACAAGGTTTTTGACTAGGGACCCTTCTTTTGGGGCCATTCTAGTCTCTCAATGCAATAATGGTTTCCTGATTTTAATCCTCTTGTTATGAATGCTCTGGTAACTCTAGTCTGGGTAAGGATTCTTAACTTTCCCATCCATTTCACACAACTTGATATCTTATCAAACGTGGGAGATATAGTAGGACACTTCATTAAAATAACCACTTGAAGGATCTAAAAATCAATTCTCACATTTTGTATGCATATGTGTTGAAGTGGATATTAGTAAAGGGTTATGAGATAAAATCCTTTTCAAGTAGAGGGGTAGGGTTTATTAGAAACTGTTGTATTATGAAAACATTACTTTCCATTGCAGGACATGTCAACAACCCAATAATATTCAAAATGCATGTTCATTTTCACAAGGGACCTTTTCCCCTCAAGATTAAAATAAAACAAGCCATGGATGACAAGATCCCAAGGGAACAAAAGGGTCCAAGAATACTTCAGGTCAAAAGCAAGACAACTCACAACAAAAAAAGGGCATCTAACAACAAATCAACTCCTTCAAACTTAACTCAGCCTCATGTGGAATCATCTCATCCCTTAGCGAAGGAGGCCCATCCTTCAAATGAAAATGAAAGAGACTTAGCCATAATTGTGGCTTCAACAATGAGTGGGAAAAATCGTACCCATAAGTTAGATCACTTAGATAGTGACAAGGAAACAATAAATATGGCAGAACCTTTGAAAATGGAATTGTCCCAAAGAAATGATGTTATTGTCCCATCTACATCTATTCTTGACAATTCTTCAGAATAGATTGACGTCTGCAAGAGAAAAGAAAAAGGAAAAATTCATTATCAATCTTGGGATATGGTACCAGGAATGTAGTAAATGTAGCATTGTGTTCTATGCTCATTGGTGATGGATAAAATGCCATAATTTTCTATTTTGAGGTAATACAAACTAATTTGCAAAAAAATTGCATTATTAATGTTTTAGTGTATAGGTAAATCTATTAATACATAGTTCTTGGTGTATTATTATAAATTTATTAAGGTTTAAAAAACACAATAAAGTTATTAATTTTATTAATAAATTTAATAAGCCTTAAACCTCATTAATAAAACTAGATTATTATTAAACCTTATTAATAAATTATTAAATCTTATTAAAACCTTGAACTTTAATTCTTATTAACAAACCTTATTATTATTGATCTTTATTAATAATGTTATTAAATATTATTAATAGCCTTATTAAAAAACTTTAAACTTTAATCTTTATTAATAAACCTTATATGTGGTTGTTCATCACAATGCTACACAATTAAAGGTTTAATATTTATTAATAAACCTTTTATATGGTTGACCATAGCTGACCAAGATAAATATAATAGACCTAGTTTAACCTAGTAATATGTGGTTAACCTAATGAACCTACTAAACCATAGTTGATCAAGATAAACTATGGTTGACCATCTTTGACCAAGACAAACATAGTAAATCTAGATAGTTGACCATGGTTGACCAAATTAAATCTAATAAACCTAACAAATCTAGGTCAACCTAGTAAACCTAATAAATCTAGTTAATCATGGTTGACTAAATAAATTTTATAAACCTAGTAAACTGTGGTTGACCGTATTGCTTATGGTTAACCATGGTTGAGCATGTTAACCAAGTTTAGCAATAGTAAACCATGGGTGAAGATGGTTAACCTACTTAATGATGGTTGACCTACTTAATTTGACCCAAGTTATTGAAGTTATATACAAGTTATTTATTAAGTTATTGTCATTATAAATACTTTTACTCTGTCAAATATTTAAAATTGAATATTTATCTTTAAATATAATATATTTTAATTTTTTATAACATTTTTTTTAATAGTTAATCTTCATATTTATTAATTAATAATTTTAAATATAGGAATATTATTAAAATTAAATTATTATTTATATTTATACAAAAACTAAATTTTATTAAAAATTATTAAATAAAATACTAAAATATTAAATTTAAGATACTATATGAAAAATAAAAAAATATATTAAATTCCAAAAACTATATTAAACCCCACAATGGGGTGAGGTTTGAGGAGTATGGCGGCTTGGGGCCGTGTTCCCACCACCTTGTGATTGTGAGAGAGAATTAAATGGAGGGGGTGGCATGGCCACCCCTATGCATGTAAACAAATGTGATTTTATCATTCCCCAATACCCATGAGGAATGCCAAACGGAGGAGGAGAGGGGCGTAGTAGGATCACCTATACAACGCCCTTGCAAAGAAACTGCTTGTTGCTTGTGGAAGTGTGACTTGGCCTACTTGTTAGGCGGGTTTTGGGGTCGAGTGAGATAATGTTTCAACTCTAAGTTAGAATTCTAGTAGTTGGGAAACCAAGAGAATGATTCTAATGGATCATAATACTAGAGGGAAAATTTGTGACAGTTGTGTTGAGGATGTTTGTGCTTTCAATCTTTGAGGCATGATGCTACAGTAGGGCATTGGGAGAACAAGGTGCGAGAAGACAGGAAAATCCCATGGCTTGACCATTCTCAGAAGCTATGTCGTGAAGTGACCTATGTTGGATTTCAACACTCGACAC
The DNA here is from genome assembly GCA_000404065.3 of Pinus taeda. Taxonomy (NCBI): domain Eukaryota; kingdom Viridiplantae; phylum Streptophyta; class Pinopsida; order Pinales; family Pinaceae; genus Pinus; species Pinus taeda. Next base: position 68,366 of record APFE031687533.1, on the reverse strand, counting down.
TTAGTGGTCACCTCTCCTTAGGTGTTTTTGCAACCCTTTAGAATATCTAATTTTGAGGTCAACTCTCTGTTTCGTTACAATAATGTAAGTTTAGTTGTGGATTATGATCTTGGCATTGTGGGGTGTGTTGTTGTTTGAAGGAAGATGTCGTCAAGCCTTGCTTACTGGAACATTGTGTCCCTTTACCTGTGTTAGGATTGTGCCTCACCCTCTCTTGTTAGGCATTGTCTGCCTCATTGAAATTATACCCAGGGTGGTAGGTTTTTATTTTGTTTGAGTAGTGTCGTGTCTCCTGTGAGATTTACCCCTCCTATCTGGTTATTTCTTGTACATTTATTTTATCTCTACACGTAATTACTCTCTCTTAGCCAACTTGGTGTTAACCCACAATGGCCCTGCTAGTCAACCTAAATGCAATTTCAACACATGAGAAGTAGAAAGGCTGGGGGGGAGGTTGTGGGCCTAAGGGTCGAAACTGAGCCCAACAATATGCCTAAGAGGATATTTATACCTTTCATGTAGTGGTACCCCTAGAAATTCATAGTGAAATGCAGATCTTGGAGACTATGACAATGAGAGATAGGAAATCCTTCTCTAATTCAAAGCTCATAGAGGACATAGGATAGTGGGTTTGTGACTTTGGCCACACCAAAGGAAGGAAAAAATAATACTATCAAGCTTTATCTGGCTATTGGGAAATGGAAACCCTATTGGGTAGGGTCCTTAATGGGAGGTAGGCTGAAAGGTATAATCTTTTCAAGTCTTGAGGATGTGAAACATGAGAAGAGAACTCGACAAATATATATGGAGATAATGGATACACATCTGGCTCAAATTGAGTGACATATCCCATGCATCACTGCTAAGTTATCTCCTCTAGGATCTATTACGAAAGATTTGATACCCTTTACCTCTTCTAATTCTTAGCTATTAAATGATATTTGGTAGTTTTTTGTTTTGTGATTATGCAAAAGATACTCTAATTATGTTACAACTATTAAGACTCTTGAAGTTTTGGACAAACTATTCTATAGGCAGGTGGTCAAAAACATCTATTTCCCATTGGGCAAATTGAAATTACCTACCAAAAAATATGTTGGTAATGGATGGAAGACTGATGTACTAGAATTTATGATTTTGTGAGGTAACATAATGTAAGCTTAACATATATATAAAATTTCATCTTTGTTTAGGATAAAACAATGAATAAAAAATAATGATGCATTAAACAAGATTATTTAATGTGTCTTCAATGTATATGTGCATAGTGTAAACTTTTGTTCTTTAACTAATTTACATCATAAAGGAGTATTCATTAAAGTTGTTCCATTGGATTTTCGCAAAGAAATCCTCCTAGTTTTTGTAATTGTATTATTAATTTTAACATGCATTGTTTAATATATCTTTTAAAAGATATATTCACAAAATTTTGTGTTATAAAATTTGTAATTATAGCATGTTATTGTGAGAAAATAATCTTAAAATGACACAAATATTTGCAAAACACATGCGATTAATATATTTTTGAAAATATATTATTCACAAAAGTTTATGTTATGAAGTTTGTAGTTAGAGCAAGTTACTATATGATGGGACTAGAGTATGCCCTAAAACTATGTATGCTTAATTAAGAGCTCATCTTCCTTGAACGTAAGGAAATGGTTGAATGACCCAAGACCCAGAGGCATTTAGAAAGAGTGAAATCGTACCACTTATGAAACACCAGTGAGCAATTCTAACTAGTGTGGTTTTCCTTTAATAACTATGATGAGTCAGTCTGCATTCGCCGATATCAACCAGTGATGTTTGTCCCCACTACTGGTTTGACAACTGAGTTATGATAGCTTTTCCCACTGTGTAAAAAAAACGGTTACTATGTCAATAATCTAATCTATTTTAATACAAAGTTGAATATGTTTTAGATTAACCTTGCATTTTTCTTACAATCTTTTATAGATGAAGGTATTTTCCAATTGCATATGTAATGGGATTAGAGTATGAATCACATCATTAGTTTTATTTATTTAGAGAAACGAAAAGTATTATGTTAATTTTATGAAGTCATTTCCTTTTTAAGTTAAAATAATAAAAAGTATCAAATCATAATAAACTAAATTATGATTAGAAGGTTCAAATTGTTATTATTTTCCAATTTCAATTAAATTTTTATTCAATATTATTATTTTGTGAATGCAAAATTCGCCACTTCCTTGATATTTTCTACAATTTAGAATTTGTCAAACTTCAATCATAATAGACCTAGAAACTTCAAGTATCCTTTTTGCAAGTACGCAATTTCAATGTTATGACCACGCGACTATCAAATTTATCTATCACATTACTCATCTTTAAAAAAGAATAAAACCATAGTTATAGACATTATTGAATTACAAATTATAGAACCCAATGAAACCCTATTATTTTATTTCTCTAGCTAATTTAATAACAATGAACCCTATTAAAAAAAAATCATTTTCTTATGGTAAATAAAAACCTAGATCTATCCTCCTATTTTAAATTAATTGACAAAATACCCAATATTACCCTAGATATTCTTCTTCTATTTTAAAACTGAGATTGAATCTATTTAATAAGTTGGAGTAAAATTGAAAGGAAACATTGCACCATCATGGTTAGGAGACAAAGCCAGTCATCATACCTTATTATCTTTGAATTACAAAATTTTGAAAGGCTTTCCCTTGGGCTTTTGGTAAATGGGAATGGCTTAAAAAACTTATCAGCCCCCTTCATGGCATAAACTCCATGGGAAATTAGCTAGATGTTGTCGATTAGATTTTACAATACATCCATTAGATTGTCTTAGAGCATAAATGGACAAGTTTAGGGTTTGATATAAATCTCAACCCTCCATCTTGTGTGAAATAAAGAATATTTAATGAAAGAAAAATTTGAACCATCCACCTAATTCTTAAAAAGAAAAAAATTGTGAAATGTTAATTGCAATATAGGAATGTCTATTAACAAACTATGTGATTTGTGAATGCACCTTCATTGCATACCAATCTTTTAATTTATAGTAAAAAGAGGTGTATACATACATACATAAGTACATACATATACATATACATATAAGGAAATCATCCTCTCTCAGCTCGAACGTGAGAGTGAGGGTCAATACAATTATATTCATGGGTACAAAGCCATTACAACAATATTTCTCATCATCACGTCACTAGTAGGGAATTGAACCTGGTTGGGGGAGATAACAATCATTCTTCCCAACCACCTGAGATGTCCCCAATTGAATTTTATATCTTTGTGTGTGTGTGCCAGCCGATCCACTAGTCCTATACATACTAGATAGGGTAAAATTGTTACTTTATGAGGGATTTGAAATCCTCCCACTTAGTGACTAGAAAATCTCCCTTCAACTCGCGGGTCTCCATATGGATTTCCCACTAGGTTGGGGCATGGCCCTTTGATTTCAACCAAGAAAATGAAATCTTATGTTCTTCCTCTATATGATGAACACTAAAATAAACTTCTAATTGATGCAACCAATAATTTAACTTTAGAACATCAATCTCACCTTGATATTGCTTGATGTTGTTTACCTTCGCTTTCATTTTGAATAAGGACTGTGAATATTTCATGAAACTCACGCTAAGTTAATCCTTTTCGGGTTCTCTCTTAGATTCCCTCTTTGGTTCTTCCCAATACATTGATTTCCCCTTCGATCTAACCTCCACGACAGGCCCTCCATATTCTCAGAATAGCCCGAGATTATTGGTTAGGGCCACCATGAGGAGGCTCACATTACAATTTGTATCTGCAAGTTGTGCTTCCAATATGTGCAAATCTCTCCTTTGTGAGATATTGAGGGTTAATGATTGATTTTTTGGTCATGGTTTGGGTTTTATGACTTTTGACTTATTTTATCTAGATCTCATGCAAATCCCCACAATATACCCAAAGAAATATACTCTAATATTGATATGATCCGTAAATTATTGTGGATATTCCACTAGATAGTTCGTCACAACATATCTATAAAATATATTAAAAAATTCAAAGTCTACACTATGAGGTTTTATTTCTCCTTAGATTTCTAGATCTGTTAATTATTACCTATTGCATATGTATGAAAATTATAATTACACCGAAAACAGAGAAAAATGAAATTAAAATCACAAAGCGTAATTAACACAAGATATAACCTGGGAAATCTTTTAGGGAGAAAACCTAGCTAAAATTTGAGGTTGCTCTTCTCTCTTTCTCTAAATGGAAGATGGATGCAAGTACAAACAAGTGAGGCATGTGGCTCATGGGTTCCTATAGTGCACAAATCCTCTTCATTTTCTTTCTCCCTATCATTCTCAATTAATCTGCTCATCTATAGAACAAAAATGCACTTGAGTAGAATGGAACCCCTTTTCCTCTTAGTGGCCCGATTTTAACACAACCCAATAGCCTACTAGTAGTTAGATTTGAATCCCTCAACTCTTAACTAGAGTTAAAATATGAACCCTTCTAGAGTCTTCTTCATCATGATCATGTGGCTAGCCCTTTTTCCATGAATAATGGGGGCTGACATGGCATCCTCTCGAATTGTGGTGGTAAAAATAGGAAAGTCAACTTCTGAGTGGCATAACTTTCGCTTACAAACTTTGATTGAGGTGATTCTTGTGTTGTTGGAAATATATTTATATGTATAATAGAGCTAAAATGTGATGATTTTAAGCAACATATTTTTACCCTCAAAAAGCACCATTTTATGACTTAAAATGTTTTAAGAAGGTTTCAAACCCCAATTTGCCAAACTCGGTCCTGCTAATAAAAATGGTTATGTGACTTGTTTCCTCCACTTTTTCCACTATGAACACATCAAAATGGATGAAAAACAATACAATGATCTAATCTAGATCATGAGGAGGAAGCTTACAACACTAATGCCCTTAATTAATTCTAGGTCATATTATGTTTCGTAAAGTTTTTTTTTAAGTGTCTTTTTCAAGATTCATACTAGTAGAAGCATTTGGAAATCCTATATGAAGGATCATGTCACCTCTTTTGTAGTTATTTTGCAATGATTTGGAAAAATATTTAACTTTAGACTATTGGATACTCCTCTTTTTTATATTATTATGTTGTCTAGTGAGGTTACAACAACTTTATAATACAAAAATTAACTATTCTTGTTAAAAAATTATATTCCTTCCTTGGAACTTCTCGGTACCTTCATTGCTTTCCTTGTTTTTTTTGCTATGGAAAACCCTGAATTCTATGAATCTCTTTAAGGCAATTGAATTTTTCCTTCGAAAATAAAACCAAGTTTTTCGAGAAAATGTGTTGATAAATGTGACAAGGCACTTACTTCTTCATTGGTCCAAACATATCAATATACACTAGTTGAAACACCTCTTCAAATAATTGACTAATAATTCCTATGGTGCTTATTAAACAAGCATATTTGAAAGATCCTCTAGATTGGCATCAAGGTCATTTGGTGTCACTAGTCATCTCCTTTTGACTTAATCCTTACAGAGCTTGATCTATCAAATATCCAAGTCATCAATATAATATGGTGAGGGTGTTTACCTCCATATCCTTAATATCGACCACTTGTTGATACTCTAACCTTATTGTAGAATTTAATAATCGAAATATAGCTTCAACATTCATGAACCTAATGTGACTCATGACTTCACGTTCCAACTTCTCCACTATAATAAGATGAACAAAAAGTCTCTCTAAGCAATAATAATTAGTAGTTTGTATTGAATTTCACTTCTTTTACCACAATATTTTCCTTTAATCATCAAGTACTACCTATTTTGGGATTTCATAGCATAACCCATGTCTATAATCTTGTTTATTGAAAGCTTATTTCTTCTTAGATAAACATGAAAGAAATATGGAATATCCTTAGTTTTAACTCCAACACAGTAACTGTTTGCATCATATACCATTTATTTGATGACATGAATTTCCATCTTGAAAGATATTTCCTTTATCAACCTTTTCATAGGAAGATAACGACTTCTCGTATGGAGTCATAGGAACTAAATTCCCAAGCCAGTTAACCACAAAATACATTCTATATGGTGCCATGAATAAATTCATATCTACCTATATATATTTCCCTATGAAGTTGACACTTGTATCCTCTCCATTTGAAACTTCATTGACATTTATGCAATACCTCTTCAAGTGATTGTTTTCCTCTAATTTCTAGCACATTACTTTTCATGCATTTTTCTACTAAACTAATCCCATAAACTTCCTCTTTCATGCATAGGAGGAAATTTGACATGCTTGATCTATGCTACTATCCATTGGAGACTACACACCTTTTGTAGTATTCTCTTTAATGGATATTCAAGAAGTATCCTCATGAACGATTAAATTAAACTCATTCTACCCTTGCCCATAAGTTTTTCCCATCAATATCACCAAATATCATCTAAGTTAGGTAGGATACACAATATGTTGACAAGTGGATCCTCTTATCAAATTCCTAACCGATTGTTTTATGTATAATCAAGTAATTTCTTCATGGCGTTGAGATGACTAACTATTATTTCTTCCTCACCCATTTCCAAGTAAAATAGTTTTTTCTTTTTTCTTTTTTTTTTATCGTTATTCATAACGCTTGAGTTATCTCCAAGAATTCACACAAATTCAAACAAGCATCCCTCATTATTGTTTCCATGGTAATAAGGAATAACACATAATTATGAAAACTCAATGTGGTCATGACCCTTAACTTATCATTTGTCTTCTTCTAGTGGACATTACTAATGTCTTTTTGCCTAGTTCCTTTTATGATGATCCAAAGAACCATCTCAATTAGGATTACCTCCATATTAATTTTCAATATGTTGAACACTTCATTATTGATACTCTTAAGAATCCTCACTTCTAATGTGGATATTTTTCAACCAATATATAACCCTCATGTAATAAAACCTTAATAGATTACAACTAGGTATCCAAATGTCACTTGTAGACCTAACATTTCTCCTTGAAAGGAATATTTAGATCAAATCTCCCAAAAATGAACCTCATTTTTGTCACCGCTTACTGGTTTGCAAAGCACATATTGTTTAATATCTTTTGTTAGCTCCAATATTGTTTGTTAAAATATTAAGATGCTCGAATATAAAATTTGTTCATGTTGATGCTACAACATTCAATCAACATTAATTTAGATTGTAATGAAAGCAACTTTAGAACACACGAAAATTTATATAACAATAATTATGTCAAAAGCACTGGGGAAAAAGTAAAATATGTGGAGAAGCTTTCACAATTACTTTCTTTTTTCCCTCAATGTTCTCTATTAGGATACAAATATTCTAAAAACTAACTCATTATATCTTATGACATCTTTACTTTGACACTTATCGATACACATTGTACACTATTTTGTCAAATGATACACATCAAGGTGATTTAATAATATGTGAATATGTTTTCGGTGTATCCATATCTATATATTCATTCCTTATTGTTCTCTATTAGGATAGTTATGCTTAATCTTGTTAGATGTTAACTTTAATACTTAGCTACAATCATTGTACAACCTATTATCAATTGATATACATAAAAATGATCTAATAATATGTGGCAATCCAATATATAGATATATTCTCCTCATTGTTCTCTATTAGGATAGATACATTCAACTACTAGTACACCACATCTTCTTACATATTGATTTTGGTATTTAATAATTTATCTACAATAATTGTACACTATACTATATTGTCAACTAATATACATCAAGGTAATGTAATAATATGTGGAAATGCTTTCAACATTAAGACATATGTACATTCAACTACTACTACATCACATCTTCTTACATCTTGATTTCGATACTTATCTACCATCATTATACACTATACTATATTGTCAACTGATATACATCAAGGTAATCTAACAATATAATATATTATATATATATATATATATATATATATATATATTATAATATATAATTTGTTCTTTTACTAAAATAGTTACACAAGAAATTAGTACATCACATATTTTTACATTTTAACTTTGATACTATTTACAATCATTATACACTATATTGTTAATTAATGTACATCAAAATATTTTAATACCTCATTAATATTGTTGATATAAACAATCCTCTAATTATTAGTATTACTTTCCATAACATTTCTATTTATTTATTTTTCCATAAAACATCTTATTTAATTTTATTATTAAAATATGTAACTCAATAACTATAAACTTCTCACCATTCCCATACTCCATTCTTCAAACCTCCATGCTCCATTCTTCAAATCTCCACCTCAGGGAAACAATTATATAGCTTTTTATTTTAAATTCTTTTCAAACTACAACCTCACTTAATTAAAAATGTGTCTAATGATTATCAAAACATTAGTCTCTGATAAAATTAAATATGTAACTCAATAATTATAAACTTCTCTACCATTCCCATACTCCATTCTTCAAACCTCCACCTCAAGGAAACAATTATATAGCTCTTTATTTTAAATTCTTTTCAAGCTACAACCTCACTTAATTAAAAATGTGTCTAATGATTATCAATAGATTAGTCTCTGCAATTTGATTAATATTAATAAATTAGCCTTTGCAATTTGATTAATATTAATAAATTAGCCTTTGCAATTTAGATTAGTCTCTGCAATTTGATTAATAAATTAGTCTTTGCAATTATTAAAGAGGGATATTCGGACAATTACGGAGATAAACCTTGATGGATAAAACCAAGAGAATGCTTTTTTAGTTTTTATGACTTTCTTATAAAACTTTTTAATTCCATACTTTTAAATATATTATAAATCTCTCATATACCTCTAATATAAAGAGTAAGGTTTCATTTAGCTTTTCCTACAGAGAATGTTTCATTTAGTTTTTTCAAAGAAGCTCATTTTCCAAAAATGAGTAAGGTTTCATTTAGCTTTTCCTACAAAGAATGTTTCATTTAGTTTTTTCAAAGAAGGTTATATTCCAAAAATGTCAATGGAATATGTCTTTAAAAATCCATTACGAAATTGATTAATTTCCGTACATTTAGTCCTAGAATTTTATGGTTAAGCACAAGGTTTCATTTAATTTGGCAAAGAATGCTACATAAAATAAAGGAGAAAATAAATTTTAAAATGGAAACAAAGAATTTTGTGATGTCTCATTCTAATATCTAGAATGTTTAAAGAGTTATAAATAAGTTTCCATTAACATTTTAAATAAAACCTGTTCATTAAAAATATTTAATTATATTTTTTATATATAATTGAATTGTGTTTCTCTTTTCAGTAAAGATCATAATTTTTATATAAATAAAATATTTATCGCGACATATCTTTCTAACCTTCATAAATTCTATTATCATGAAACTTAAAAAGTTATAAATAAAAATATATATATTATTTTTATATAAATATTTACTTATTAGGTTTTATCATAAATTTCATATTATATATTTTGTTTTATTTATTTATTTTGCATTTTTACTTTTATATTTAATTTTAATTTTTAAAGTAATATAATTATAAAATTACCATATAAATGATCAAATAACATATTACATTATCTAAAATAATAAATTATATCATATTAAAAATATTAATCAATATATATTATTACATTTATTAACCATATTTACTAATGTATTTATACTAATTTATTATTAATCACATTTTAATTTTGATTCCAAAATCTGGCTTTCAATTATAATTATTTATATTTTTCATATGAGAATCTTTATTGTTAAATGCTTGAGATGATAGACTAACCTCCATGCTATCTTTAATTAAAACAATGACAAATTTAGTCAACACACGTGTGGACTAGACTCAAAATCCATTGATGGAAATCCCACCAACTTGATAGAATTCCCACCAAATTGTCACAAATGAAATATTGTGATTCAAAAGTTATAGATGGGAAAAAAATCTTTAAAATATACCTAATTATGAACAAAATTACTATTATACATTATTTTAAATTACATTTTAAAAAATTTCCTCAAATTCTTCTATTGAAGGCAATGTTTCATTTGAAATATATGGAAGTATGATTTAAATTATATTTTAAAGAATTTCACAAAATTGTCTTAGTGAATGAAACGTTCCACTTTGAGAAATATGGAGGTGATTAAATAATGTAATGATTGGCTAAATTATTATTTTACATTGCTTAGATTACATAATTTTTTATCTAGATTTTAACAATATCTTTTTTCAAAGTCAGTGAGATAATGGTTAGTTAAAGATAATGGTTAGTTAAATTATTATTTCATATTGTTTAAATTATATTTTTAATCTCAATCTTGTCAAATACTTTATTCATTTTGAAAGGTCATAAGATAATTAATGCAAATGTAATTTTTTTTATATTTTTTTACAATACATTGGAATCTAGTTATGTAAGTGAAGGTGAAATTGTACTAGTCAATTTCGCCTAAAATGAAATAAAAATTGATATCTTAAAATAAAAAATTCAAAATTTTATTAAAAATTATATTCACCTAAAATTAATATTTATAATTGTGCCTTCATTATAGAAAGCATTACAGCTTCAACATTTTCTTAATTTATTAATTTGTTTTATTGTGCTTGATAAAAATATATTTCTTTGAGCGATCATTTCACTTATTGTAGAACATATATTTGTTGTTCATGTTTAGTATATTCAAATATATTTGTGATATTTGCATATTTGAATGTATTTGAGCAAATGTAATATTGTGTAAAAATAGAATTTGATAAGAGGTTTCATATATATATATATATATATGGAGTATTAGTTAGCATATTTCCAATGCAACATAACGACATATTTTTACAATTTTTTCAATATTCTCTTACTGTAATAAGGTAGAAACATTTTTTTGTTTGGAAGTATGTCTCTAGTATTTTTCAGAGACTATAACTATGAGGTCATTAGCAGTCTTGTATGGCTACTCAAAAACACTTTGTTTATCTATTCATGTATGTCGTCATTGTTTTTCACTCTAATTTATGGCTACTCAAAAACACTTTGTTTATCTATTCATGTATGTTGTCATTGTTTTTCACTCTAATTTAACTATACTCACTAAGCAAGAGTATCTACAATGTAGCCTTTGCTCAAAAAAGCCAAAATTCAATAATTAAACTAAGTGACAGAAATACGATATAATAATATTGATTCAAAAATTTAACTTGACTTATAAAAATAATATTAACATTAATATTATATTTTTATACTCCTTTTTATATATTATACTATTATATTTGTATGGCATGGCATCTAGGTATGGTGTCATGCCATACATATCACATGAGAAATCATGCCCTAAGAAATATACTTTCTTTTCAAATTTATGATTTATTGCATAGTCACTTAAGTTAAATTACCAACTTAACTCCCACTAAAAAATGGAGATACGTTAAGAATGGGAAAATAATATAAGCTAAAATTGCTCTTAGATATTCACATAGGCTATTACTTAATTTCTTGAAATTATTGTTTTCCATCCTTTCATCCTTTGCGCGTCAGGTGTGAGACAAAACTATTATTTCCTGTCCTTTCGTCCTTGCGTCAGGTGTGAGAGAGTACTGTGAAACTACTGTTTTACTATTTTCAGTCCCTCATCGTTTGCATCAAGCATCAGGGGTGTATGGTTAATTAATGAAAGTACATTGAATCATTTTCTCATTATTACAAAATAACATGTTAAAGATTTTAAGATTTTACCAATAGAATTTTGAATAAATGAATTTAAATTATTTTTAAAAATATTGATTTTAAATTAATAATATTAAATTTTAGATAATTTTTTTTTTTAAATTAAATAGAAAATACTAACTTATCAATACAAAACTCAATACATTATATACCCTGCTTCGGCAAGTATAATAAAACAGAATTAGTAAAATAAAGAAAATTAGCATTAATAAAATATATTATAAATAATTATATTATTGTTGATAGTTGATTTTAGCAATGCAGCTGCTATATTTTTCATTATTCACGAGTTTCAAATATATTGAAAAATTACATGGGAAAAAAGGGGAAAAAGTCCAAGTTTTATATGACTTAATTATATATATATATATATATTTTTATTAAATGAGGGGTAAGACTCTTTGGCTAAGCTTTATATTAACTTTATACAATATATTACAACATGATACAATAATCATACAAATGTTGTGTCACCTGTTTAACATAATCCTTACATATGTTGAGTACATCGACCTTTATATTAACCCCATACAATATATTACAACATGATACAATAATCATATAGATGTTGTGTCATCTCCTCAACATAATTCTTACATATGTTGTGTATAGCGACCTGTGGGGAGGGCAATATTGCACCGTCCCAACCACCCAGAACAACTAAAACTGTACAAGTTAATCATACTCAATTTATTACATACACTCATCAACCATGTAAAAAATGGTACTAATATCATTTTAAAAATGGTACTAATATGTGTTTCTTACATATAAATTTGTTGAGTATTATTAATTCTTTTTCCTTGTACTCACCATTTCTTTTACATAATTAAATGAATATAATTTGTTTTTTTAAGCTGATTTTCGAGCTTAAATGTAATTATCAGTTTTTGATAGGCACATCTCTTTATAACAGTCATTTTCCTGCATATAGATTTGTTTGATATTACTAATTTCATTTTCTTGATTTCATTATTTTTTTAATGTTTTTTTGTTGCTTACGAATCTATTTGGTGTTATTGATAGCCTTTTTATTTGTTAAAGACTTTAGATTTTATATTGAGAAAATAAATTCATGTATTCTTCAAGAAGTCATCTATAAATAAAGCATAATACATAGATTTAACATTGTTCACTGTTCCAAATGTATCATTATGCACCAATTGTAATATTCTCTCAACCTTCATACCATACCATAAGAGGAGAATCTTACCTGATTCTACTTTCCCTATAAGAAATGTTTATAGAAATCAAAATTTAGAGAGAAATTAGACATACCTTCTAGGAGTTGGACACCTAATCTTCTAAGAATTTTGGTTTGGAATATGAATAGTCATTGGAGTCCAATATATTGCTTGAGATATAAAAACCAAAAGTCATAAAACTATATTAATATGTTTATCCTTATGAATAAAACACATTCAATGCTTTATCATATTTGTTTATTTTGTAATTTAACATTGTTAAGCTCCCTTTACGTTACCCCAACTGCCACCGATAAAGCGGAAACAAACTGCAAGTAATTTCCTTTAATTTGGGAAACCAACTGCAGTCATTTCCTAAAATTATAGAAATCAACTGGAGTTAATTAATTTTTTGTTTGGAGTTCCTGGAGTGGTCCATTACCCCCTCTGCAGTTCTCTACCATGATCTGTGGAACACTTTAGACATAGCCAACATAAGCTTGATAGAAGTTTGGCTATAAATACTTCTGTTTGGTCCCAAGCTCTCTAACTCAATCCCTTTCAGTCTTACACCATCGAGTTAGAGTGAATAAAGCTTGGAAGTGCCACATAGAAAGCTTACTTGGTGCTCTCACAGTGAAGTTTCAGATGTTGATGCTGTGAAGTTCGTGAAAAGCGCAAGCTAAGGAAGAAATGTCGCTTCCTTATTAAAGGAGTTGTCTATAATGTGACTTTTTGGAGATTCCGGTGATGGAATCTGGTGGAAGAATTTGAGGTTAAATCTTGATTTGTTGCAGTTAAAATGGTTTTTTAACTGCATATTTGGATTCAACGCCCTGAAAAACCCTTGGGACGCTTTGATTGTGCAGAAACTAGCTATCAAACTTGAGATTCCAATAAATTGCTGCCGGATTTTGACCGGAAAAACCCACCGGAAAGACTTCCAAAAAGTCGCATTATAGACAACTGCCTTATTAAAAGTATAATTAATTAATGGTTTCTATTTAGAAAGGCTACGTTCTTCCATAGAGGAAATTCATGCTACGTTTTTCTTAAGCCTGGTTAATGGGATGAGAATTTGGGGTTAATCCAAAATCCCATTTCCCAAATAAATTTCGATCCAGGGCCTGTGGGTTATGGCCCACTAAGCATAACCGGAAGCATTTAAATAACTTTAACGCTTTTAATTTCTAGACCGTGGATCCCTTTTAAATATCAATCATCCCTTAATCATTGTTCTCTCTCAGAATGGGATTAATTCCTTCCGGGTTCTCTATTCCCCAAGGGAGTGTGCAATTGTTGAAAGTTTTCGAACAGAACTTAATCTCAAATGAATTTCCTCAATTTTCAGTATTGAGATTCTCAATGATGTCCCTTTGCTTCGGCTGTAGAGGATAGCTACCCACTTTCTCGCGCAATGTTAGGCGTTTTATTATATCTTGGACGCGGATTTTGATTTTCAGGGAAGTGTTGCAGAATGCATGGGATCTACTGAAAGTATCGCATGCGAACTTTAGATTGTTGGGCTTCGGAACTGTTTCTTCCTCCGTTAATGCAATCGACGGCAAGCTTATGCTTGTGTGCACAACTATGACTATGACAAGCCCAAAGATTATTGATATGGCAAATGGAAATGGACATCGATTAAAGCTTTGAGAGATTTTTCTAATTACAGGATTGGATTTGGCATAATTTCCTAAAACCCTCATAACTCACCAATAGCTAGATGTTGTTTTCCGAAGAGCTGTGGAGTGTCCTGAATCATGAAGATGGGATCATTTTAACCCTAATGCTGAGTCAGGCCTTTTCAAAATTCGCAGAACAACAACTGAAGAAACCTTGAACTGCACTAACAGACAATCACATATAACAGGACAATAACACATATAACATTTTAAACAATATTACCACGGGTGATCCATATTCGACCAACAAACTCACACACATAAATAAACTCATAAATTTAACTACAAAATCCATAGCTCGACACGCAGGAATCAACATAGTATTTTATTTTGATTATATACAAACATCGCTTAAATCTAAGGCATTGCAGCCTTAGAACAAGCTCATACTCGATTACACCTTGCTCACTCACAATTTTCCTCACCAAATAGATACATCTCACATCCTATCACATTACATTTATATAAGAATTTTAGGAAGGATCAATCCTATCCTCTCCTGATTTTCTCCACAAAAGCTTCATGCATGCATGCTTTAAATCTGCTTTATCCTTTTTAAATCTATTTTTCTGCTTTAAATCAGGCTTTTCTTTTGTTCTTATCCTCTGGTCCATGTTTGCTTCGCTCTGCTTTGTTGCTGGTTGCTCCTGCATCAGACTCCCGAGGCACAAAAATTTATGATCTCCTGGTCAT
This sequence comes from Pinus taeda, assembly GCA_000404065.3. Taxonomy (NCBI): domain Eukaryota; kingdom Viridiplantae; phylum Streptophyta; class Pinopsida; order Pinales; family Pinaceae; genus Pinus; species Pinus taeda. The sequence goes on along the minus strand of APFE031687533.1, from coordinate 53,110 downwards.
ATGCTTCTCCTTATCCTTAGCAATTTTATCCACTGCATTCCTTCACTAGAACTTCTTTTATAATTTTCTGTGCAACCAACCTCTGCAGTAACAGTCTCCTCTGTTACATGACACCTCGCCAAGCCCTCCTCACTTGGTCTTTTGGCATCCTTTTCTAGGTTGCTGCAAATCTTGTCACCTTCTGTTGCTGCCATCTGCATAAACTCTCCAACTTTAACATAGCTGTACCTCTTTCCCTTTCTGCTCGCATTCTTCTTTCTTCTCTCAGGAATCCTTTCCCTGCTCTAATACCAAACTGATGGGATGAGAATTTGGGGTTAATCCAAAATCCCATTTCCCAAATAAATTTCGATCCAGGGCCTGTGGGTTATGGCCCACTAAGCCTAACCGGAAGCGTTTAAATAACTTTAACGCTTTTAATTTCTAAACCGTGGATCCCTTTTAAATATCAATCATCCCTTAATCATTGTTCTCACTCAGAATGGGATTAATTCCTTCCGGGTTCTCTATTCCCCAAGGGCGCGTGCAATTGTTGAAAGTTTTCGAACAGAACTTAGTCTCAAATGAATTTCCTCAATTTTCAGTATTGAGATTCTCAATGATGTCCCTTTGCTTCAGCTGTAGAGGATAGCTGCCCACTTTCTCGTGCAATGTCAGGCGTTTTATTATATCTTGGACGCGGATTTTGATTGGCAGGGAAGTGTTGCAGAATGCATGGGATCTACTGAAAGTATCGCATGCGAACTTCAGATTGTTGGGCTTCGGAACTGTTTCTTCCTCCGTTAATGCAATTGACGGCAAGCTTATGCTTGTGTGTACAATTATGACTATGACAAGCCCAAAGATTATTGATATGGCAAATGGAAATGGACATCGATTAAAGCTCTGAGAGATTTTTCTAATTACAGGATTGGATTTGGCATAATTTCCTAAAACCCTCATGACTCACCAATGGCTAGATGCTGTTTTCCAAAGAGCTGTGGAGTGTCCTGAATCATGAAGATGGGATCATTTAAACCCTAATGCTGAGTCAGGTCTTTGATGTTGAATTTGTAATTTCAACCGCGCGGGCAAATATTTAATGCACCTAAAAACCGCCCAGCAAAACCACCGAGCCACGTGCAGGCATATCGCAATGGGTGTGGTAAAAAGAGGTTTTTGTCAGAGGGCCTCCGAACAACCTAACCA
>APFE031687533.1:34263-51271 GCA_000404065.3 Pinus taeda | reverse complement strand
GTTCCAAATCCATGAATTGTTTCACACAGGTGAAAAGGTAAATCAGTAACTCCCTGTAATTTTGTTTTCACACAGCAGTGAATGTAAATGAAATATTTACACACAGTGGTGTAAATTTCATAGGAGGCAGAGTAAATGTTTTGGTCAATCCCTCTGAGTGAAAGAGGATGAATATGTAAATGTTTTATGTTTAATGAATGGAAATTTTATGGTGGTGAAATCTTCTGTCCTGTGTAATTAATTTTAAAAGACTTCTCTGTGTAAAAGATCTTGGAGCAAAGCAAACAGAGCATTGCCTCTGTGTCTTGTATTTTGATGGTTTTGGTATTTATCCATCTCAAAGAAGCAAAAAAAATACCCAACATTTGAAAATTCGCAGCACAGCAGCTGAAGAAACCTTGAATTGCACTAACAGACAATCACATATAACAAGACAATAACACATATAACGTTTTAAACAATATTACCACGGGTGATCCATATTCGACCAACAAACTCACACACAGAAATAAATTCATAAATTTAACTACAAAATCCATAGCTCGACACTCAGGAATCAACAGAGTATTTTATTTTGATTATATACAAGCATCGCTTAAATCTAAGGCATTGCAGCCTTAGAATAAGCTCATACTCGATTACATCTTGCTCACTCACACTTTTCCTCACCAAACAGATACATCTCACATCCTATCACATTACATTTATATAAGAATTTTAGGAATGATCAATCCTATCCTCTCCTGATTTTCTCCACAAAAGCTTCATTCATGTATGCTTTAAATATGCTTTATCCTTTTAAAATCTATTTTTCTGCTTTAAATCAGGCTTTTCTTTTGTTCTTATCCTCTGGTCCACGTTTGCTTCGCTCTGCTTTGTTGCTGGTTGCTCCTGCATCACTGGTCAAGAGCTGGAGGCTCATCGATTTGAGGATAAATCTCTCCACCTTGACCTTTTAAGCCCTCGTTTTGCTGTTGGCCGTGAGCTCTCAAAGGTCTGCTTTTTATATCAGCTGGCCGTGGACTTGAAGGAGACTTACCCTCTTTCTCTTGTACGAGTTTTTCTTGTGGCAAGTGACTGCAAATTTTAGGATAAAAGTCTGCTATAAGCTTTCAGATTGTATTTGAAGGCCCTTTGGCATCTTGTAGGCATCGAACTCTTGTAAACTTCGTTCATTGTTTTCTAGAGGAAAGATCCTAGTGTTTCCAAATTGTGAGAGCAGTTGTTGAGTTGGTTTAAAAGATCTACGCAGTTGTGTACGATATACAATTGGAGTGTGAATAACATTTATAGCATTAATGGCCGAGGTATGTTTTATTCAATTCTTCGATTCTTTTACGTGTTTATTCCGCATTATAGAAATTATTATTTGGTTTTCAAACATGATATCAGAGCAAGCTAATTCCTGGGCTGCCTCAAGTTTTATGTGCTCTCTATGCATGTCCGTTCTGACATCAATCCTGCATTTCATGAATCTCCCCTCAACTCTACGATCTCTACCCACGATCCATTGGACCTGTTTCTGTCATTTTTTTGGGGATATTCAAGTATATCTCTTTGTCCGTCTCAGAGTTGTGCTTGTCAGATATATGCCAAGGCGTTAACCTTCCACGCTACACTCTCTGCATAATCATTTCCAGGCAAATTCTTCCGTAAATGATAGTCCATCGAGATGGTCTGCAATGCCTAAGGCACCGAAACGAAACATGTAGGGAAGCATCAAAATCTTCTCTTCGACTGATAATTAAGCAGAGTGCTCTTTCTGGAAAGCGACACGTCATCCATCATTAAAGCATACTATTTCATTGAAGCGGTTGTCATTGCTCATGTGCTATCTGGTATAATAAACTCTCCCAAGCCTTCCCCTACATGTAGACCACAACTGAAATTCATGATGTTCCCGACCTCTATAATATATAACGTTGTAATTTCAATCCTAGGAGAAATTATTCGTTTTCGGTTACTTTAAGAAGGATTTATTGCTGTCATCTTTGTGCAAAATAAGGGAAGCGATCAACAGGTCACTGCTACTGTTTTTATATGTGTATCATATTTTTTTGGGGGAGAAAAGTGTAAGGGACAACAACAACCACACAGTTCCCTGGACTTTTTAATACAAGAAAAAAAACAAATCCAGGAGACCAGTCGTCTATGTAAACCCCATCGAATAAGTCCTGACGTAGCATCTATTTCCTGTCGCACTTATTTGCTTCCATAGTCACTTACCTTCCTAGTTCGAGCCTCTTCACAAACCAACGACATGGCTGGTCAGTTGTTATGGGACTCTACTTGAGAGCAGTAATAATGTAATAATCTCTGTACAAATGCTTGATAATTGTTGAAATTGGAGGGATTAGGGCGCAGAGGCAAACTAGTTTTTAGATCTACCATAAAACGGATGAAGTCTCCCACCGTCTAAATGACTTGTGCGCTAATTATTTGATATATGGTTTCTATCTCGACCACCTCCTAGTGGACTTCTTTGAAACGTTGGGCCATCATTGCTAAAGGCATTCCTCGTATTGCTACCACAGCTTTGGAGTTTGACATAAAATAATATGTTTTGATTCACTTCAATGTTAAGGGTAAACAAGATATAGCCTCAATGAATTCTTGAGGATGCTGGGCTTTATTTAAAAACAAAGACACTGCTCGAAGTTTTGCTGAGAAACGTGGCCATTGAGATACGTTTCTTGTACCTTTATTTGAGCATTTTATATTTCCTTGGCTTTTACTACATTGGTAAGAATCATCCATAGTGAATCATAGTTTTTGAATCTCTTTCTTTGTTGAATGAGGGTTGAGAAAATGGTTGATGGAATATTAGAGCTATTGAACAATATGATATTTTCTATGGTTGAGAATACATTAAAAATCAACGAAGACTTTTTTTCTTGTTGAGAAGTATAGCAAGAAAGTCTTAAGTCTAACTTTGTGTAATGACTCCCACATATTTTTTTTTTATTTACCACTGTTAAAAATGTTTACAACATGAATAGAACCCGTGGCTTGCTGAGGTAACCACAGAATGTCAATTCCCTCATTAAATGAGTTCTAGATTTTTCTGCATTGTTTGAACGTGCTTATGGATAAAGTAGGTACACTAGTGGATGAAAATTTAAAGGTTCGATTGCCACCGTTTAATACTTATCCATTTTCCGCTTGGCATATCATGCCAGGTCAGGTTGACATTAATGATTTCGGACATAATTCAGTACAGGCCTTAGGTGGATTGTCCGGCAGCAATGGTATCGATTGGAAACCTCGCCAGATCAACGACGCAGCTTTCATCACCTGATCCGATGGTGGTAGTTCACCTGGGGTTTCATGATCCTCGGTTTTCGTCGAGCAAACCCTCATTTGGTTTCGCCGCTCCTTGCAGACCTGCTTCCGGATGCCCTGAGGTTCACCTCTCTGTTGGGTCGACTGAAGTTTCTCTATTCCGCATGCACGGAGCTTTTTCCATATTTACAGCTATATTTTCGTTCCAATGCTGCCTGTTAACCTTTTCCTTTTTGTTTCTTTCTCGTTCGCTAAAGATTTATATCTCCTGCAACTACAGCTTGGGGGGTTTAATGAAACAGGTGTTTTAACCAGGTTATTTCTCTGAATTTATACGCAGGAGGCCGTGCAAGGCAAGGCTTGCAATGGCTCGAGACATTCTTCCGCCATGCCTGCTTTACTTAATGCGAACAAGGTTCACTCAGACATTCATTTGAAGCCAAAGCCGGTATGTTCGTGTCCAAAAGACGTTGCCGACTTTCTGAGAATAGTAACTGTCTGGTAGAGACCAGAGTATGATGAGGGTTTCCACCCGGTTGCTTATTTTACAGGCATTTGAGTCTATCGTCTTAGGATTTTAATTCCTAAATTGGTTTATGTGGAATTGGGCGTAATTTCTTTAGTCTTTCCTATTTGTTTTGAACTGAGATTCGCCACTGGTTAAAGGGGCCCAGCCTCTTGATTACCTCTATTATTAAGTGTAATAATCATTGGAACCTTTGTATACGGTTGTAAGTTACCATCACAGTATTTCATCTTGAATAATGATTACAGGTATGCTTTTCTTGGCTTTATACAAATGATTCCAGACATGTTCTTTCGGCCATGTACAAATGATTTCGGCATACTTTTAAATGATTGCAGACATACTCTTTAAACGATTACAGTTCTTTTGTTTAGGGTTTTTCTATGATTCGAAATAATCCATTATCCGCCATTATTATACATAGTTCTGGCTTCTCTTATACTCTGTGGATGAATCTTCTACAGATTTCCCAATCGAAAGATTCAGGAAATAGAGTCCGTCTTCGAAACCCTGTTATTTGGTTCTGCATACCCGCAACTCGTCTCGGGTCTATGATTGTATAATTTTCTTTGGTAGTTGTAGGCAATTGTTTCTTTACCCATTAAATTTCTTGCGCTGTAATCATATCGTATAGTTTTCACTTCTGTTTTTTTTTATGCGATAGGGTTTCTGAGAATTCTTAATAATGTCTAGAATAATGACAACGCTCCTTTATTCTTGTTGTATGTACTTGCGGCTACCAACACATGACTGTATCTGTTAATGAAATGTGTAAATTTCTCAGAACTCTTATCGTACCCGTTTCACTTTGTTTTGATTAAAAACCTAATCTCTATATGGCGCACACTATGTTTAATGCTTTGTTCCATGAAAGGCCCAATAAGGGTTTCATGACCTTATGGGAGTGTTGGGCCATATTCGTTTTGCTTCCAATTAACATACAGATGTCTTACTGTAATCCTTTTGACTACTGTTTGGTCGATTATCAGGTTCAGAGTTAGTTATATTTTGTTACTATCGTAACTTGTTATCACTGTTCCACTTCCAAATTATGAAAGAAGTTCCAGCTCTTTGTTTGCTTGTGATTGTCTGAATAGAACTCGCTAGTCTTTGCTGAGAAAATATATTGTTAAAATTGCTAGATTAAATTTTCATTAGAACTTTTAGTTTCACTTCTTGTTCTAAATTTATCTAGAATTCCACCAATTTTCTTAATGATTGCTATCTCAACCATGATATGAATTTATGGTTAGCTTCCTTCGTTTACTTTCCAGTCTAGATTCTACAGATTTCTCTGAATCCCGCTACCTGGTCCGTATGGCTACAGGTAACTTAACGGATACATACAACCGTCTTGAACCTAAGGAATTTCCCATTCTATGGTTTTTCGGTATGTGCTATCATTACTACCAATTGATTTTTTTTTTTATTTTTTTTTTTAAAGAATTTCCACCACAAAATGTAACTACACTTACACATAATCAACATGTCTAGCAGAATCAATTCCAGACCATTTATGATAGACTACAATAAGTGAAGCAATTCAAATAACTTACAGGAAAATAGTGATGCAACCTGTACTTACTTGTTTTCCAGCACATCCAGTGTTTATTACTCTTGTCCTTCAGAGCCCAGAAACACCAGTTTCTTGCTTGTCTTTCCTCCCAACCACGAGATTCGTCTGCAAGCCCAAATCTCCCCCCAAGCTGGTTCGCCAGACCTCAGTCTTCAGCGAAGCTACTGCACCTTCGTGCCCATGCTATCTGGTCACTACCAGACTTAGCATGATTCTCCACTGTGTTCTTTTCTTTCTTTTCCCCCGTCTGTTCCTCAACAGCCGGGTCTTTTCCTTTTTCCCTCTTACTACTGGGAAAGCAGTTAGGGTTCTCCTTTCTGCTAGTAACTGTTTTCTTTATTATTTTTTTTTTTTTAAAAGAAACAGTTAAGAAAACAAAACAACTTCCTAATGAGAAGTTCCAATATTTGATTTCACCCGATCAATGCTTAAATGCAAAATGAACAGTATTATAATTAAATGGAAAAGAAATAATAATCTTTGTCCAAAGTTTTTACTCTCGGTGGTAAAAAAATATTTACAAAATTTTCGGGGTCATTACATCTCTCCCCCCTGAGATTGGACATCGTCCCGATGTCCTTCAGCCATAAACAGTCCTAGATAGGTCCTTCTCATCAGCTCCTCGTCTTCCCAAGTGGCCTCCTCAGGCCCAAAGTGCCGCCACTGCACTTTAACTTGGGTAATAACTCGTCTCCGCAACTGTACTTCTCTCCGGTCGAGAATGCTCAACAGCTCGACTAAGACCTCTCCCTCCGGTTCGACTTGTAACATAAAACATTTTCAAGTTAATAATTACAAATAATGATACTTTTTACAAGTCTATTGTAATAACAATTTTCCCACATGAATGTCCTGCCATTTGATCACATGTCTAGGGTCATAAATATATTTTTTCAATACTGAAACATGGAAGACATTGCGAACCCGGATGTGACTTGGCAGAGCGAGTTGGTAAGCGACTGGTCTGACCCTTGCCAAGACTTGGAATGGTCCACAATATCGGGGTGCCAACTTGGCACATCCGCTCCATTGCAATGTACTCTTTTTGGCTTGAATTCTGATATAAACATGGTCACCCACTTGGTATTCCTTGAACCTCCTCTTCCGGTCAGAAAAATTCTTCTATCTGTCCTGAGCAGCTTTCAAATTAGTGCGTACCCTCTTTACCATATCTTCCATTTCTTTAAGCATTTTTGGTCCTAAAATCAATTTATCTTCGGGTCCTCCCCAGCTTGAGGGTGTCTAGCATTTCCGGCCGTATAGGACCTCAAAGGGGCTCATTTGCGTCGAGGTATGATATCCATTGTTGTACGTAAATTCCACCAGGTGCAAGTACTCTTCCCACTGCATTGGCTGCTGCATCACATAGGCCCTTAACATATCCTCTACCACTTGGTTCACTCGTTCTGTCTGTCCATCAGTTTGAGGATGATATGCCGTACTGAAATTCCGCTGAGTCCCTAACTCAGCAAATAACGTTCTCCAAAAGGCTGAAGTAAATTTTACGTCATGATCTGAAATGATTATCTTCGGAAGTCCGTGTAATTTGAACACATTTTGCATAAAAATATGAGCAATCTGTGCAGCCCTGTAAGTGGATTGCACAGGTATAAAATGTGCAGCTTTGCTCAACTTATCCACTACCACCATAATGGAGTCATTATTCCTCTTTGTTTTAGGCAGTCCAGTGATAAAATCCATGGAAATGGTTTCCCATTTCCACTCCGGAACGGGTAATGGTTGCAACAGTATTGCTGGATGCTGATGTTCTGCCTTAATTTGTTGACATTCTAAACACTGTGCCAAATACTCCGCCACATTCCTCTTCATTCCTGGCCAAAATTAATCCTTCCGAATTGTAGTGACCATTTTTTGATAACCCGGATGCCCCGCATAATGGCTGATGTGGAATTCATCCAATATCAGATTTTTAATGTTGTTTTGATCCGGTACATATAACTTGTTCTTATAATATAACATTCCAGCATCATCCAGCTCATATTCTTGCTGATTTCCCTTGCTGGTAAACTGTTGTCTTTGCTGTTTTATTCGCTGATATTCAACATCTTGTTCTATCACTTTTCGTATCATTTCCCGAAAGGGGCTTTTCCATATACTGATGGAGATTTCGTACGGGCTCTGTACCTTCCGACTTAAGGCCTCTGCCACCCGGTTTTCTTTTCCCTGCAAATGTTTGATGTCAAAGTCAAAACCGCTTAAAAAGTCCACCCATCGTGCTTGCCTAGCGTTTAAAGTCGGCTGGCTAAAATAAGTGGTCGGACTGTGGTGGTCGGTCAGCAAAAGAAATTTCCTACCCATAAGGTAATGTTGCCACATCTTTAAGGCATGTATGACAGCAGTCAACTCCAAGTCGTAAGTAGAGTATTTCTGCTCGTGCTCTTTTAACTTCCGAGACTCGTATGCAACCACTTTACCTTCTTGCATTAATACACCTCCCACGCCTCCCTTGCTTGCATCAGTACACACCACATAGTCCTTATCAGGATCAGCTATACTCAAAATGGGTGCTGTAGTGAGCAGATGTTTCAACTGCTCGAAGCTCCTCTGACATTCTGGGTCCATTGGAATGCCCTCCCTTTTTTCTGTAAAGAAGTGATGGGATATGCCACTTTGGAGAAGCCTTCCACAAATCGTCTGTAGTACTCGGCTAATCCCATAAAGGACCGGATATCCGCTACATCCTTTGGTACAGGCCACTCCATAATAGCTTTTATCTTTTCTGGGTCTACCGCAATCCCTTCCCTTGTGATTACGTGCCCCAAGTACTGGATTTATTCCTTGAAGAAATCACACTTACTGAACTTGGCATATAGCTGGTGTTCTCGAAGGGTCTGCAGCACCACCCTGAGGTGTTCCTTGTGTTCCTCCATAGTGCGGGAATATATTAATATAGCATCGATAAATATCTGCACGAATCGATCCAGATATTGATGAAATATGTTGTTCATTAAGCACATGAAAGTTGCAGGTGCGTTAGTTAACCCGAAGGGTAACACCACGAATTCGTAATGACCATACCTCGTTCTGAAAGTTGTTTTAGTGATATCTTCCTCTTTAATCCTGATCTGATGGTACCCTGATCACAGATCGATCTTAGAGAACACTGTTGCACCTTTCACTTGGTCAAACAGTTCATTGATCCGAGGTAGAGGGTACTTGTTTTTGATGGTCACCTTGTTCAGCTGCCAGTAATCAATGCACATACGAAGGATCCCATCTTTTTTCTTGATAAATAAAACTGGGGCTCCCCATGGAGACACGCTGGGGCAAATATAGTCTTTATCTAGTAATTCTTGCAGCTGCATTTTTAATTTTGTCAATTCGGGAACACTCATTCTGTAGGGTGCTCGTGACATCGGAGCTGCACCTGGTACCAATTCAATGGTAAAGTCTATATCCCTTTTTGGTGGCAATCTGGGAATCTCATCCGGAAACACGTCTGGAAATTCCTAGATAACAGGGATGCTATCTAATGTGGCTGTTTTATCCTTAGAATCAGCATACCCCACTTGGATAGCATAAATCTGACACCCTTTCTGATGCATTTTGCTAGCTGAGTTGTAGTTATTGGTCGAACCTGCACTGGTCGCTTAATTCCTTGCATTTCCTTCCTAGCTCCCTGCTCATCCCTGTAGTAAATAATCTTTGTCTTGCAATCAACTAATGACCAATGTTTTTCTAACCAGTCCATCCCAATTAGGATGTCATACGAACCAAGGGGAAGCACATTTTAGATTAGCCATTACTGGCTGTTCGGCTATCGTGAAGGAACAGTCATTAATTTTTGCTGTTACTTGTCTCTTGGCCCCTGTAGCTAATTGTACTAGCCATGGATTTTTTAATTTAACAGGTTGCAATTTACAATGTTCCACTACTCTTGGACTAATATAGCTTAATATGGCCCCAGGGTCAATTAAAACAACTATGGTAAGGTTTGAGATTTTACCTTCAAATTCGACCATGGTTGGCTGATATTCTGCCTGACGGTTATCCAGAGCCGCGTTAATCCTTGGCACGCTACGTCCTACCTCACCAACTGTCGATGATTCCTGGATTTGGGATAATTGCTCAGTTCCCTTACGCTGTGGACAATTTTTGACGTAGTGCGGGCCCTCCACAGCCCCAGCACTGCACTGGGGGCCTTGCTGCCCCTTCGTTGACCAATCTTGTAGGTTTCTTGCTGGCCCTGGATTCACTGGCTATCGTAAATTTGGATGGGGTCCTTGGGGTACTTTTGTTGTTTTGTCCTTTGCCATTTCCCTTGCCTCCGCCACTGCGACTTCCTTTGTTGCTTCCAACTGACTTAAAGCCTCTTTTTTCATTCCACTTCCTGCCAGCAGTTTCTCCTTTTTGTTTACCCTGTTGGTAACAGATTTTGGCTTTACGAATTACTTCGTCCATCGACTTTGGATTGTCGAATTCAATTCTTTCCCGCATATACAGTGGAAAACTGCTAACAAATCTTTGCACCTTAGCGTTTTCCTCCCTAATGTATGGCACATTAACGAAGGAAGGAAGTGAAACACGTGATGAACTCATCCATGGTCTACTGTCCCAACTGCAGGTCATGGAATTCTCTGGCCTTTTCATCATAGAAGCGCTCGGCCAAATATCTCTCCTTTAAGTACCTTTGGAAATTTTCCCAAGTAATGGTTTGTTCGGTCACTCCTTTTACAATCTTAACTTCTTCCCACCACAAGGTTGCTTTTCCCTGCAGCTGAAAAATAGCCAGCCGTGCTTTCAGGTTATGGTCATATTCGTACAGTTGAAAATATTTGTTCATGTTAATTAACCATGGTTTAGTTGCTTCCTCCTGTTCCCCGTAAAAATGCGGTGGTTTAATCTTGCGAAACTCTCCTTGCAACTCCACCCTTTGCCTTTTTGAGGTCTGCTGTTCAGATGCATTGTCAGAACGTTCCTCTTTTTCTCCTGATCTTTCAGGGGATAAATGATGATTCTATTCTTCCGACATTCTTTGTTGTTCCATACTAGGATTAATTGGTGGTTGGTTCTACCTATCAGATAGACTTTTTAAAATTCTTTCCTGTTCCATTGTTAATCGAGCGTTGTCTTCGCGTAACCAATCCATCTCATTCTTAAGCTCCTATATTGTCTCCAAAATTGCTTGGTTAGTATTTCGAGCTTCTTCCCTGAGATGTATCCATAACTCAAGGTTATTTTCAGGGCCAAGTACTCCCTGTCCCATCGCATATCTGCGATATGTGTTGTCCGTTCTCCTCATTCTGCAATCTTTTGGTTCCTGGTTCTTTTGATCATAAAATAAGTAACAACAGTCAGAGGAAAATTAGCATACTAACTGGTAACTATACGGGTAAAATATAATATCATTATATGTACTTATGACTATATGCCGCTTCCAATTTTCCCAGAGGCCTTAGTTTTGTAGCTGGGCTCTGATACCACTTGTAATGACTCCCACATAATTTTTTTTTTTTATTTACCACTGTTAAAATTGTTTACAACATGAATAGAACTCGTGGCTTGCTGACGTAGCCACAGAATGTCAATTCCCTCATTAAATGAGTTCTAGATTTTTTTGCATTGTTCCAACATGCTTATGGATAAAGTAGGTACACTAGTGGATGAAAATTTAAAGGTTCGAATACCACCATTTAATACTTATCCATTTTCCACTTGGCATATCATGCCAGGTCAGGTTGACATTAATGATTTCAGACATAATTCAGTACAGGCCTGAGGTGGATTGTCTGGCAGCAATGGTATCGATTTGAAACCTTGCCAGATCAACGGTGCAGCTTCCATCACCCGATCCGACGGTGGTAGTTCACCTGGGGTTTCATGATCCTCGGTTTTCGTCGAGCAAACCCTCATTTGGTTTTGCCGCTCCTTGCAGACCTGCTTTTGGATGCCCTGAGGTTCACCTCTCTGTTGGGTCGACTGAAGTTTCTCTATTCCGCATGCACGAAGCTTTTTCCATATTTACATGTATATTTTTCGTTCCAATGCTGCCTGTTAACCTTTTCCTTTTTGTTTCTTTCTGGTTCACTAAAGATTTATATCTCCTGCAACTACAGTTTGGGGGGTTTAATGAAACAGGTGTTTTAACTAGGTTATTTCTCTGAATTTATACGCAGGAGGCCGTGCAAGGCAAGGCTTGCAATGGCTCGAGACATTCTTCCACCATGCCTGCTTTACTTAATGTGAACAAGATTTACTCAGACATTCATTTGAATCCAAAGCCGGTATGTTCGTGTCCAAAAGACGTTTCCAACTTTCTGAGAATAGATACTGTCCGGTAGAGACCAGAGTATGATGAGGGTTTCTACCTGGTTGCTTATTTTACAGGCGTTTGAGTCTATCGTCTTAGGCTTTTAATTCCTAAATTGGTTTATGTGGAATTTGGCGTAATTTCTTTAGTCTTTCCTATTTGTTTTGAACTAAGATTCGCCACTGGTTAAAGGGGCCCAGCCTCCTGATTAACTCTATTATTAAGTGTAATAATCATTGGAACCTTTGTATATGGTTGTAAGTTACCGTCACAGTCTTTCATCTCGAATAATGATTACAGGTATGCTTTTCTTGGCTTTATACAAATGATTCTAGGCATGTTCTTTCGGCCATGTACAAATGATTTCGGCATACTTTTAAATGATTGCAGACATACTCTTTAAAGGATTACAGTTCTTTTGTTTAGGGTTTTTCTGTGATTCGAAATAATCCATTATCCGCCATTATTATACATAGTTCCAGCTTCTCTTATACTCTATGGATGAATCTTCTACAGATTTCCCAATCGAAAGATTCGGGAAATAGAGTCCAGCTTCGAAACCCTGTTATTTGGTTCTGCATACCTGCAACTCGTCTCGGGTCTATGATTGTCTAATTTTCTTTGGTAGTTGTAGGAAATTGTTCCTTTACCCATTAAATTGCTTGTGCTGTAATCATATCGTATAGTTTACACTTCTGTTTTTTTTATGCGATAGGGTTTCTGAGAATTCTTAATAATGTCTGGAATAATGACGGCGCTCCTTTATTCTTGTTGTATGTACTTGTGACTACCAACACATGACTATATCTGTTAATGAAATGTGTAAATTTCTCAGAACTCTTATTGTATCCGTTTCACTTTGTTTTGATTAAAAACCTAATCTCTATATGGCGCACACTATGTTTAATGATCTGTTCCATGAAAGGCCCAATAAGGGTTTCATGACCTTATGGGAGTGTTGGGTCGTATTCGTTCTGCTTCCAATTAACATACAGATGTCTTACTGTAATCGTTTTGACTACTGTTTGGTCGATTATCAGATTCAGAGTTAGTTATATTTTGTTACTATCATAACTTGTTATCACTGTTCCACTTCCAAATTATGAAAGAAGTTCCAGCTCTTTGTTTGCTTGCAATTGTCTGAATAGAACTCGCTAATCTTTGCTGAGAAAAGATATTGTTAAAATTGCTAGATTAAATTTTCATTAGAACTTTCAGTTTCACTTCTTGTTCTAAATTTGTCTAGAATTCCACCAATTTTCTTAATGATTGCTATCTCAACCACGGTATGAATTTATGGTTAGCTTCCTTCATTTACTTTCCAGTCTAGATTCTACAGATTTCTCTGAATCCCGCTACCTGGTCCGTATGGCTACAGGTAACTTAACGGATACATACAACCGTCTTGAACCTAAGGAATTTCCCATTCTATGGTTTTTCGGTCTGTGCTATCATTACTACCAATTGATTTTGTTTGTTTTTTTTTTTTTAAGAATTTCCACCACAGAATGTAACTACACTTACACATAATCAACCTGTCTAGCAGAATCAATTCTAGACCATTTATGATAGACTACAATAAGTGAAGCAATTCAAATAACTTACAGGAAAATAGTGATGCAACCTGTACTTACTTGTTTTCTAGCACATCCAGTGTTTATTACTCTTGTCCTTCAGAGCTCAAAAACACCAGTTTCTTGCTTGTCTTTCCTCCCAACCACGAGATTTGTCTGCAAGACAAAATCTCCCCCCAAGCTGGTTCGCCAGACCTCAGTCTTCAGCGAAGCTAGTGCACCTTCGTGCCCATGCTATCTAGTCACTACCAGACTTAGCATGATTCTCCACTGTGTTCTTTTCATTCTTTTCCCCCGTCTGTTCCTCAATAGCCCGGTCTTTTCCTTTTTCCCTCTTACTACTGGGAAAGCAGTTAGGGTTCTCCTTTCTGCTAGTAACTGTTTTCTTTATTTTCTTTTTTTTTTAATAAAAGAAACAGTCAAGAAAACAAAACAACTTCCCAATGAGAAGTTCCAATATTTGATTTCACCCGATCAATGCTCAAATGCAAAATGAACAGTATTATACTTAAACGGAAAAAAATAATAATCTTTGTCCAAAGTTTTTACTCTCGGTGGTAACAAAATATTTACAAAATTTCCGGGGTCATTACACTTTGCCTTTGTCGAATTGAGAAAATTCGAATTTCCAAATCAGCATATAACTTGGAGGTAGTTAACTGAGGTGACATGGCTCTTGTCACTCAGTTAGCTTAGTAAATTCAAGTTAGAGAGTTTGGAGTTCATTTATACATGTGCTTTTGCTAATTTATAGCAGTCCAGTTCAGTAACTTCTAGTTGTATTCAATTAAATTAGTTCTAACTGTTGGTAAAACTAGTTGGAGCTCAGTTGCGTAGTGGCACAACAATCTAACTCAGTGATCATTCAATTAATTGATCAATCAACCAAAAATATCTAGTGCATTTAGGGAATTCAAGTTCCCTAGATGTGGTGGAGATTCCAAGGTAGTGTAACATTAGTTGTAGACTAGTCTTGAGTGTACAGGTGTTGCATGAAGTCAGAGATCCAATCTTGGGATTTGTGCAATCAATTGGAAGAAAAGTCCTAAAAAATAGGGGCCTAATTCCTTAGGATTTGCGCAAGGAAATAAGGGCTCAAGCAGAGGAAAAACTTGACTAAGTTTGGGTTAGAGCTTCTCATTGAGCAAAGATAAAGGTTATTCACTTGTAGGTTAAGCTCAAAGCGAACTAGAAATTGTAATAAATTATCTATTCATCTGCAGGCTTAAGGGGCTTTTACCAGTTGGTTTCTCCTAGATAAATCTATGTACTTGTGTGTGTGATTGATGCATGTTTGCAAACGTTGTTCTAAATTGTGAATTCATTTCCACAGAGCAGTAGAGTAGAATTGTATCTCTTGA
Organism: Pinus taeda; assembly: GCA_000404065.3. NCBI lineage: Eukaryota > Viridiplantae > Streptophyta > Pinopsida > Pinales > Pinaceae > Pinus > Pinus taeda. The sequence continues at coordinate 36,681 of APFE031687533.1, read as the reverse complement.
TTTAGATTAAATTTCTATCACCATATTTCTACATATTTGACATTAGAACCTATTTGAAAAATTCACTAGATAAGATTAAGTTTCTGCAACTTGAATCTTAGTTCCAACAAGATGAGTTACATTAGAAAAGTCATCATTCTGAAGTATTTTTTGTTTAGAATAGCTCTCTTTTTGAGTCTAAAATTGACTCCTATCAACTACTGAAAATTGATCAAATCAATGAAGTTGAGGTTTATTCAAATCCACTTCCCACTTCAGAAATTTGATTGAGGATGCAGAAGGTCATCTTGCACTTCCTAAGCCAATCATCTTACCTTGGGAAGAAATTTTTAACATCATTAACATAACCGGTCTTGGATATGACAAGGATGTATCATTTCATATTCCAAACTACTCTAAGCGCATTCAATTTCAAAGTGTTAGGTTTCTTTAAAGAAATTCAATTTCATCTATTGCTCCTCTTTGACAACAACCACAAATTTTCAAATGCCAACACTGTAAACGAGTTGGACATGTGAAAAATCATTGTTTTAATCTTCACCCTATGAGCATTGCCATAAAAATACTTATTATTAAAATAAATGCTTCAGAAACAAGCCTCTTGCAAGAACAAAGATTCACCTTAGATGGATTGCTTCTTGGTAATGGGCTTCAAGAATGAAGAATATATTTTGGTCATACCACAAAATTTGTTCTCGAGTATTGACATGTCTTGAAGTTGAGATTTATTCATCTTTTCACCTTGTATTTAACAGGGGAGGAATTAATGGTCATCTACAAGATTCAAAGATACATCAAGCGATCTTGAGCCACAGCTTAAGCCTGTTGGCTGAGCCTAGAGCTAGAGTTATCCATACCCATAGTTATTCATAGTTGTAGCCAAAGACAGATTCATGCCCCACGAGAATACATTTTGGTTGGTGGCATTGCTTAAACCACCACAAGTTGACACCTCAATGGTCTCCCTTTTCCAAGAAGTAAGGAGCACTTCCACTAGCAAAAGATTTTAGCTTCTAGCCAGATTGGGAATTATTCTAGTAACTGCATCAAGCGTTCCAGGTTGAGACCTCAATGGCATCCATAGTTGAATATTTCAGCTTCTAACTAGATTTGGAGCTGCTCTAGGAACTACACCAAGTGTTCCAGTGTTCGTGGTCAACTTTAAACGACCACTGGTTGAGACCTTGATTTATCCCACCTTATACCATCATTTTAGAGAGCACATTAAGTCGATTTCTACCATGCATTTTTTTCATTTTTGTATTTCATCTCTCTTATTGGACTCATATATACCGATTCATAAGACTGTATTAATATGTATATCCTTGTGAATAAAATGCATTCAACGGTTTATCATATCTTATTTATTTTTGTATGTAGTTTAACACTATGATACCTTTACCATGTATAACTTAAAGGCGCTTCTCTCCAATATGTCCTAATCTTTGATGCTACAACATAGTATTCTCTCTAGGTATTGTACGAGTTTTTCCTTCTTTAGCTTCACTCTTCGGAATAATGGAACTGTTGTACTCGTCACTAATAATTCTTCCCAATAGCTTATACAGAGTTTCAATCCAAACTCCCCTAAAAAAATACCATTGATATTTAAACAATCCAACATGTTTCCTTTCCAAATAATATTTTTACACTTGCATTTATCATGTTGCTTACAGATTTTTTTTTTTTTTTTTTTTGCCAAAACTAGAATATGTATAACACTAGGGAGTGTTTTAATCCTTCAATCCATGAGCTTCAACTTGGATTTTCCTCATCCTATGATTCAACATATCGAGTCACCTTTCAGGAAAACATCATTACCATCATATCTTTCATACTCACAAACCTCTCCTTGTGAGGAGTCATATGAAAAGTTGTAAATGAATCGATCAACCATGCCTCATGATATGTATATGCGCTTGAAGAAGCCAAGTACACATCCCCTCCTTTGCCTGAGAAAGAATTTGTTTCTTTAGAAGGTGCATCATTAGATCTTGTAACACACCCCCTCCTAATCTCTGCCCACAACATTTCTTAGAAGGAGGTGGTTACTATTGTTAGTGTCAGTCTTTCCAGCCTTCCTCCAGTGATCAAATATCCTCTTACAAAGTGGTTTCAGAGTGTCAAGGTCAAATTTTGTCATTTCAGTGAGTCTTCAAGCAAAATTTGGTCACTAGGCATTAGGTCTAGGGTTTGCTCTCACTCTTTTTAAAGTTGTCCAAATGCCAATCCATGTCACTATTCAGCTGAGTCTATCATCATTCATAGGGTTTTCATTATCATGTCAGTGTCTAATGAGTCATTTTACATCTTGTTCATGCTTCAGTTGTGCCTTGGCAAGTTCATTTCCCTCTCCTAGGGTTTTGAAGCCAATTTCTCTTGGATGGTCAAATCATCAGCAAAACTTGTATCCAGATG
>APFE031687533.1:0-13322 GCA_000404065.3 Pinus taeda | reverse complement strand
GGGGGGGGGGGGGGAGGGGGTGAATTAACATTATCAAATCAATAAATTTTTCATTTCATACTCAGATTTATATACGCTATTTCAATGAAGGTAACTCACATGTATACGCAACTGTCTTTTAAAGCAACCAGCGTATATCCAACAAACTTATGATTCAATTAATTCATCATATGTTGATCTTTTATCAGTGCATCAGTTCTTCATTAACCATATAAACAGTAACCATGTGTAGTAATAACATAATAGACCATCACACATAAGCAACACACATGAACACCAATATTTAAGGTGAAAACCCAATGCAGGAAAAAAACCACATGTTGTTGTCTTCTTTTAATATAAGAAAAACCTATTTACAATCTTGTACTGGTGCAGACTCATACCATTACGCAAGCACCCACCTGCAGAAGGCTATAACCTTCTCTCATTATCCAGCTTCTACTGGAAGGGACTACAACCCCCTAGCTCTTGTACTAGCCTATTCGTTCACCAGTACGTAGGCGCCACCCTACAGAAGGCTCTAACCTTCACTCATTTTCTAGCTGCTACTGGAAGGGAGCTCTAACCCCCTGGCTCTTGTACTAGCCAATATGTTTACCAGTATGTAGGCGTCAACCTACAGAAGGCTACAACCTTCTTTCTTCCTCCAGGGACCACTTATTATAAATTTTCAGACTGGATACACCTGCAACACCACAATCTGAAGGCCTTGTTTCATCAAATTTTCATACTGGACCCATCAACAACATTGAAGCCCAAAATAATCATCATTGCAATACAACTAATCACTTAAAACCCATCATCACTAAAGAAAATCACAATCAATCAATCTGAACATTAAGAACACTGTCACCAGAACTCAGAGCAGAACCCAGAACTCTACATCAACAACCATAACCAATTGCAACTTCGAACATCATATTTCATAATGTATAGGCTACTTTGATGTGTCAAACTAGCGTGTATACACGCTTTTATCAAAGCGAACTAGTGTACAAATATGAAAATACTATCTTAAAACATCACAACTATTCCAGAATTCAGTCATACCCAGATCAAAACATTTACAGAATAAAGAGTGTGTTAGTATTCAGATATAGCCCAATCAACGTCAGATCATGCAATGATAAGTCATTTTAGTTCTTATGATCCTGATCTAACATTGTATCCAAGGTTCACAAAATACTTCAGATCATCTCATAATCATAGCCTCTGCAACATAACATATACCTCAGATAGAAGTATTCCTCAGAAACCTATTCACTTGCACACCCTTTCCTAATGATCTTCTCCTCCTTATATAGTTTTAGGCCTTTCTCAATACCTCGTACCAAAACCACTTATGACCAATACCTCGGGTCAAATACCTCGGGCCAATACCTAAGACCAAATACCTCAGACCAAATACCTCGGACCAATACCTCAGACCAAATACCTCGGAATAAATACCTTGGACCAAAACCTTGATTTTCCAACCTGTACACGCTTTTCCTCTTGCGAGAGTGCGTTTATACGTATACGCTCTTTTTGTTCTATGGACCGGCGTGTATACGCTGCTTAGACAAAGTGAACCAGCATATATTTCTTAAACCACTCTCTTTCTTCAATCTCTAGAGTTTGATCTGTAATCCTTTGCTGTTAGCCTATTGCACTGTGAACTGTCATCTATGTGAGTTTCCATCAAGGACAACACCTGTATCATAATACCAGAAACCTCCCCCTTTGGATTTGATGGCAACCACAACAACAAGATACTCTCCCCCTTTGACATGAAGGGCAAAGGGCAGACCAAGATATTCCCCCGCTTTGTACATGTTGAGATGCACTAAAACGTCCATGCTCCCCCTAAGCACATGCAAAGTTTGCAAAAATATTTTCCAAAAGAATAAAATGACTTTATAACTCAACTATGTGAATATGACCTTCCTATCACCAATGGCTCATACATACATCAATCACCCAACCAAGTGGGTATACACCAGATTTGACTCATCTACCCAATCAAGTGGGGATATACCAAATGTTTATACATGACTGAAATAACAATTATTATATCATCCTTCCCATGCATAGTGGGGTTACAAATTAGGTCTTTTCATGACCTTTACATCAAATGATATACATGACATTTATAACAAGGACCAACAATCTAAACAAGACCATGATATTCGAATTCAAGCTTCTATGATCCATATCATAATGTATAAAGAATTTTTCGGAAGAAATCACATTGAAGATTGTGGTTGACGCGTTTCGAACCAACAAGTGTGGTTCATCTTCAGGACACTATGAAGAAACAGGTCTAGAAAGAAGGTTAAATAGGGAGACAGGTTAACCTAACAGCTAGAAGATAACAACTATATTTGACCGGGGGAGGGAAAGGGGAAAGTTTAATAATATTTAGATAATTTTATTTAATTTATTAAATTGTTTATTTGATATATATATATATATATATATATATATATATATATATACTATATATATATATGATAATATATATATATATATATATATATATTAATATAATATACTATATCTATATCTATATCTATATCTATATCTATTCTATATCTATTATCTATATCTATATCTATATATATATAATTATATAAATATTTATATATATATATATATAAATATATATATATATATATATATATATAAATAAACTTAATAACTGTTATTATTGATAAGGGTTTATGATATTGACTCATTTATTTAATTTATCGATATAATTAAAGGATAAAATATAATAATCAAAGATTTAAAATAATAACCTCCATTATTTTTATTGTATTATATTAAATTAAATTATTAATATATTAATAAATTTAATATGGGTTATTTATGTCGATATATAATATTTAATAATATGTATTTAATCTAAAATATAAAGAATCAAATATAATTATTTTATATCGATCTATTATAAAAAAAATAAAGATTGGTTTAGAAATATTTTGATTATTTTATTTTATTTATATATATAAAATATAATCAAAGATTAACTAATAATAAAGATTAAATATAATAATATATATATTATATTATATTATATTATTAAAGATTAAAAAATTAATAAAAAAGAGATTTCTAATATTAATAAACCTAGTTATAAATAATAGTAACACTAATAATTATATTATTATAATAAAATATTGATCATAATAATAATAATCCTAAAAAAAAAAAAACTAAGGGGCCTAGATAAAGACGGAGAAAACTAAGAAGAGAATGTGGGAATCCAACAGCTACTAATTTTCTAGCCGTCGTACCTATTAATATAACTGGAAGACCTCTCAATTTCAATGGCTTCCCTAAACTTATGATGGTGGAAATGAGGAATCTTAGCTATAACCCTAGCCTCCTCAATGCATATATGATGCTTGGTCTTCTCTGCATGTTCGACCAAAGCTAAAGATTTGGTCCTCCCATGCTTGATATAAACAACATGTTCCTTAATCCTCTGGTTAATAGAACGACCAGTTTCACTGATGTATGAGGTTCCATAGGAACAAGGGATGATATAAACACCTTTCATATCCATAGGGTGCACGCAGTCTTTAACAGACTTATGGGAACTTCTAATGGTGTTGAGGGGTCTAAGGGTCAAGGGAATATTATGATTCTTCAGGATTCTAGCAATCTTGTCTATCGTCCCTTAGATGAAGGGGAGGTGGACTCCTGAACTGTGATCAATGGGTTCTTTCTTGACCTTGGGACCTTTGCTCACTTTGAGGAAAGCTTTGACACCCTGCTGCCTACTATAGCCATTTTGGACAAAAACATTAAGGAGATGGGACTTTTCCTTAGAAAAGTGGTCTTCATTAGAAACTCTATGAGCTCGAGTGGCTAACGTGTTGAGAACACCTATCTTTTAAGTAGGAAAATGGTGATATTTGGCAAGATACTGCTCAGTATGAGTATTTTTTTGATATACCTCATGGGAGAAATATCCCTCAAATTTCCTAGAAATGAATTCAAAATCTTCCATGAATAGGTTAGCAACGATAGGGGACATGGGGGAACCCATGCCAACCCCACAGGTTTGTTCATAGAACTCACCTTCAAATAGAAAAAAGTAGAAGTGAGGCAGATCTCAACTAATTTATCCGTGTCAGGATTAGTAAGGTGAAATATGACATCAAGGGATTCCTTAATGGGGATGCTAGTTATCAGCAACTATCATACACTATATATGATCTACACCATCAACATCTATCAGCATCATCAAGATCAACATCATGTATATGTCCATCATCAAAAGAGTCACTTGAATCAAACAAATTTGTGGAACAAGCAATATAATTATCATCATGTACCAAGGTATTCTAATATAATGCCAACAATGCATTATTAGAAACATATGCTCCCCCTGAACCTGTGCCAACTGTTTACTATCAGATTTGACCATTGCATTTGTTAGTAAGAATCATCAAGGAATCACCATCAACCATTTATTCATCAACTTATTAACAACTTATGAGGGCGGAAAACACTTCCACATATCATCAGCACACTGTAGCCATCATCAATTAGAACATAATAGATAATTGATAATTGACTGAACCATATTAGACCCCTTTTCCTGAGTCTGTCCCATTGATTTTTCTTCAAAACACCATATACGCGATTGTGCATCTTCTAACTCACTTATATACGTGACTTCTCTTCATAATAACTGCATATGAGAATTGGAATACTAAAGTTTTACACTTTCATCTTCCCCTGGGTCTGTTATATCTGTAAATTGAGCTATGCCACATCTCTTTGACAACAATTCCTTCTTCTTCAATACCTTGGATTGTGATGATGTTTGCTCCTTTTGGTATGGTGGCCAAAATTTTCTCCTGCATTCCTTTGCTTTATGTCCAAAAATTTTACACACATAGCATCTTACATGTTTCATATTCCTTCTATCGCAATCAATAGCTTTGTGACCAAACATATTGCAAACAAAACAATTCCCCTTAAAGTAATTGGAAACCGATGATATTTTTATGTGACGGTCTTGAACCATTCTACTTCTGCATCTGGCTACAAGATGTCCAAAATTATGACATTTAAAACATTCAACATTATTTGTCAGAGAAAAGAAACAATTATCCATTCCATAGTTAGTTGGAAATGATCTTCTTTGAAGTCTTTCTTTCATTGGTTGTTGATGGGGTTCACCTTTTATCTCCTTGTTGATCATTTTAGATTTTGCATTGGAGTTCCTTACCTCATCTTGTGAGCTAGATTCACCTTCATGAAAACCAAGACCAGTCTTTATAATAGGCGAACACTAAACTTTGATGATTTCATCTAACGTTTCTGATCCTTTAGCCAATCTAAGATTCAGAGTCTTCGTATTTTCAAGTTCTTTTCTTAGACTTACTACTTCACATTCTAACACTTCATTGCGTTTGTCCTTTTCAGTGAGTTGATGTGTCTATGTGTTTATCATTGTATCCTTTTCTGCCAAACTAATTTTGAGTTGATTGATTTGTTTAAGGAAATATTCATTTTCTAAGGCATCATTTTCATATGCCATGAGTAGTTTAATTTCTTGATCATCTTCATCACTATGGAAAAGCCATCACTATCATCATGAGTATAATAAATTCTATTACCTTCTGCAGACTTCTTTCCTTTGACATGAGGGCATTTAGCAGCATAATGATCAACTCTACCACAAGCAAAGCATTTGAATGGTAGCTTACCTGTGAATATTCCGGAACCCCGTTGAAGCTTCTTGAAAAAATTTACCTCATATTCTTCTTCTAAAATGTGTCCTGATTCATTGTGCTATTCCTTACTTTTCCCTTTGTTGATGCTTTAAAATAAGCTTCTCTCATATCTAATGGACCTCCTTTTCTCATTTCAAAGGTAGTTAGGATTCCATGGAGTTGAGTCACAGTAATAGTTTGAAGATCCTATTTTTCTTCTATGGAAGACACTTTTGACTCAAATTTAGAAGACAAAGATCTCAAAATTTTCTCAACTAAAGTAGATTCTTTTATATCTTCACCCATATTTCTCATATGATTTACAATCCCATCTACTCAAAAGAAATAACTAGCAATACTTTCATCGCTATGCATCTTGAGAGTTTCATACTGCATTCTGAGAGTTTGTAGTTTAACACGTTTTACCTGGGAGTCACCTTCGTAGATATAAATGATTCTGTCCCATATTTCCTTGGCTATGTTGTGCTGCATGACTTTGACGAATTCTGATTCTAATAGACTTCCCAATAAGGCATTGACAACTTTGGCATTGATTTCATATGTTTTCCTTTCTGCGGGATCCGTGAGGACTGCTGCTGGATATTGATATCCTTTCTCCACAATTGCCCAAACATCAGCTCCATGTGACTAAAGATACGCTCCAATTCGTGTTTTCCAATATACCAAGTTGTTCCCATTGAATATTGGTGGTCTAATAGATCTCATGCCTTCGTGATTGTTCATTTTAAAATATCTCCCTTCAAGCGATCAAGCTTCTTCTGAAGAACTTGGCTTTGATCCCAATTGTTGGAAATAATATTGAGGGGGGGTGAATCAGTATTATCAAATCAATAATTTTTTCTTTTCATACTTAGATTTATATATGCTACTTCAATGAAGGTAACTTGCGTGTATACGAAACTGTCTTTTAAAGAAACTAGCATATATCCAACAAACTTATGATTCAATTAATTAGTCATATGTTGATCTTTAATCAATCCATCAATACTTCATTAACCATATAAACAGTAACCATGTGCAGTAATAACAGAATAGACCATCACACATAAGCAACACACATGAACACCAAGATTTAAGGTGGAAACCCAATGCGGGACAAAAACCACCTGTTGTTGTCTTCTTTTAATATAAGAAAAACATGTTTACAATATTGTACTGGTGCAAACTCATACGAGTAGTTAGGCACCCACCTGCAGAAGGCTACAATCTTCTCTCACTCTCCAGCTTCTACTAGAAGGGAGCTACAGCCCCCTAGCTCTTGTACTAGATGATCCGTTCACTAGTACATAGGCACCACCCTACAGAAGGCTCTAACCTTCACTCATTTTCCAGTTGCTACTGGAAGGGAGCTCCAACCCCCTGGCTCTTGTACTGGTTGATATGTTTACTAGTATGTAGGCGCTAGCCTACAGAAGGCTATGACCTTCTCTCTTCCTCCAAGGACCATGTTTCATAAATTTTCAGATTGGATACAACTGCAACACCACAATCTGAAGGCCTCATTTCATCAAATTTTCATACTAGACCCATCAACAACATTGAAGCTCAAAATAATCATCACTACAATACAACCAATCATTGAAAACCCATCATCGCTGAAGCAAATCACAATCAATCAATCTGAACATTTAGAACACTGTCACCAGAGCACAGTCACCAGTACACAGTCACTAGAACACAGAGAAAAACCCGGAATTCTGCATCAACAACCAGAACCAACTACAAATTCAAACATCATATTTCATAATGTATACAGTGCTTCGATGTTCCGAACTAGCGTGTATACATGCTTTTATCAAAGCGAACCAGTGTATAGATCTGCAAATACTATCTTAAAACATCACAACTATTCCAGACTTTCGTCATACCCAGATCGGAACATTTATAGAATAAAGCATGCATTAGTATTCAGATCTAGTCCAATTAACATTAGGTGATGCAATGATAAGTCATTTCAATTCTTATGATCCTAATCTAACATTGTATCCAAGGTTCACAAAATACTTCAGATCATCTCATAATCATAGCCTTTGCAACATAACATATACTTCAGATAGAAGTATTCCTCAGAAACCCATTCACTTGCACACCCTTGCCTAATGATCTTCTCCTCCTTATATAGTGTTAGGCATTTCTCAATACCTCAGACCAAAACCACTTAGGACCAATACCTTGGACCAAATACAGACCAATACCTCAGACCAAAACCTTGATTTTCCAACCTGTACACACTTTTCCTCTTGCGAGAGTGCATGTATACGTATACGCTCTTTTTGTTCTGTGGACCCACGTGTATACGCTATTTGGACAAAGTGAACCAACATATACTTCCTAAACTACTCTCTTTCTTCAATCTCTGGAGTCTGATTTGTAATCCTTTGTTGTTAACCTATTGCACTATGAACTGTCATCTATGTGAGTTGCCATCAAGGACAACACCTGTATCATAATGCCAACATTCCACAATCTTAAGTGGGTTCTTTTCGTACATCATTAAGAAGAATACACTACAACACTATAGATGGAATATGAACATTCTCTTCATGATTATCAATGAAAGGAGGCTCATACAACCTCAAGTTTTCCACATTCACAAAAAAATAAATTTGCATGTAAGGTGGTAAATCTAATTGGAAATCATTGTTACCAATATTATCCAAAATCTTAAAAGGACCATATTTGATTGGATTGAGCTTTTTACCTTCACCTTGAAGTCTTTCCTTACTAATGTACAATCAAACTTGATCTCCCACATGGAAATCATGATCAACCCTATGCTTGTTATGTCTTGCCTTGTCCTTGGCTTTGCTTTTCTTAAGCTGCTATTATACACTTTGATGCACTAGATGATTTTTTCCAATAAAATTCTTGGCTTTGTCCACATCACTATGTCCATCTATTGCAATATCTTTACCAAATATAAAATCTAAAGGAGACATTGGAGAAATAGCCTAAACAAGTTTCAAATGGAGATACTTGCATAGATTAATGCCTAGCACGATTGTAGGCATGTTATATGTAATGTAAATGTTCATCCCAAAGTTTAGGATTCTTACCAAAATATCCATGAAGGAGATGCACTAATATTCTATTTACCACTTCTGTCTGGCCATCAGTTTGTGGATGAAATGTTGTGCTCTTCTTCAACTTAGTGTCCATGAGTTCCCATAAACTTGACCAAAATTTCCTGACAAATTGAGAATATTGATAAAAAATAATAGAAGTGGATAACCCAAAGTGTACCCATACATTTTGGAAGAACATATTTGTGGCCTTCCCATCTGTAACTTATTTCTTACATGGAATCAACACATGCATTTTGCTGAAACGATCCAAAACAACATAAAAATAATCATGACATTTCTTTAACATTGGTAGTCCTCCTACAAAATCCATAGAAATACTTTCACAAGGATGAGAAGGATAGGAAGTGGAGTGTACAAATCCAATTTCCTATTGCTAGGCTTGCTAGTAGCACACATGGAACATCCTCTTACATATCTTGAAATTCTTTCATTCATGCGAAGCAAATAACAATACCTTTGAATTTGTGAAATTGTCTTGCCACCAAACTGATCAACAACAAGAGAAGTGTGGGATTCCCTTATGACATTGACTCTTTCACCTTGTGGAACACATAAATTTCCAAGATGGTACAACAACTTATTATGAACATGATAATACATCTCTTTAAGACGATTTCCTTGTATCAAATTTGCATAAACATCTTTAAAATCGTCATTTTGAGCATATTGTTCAATACAAATTTCATGCATGATTGAGTTATGCATAAGAATGACAGATGCATTAAAAATAGGCCTTGATAACATATCAACAACTTTATTGTATATACCTTTCTTGTACTTGATTACCAAATGAAATTGTTGCAGGAACCCCATACACCTGAAATATCTAGCTTGTTGTAGCTTGGTTTGCGATTGTAAATATTGCAAACATTGATGTTCAATATGAATAATCGTTTCCTTACCCATCAAATAGTGCTTCCATTTCTTCATGCTTTGTAACAAATCATACAACTCTTTATCATAAGTTGGATAGTTAATTATTGCATTGGTAAAGGTTTCAGAATGATAACAAATAGGCTTACCATGCTACATCAAAACTGCTCCCATTGCATAATCACTAGCATCGGTTTGAATCTAAAATGGATGCTTAAGATATGGAAGTGCAATAATTGATGTTGTATTTATTTTTTATTTCAATGTATTGAAGGATTTTTTCTTCTTTCCTCCCCACTGAAAGATGTATTTTACACTTGCCAATGTGCCATGTAATGGTGTTGCAATGAGTGAGAAGTTAGCTATAATTTTTCTCTAATATTGGGTTTCTCCCAAAAAGATCCTAACTACTATTACATTAATGGGTTTAGGCCAATCCATAATGACTTCAAATTTTGAGGGATCAATTTTCAATTCACCCCTCCTACAATATGACCCAAATAAACCAAAGAGGTTTTCCCATATTCACGCTTAGACATCTTCAAATACAATTTCTCTTTCTTTAACACATCTAAAACTTGTTTCACATGATTTACATGCTCTTCTCGAGTATTACTAGAAATCAGAATACCATCTAAGTAGAATATGAAAAAATCATCTAGGAATGGTCTCAACACATCATTCATAACTTTCATGAATGTTGCAGGCGCATTGCAAGGAAGAAATGGCATAACTAACAATTCAAACAAACCTTGTTTTGTCTTGGAAGAATTCTTCCAAATATCACCTTCAGAAATCTTAATCTAATGTTCTTAAATCTAACTTAGTGAAATATACAACATCCTTTAATTGGTCTAGAAATCATCAATATAAGGAAGAGGATAACAATTCTTTACTGTTATTTTGTTTAAAGCTATAAAATCCACACACATGTGCCATGTACAATCCTTCTTTGGAACTAAGATGATAGGAGATCCACAAGGATATGTGCTAGGCCTATTGACTCCTTTGTCAAGCAACTCTTGAATTTTGTCCTTGATTTTTGTATTCTCCAAAACTGACATTCTATACATGCCAATGTTTGGAAGAGGTGCATCCTACTGCAATTGAATCCCATATTGGATTCCTCTTTTTGGAGGAAAACCTTCATGAAATTCCTGAAATATCTTATTATATGTGTTAAAACCTTCAACCAAATCATGCTTGGTTTTTTAATCACATCCTTGGAAAGCTTTAGATTCAACAATATCTTTGGGTTTGATCACCAACAACACAAAATTCTCACTAGCATTAACAAGCATTTTCATTTGACCAACACTGACAAGAGATAAGTTCATCTCATTGTGACTTGCTCTAACAATATACTCAAAACCATATTTAAAAATATGATATTTGTTCTTGTGATGATAGAATATGGATTTTCAATCATATAATTATGGACTCCCTAAAATAATCCTGCATATATCAAATGGTACAACATCAAGCTCTACCTCATCTACAAAGTTTGCAGTGATGGAAGATTTTAGTTTACACTTTCTAGCCACTTGCAATTTGGCATTTTCACATACCCAACCCAAAGGGTAAGGTTGAGGATGAGGTGTAGTTTCTAAGTTTAGTTTCTTGACAATAGCTTTAGAAATAAGGTTAGCTTGGGATCCACTATCAAACAAGGTATCAAATTTGGTATGTTTTGTAATGAGCCTGATATGGAAAATCTCAATTCTTTCTTTATCATTATGAGACTCAATAGGCTTACTAGAAGAACTAGTACTTGTAATAGAATATTTACCTTTTATTCCCATGGCTGTGATTTTGGTCTCATTACCTGAATCAGATCCTAGATCTTGTTGACTTGTTGCAATAGTCTTTTGTTTCCCCTTGTTATTAATCTTCTTTTTTCTCGTTTTTGGATGTAGTTTCCAACAATGGTCTTCATCATGGCCTTCTTTATAGCAATGTTTATAGGTAAGTTTCTCTCCCTTTTTCTTGACTACAACATTCTTTTTTCATTTTCCTTTAAACTTCCCCTTTCCTTTGTCTCCATATTTGGATGGCTTCTTGCTAGTCTCTTGAGGAAAATTCTTCCCTCTTGCTTCTAAATGAGTTGTCTAAACACATAATTCATCTATATTGGTGGGATTAAACATAAGAATTGTATGTCTCAAATAATTATATAATCACCTATGTATTAAGGGGAGTGTCTTGTGAAGACAAATCTACACCCAAGCTTAAAGCTCTTCTTCTAAATTCTTGTGTGTAACTTTTAACACTTTTACCTTTAGCTTGTCTAAAATTATTCCAATCATAATTTATTTTTTCATGTAAGCTAATTGATAAAATTGTGTTCTTAATGCAACTATAAAATCATTCCAAGAAGAGATAATTTTACCACTTTTCTTCAAATTTTGTTGAGTTCTGGCCTCCCACCAGATGAGGGATTTACTTTCCAACCAAAGAGAAGCAAGTTGGATCTTGGTAACATCATCCCTAATCTTTTGAATCCTACAATAGACTTCAATTTGATGAACCCAATTATCCAACTTTTCAGCATTTACTTCCCCATTGTACACAGACAATTTAAACTTAACATCAAGCTTAAAAAAAGGAGACTTAGCATTTCCTTTTGGAGATTTAGGAGGAGTATGTGTAGGTGTTTAAGGAGTTGAGGATGGAGATGAAGTGGGAGGTGGTGGTGGAGGATTTCTCCCATCACCACCATTACCTTTTGGATGATTTGAACACTCTCCTTTCAACCTTGCTGTCCTCTCTTCATAAAAAAATTTCACCATTTCAGACATGTCATAGAAAGCATTTCTGAAAGCTCTCTCATCCTCAGACACCATCTCATGTTCTTCTTCATGTACCATGACTAGTGGAGTTTGAGGATTTTGTGACCTCCTTGAGCCAATTTGAGGGTTTGGCTCTTTAAGCACTACTTCTCCTCTTTTCAACTTTAGCCTTGTAAGAATCAAGAAAACACTTGCAAACACAGTCAAACCTTCAAAACAACCATGCTTTGATACCAAACTAATCTTAAAAAAAAAAGAAAAAAAAACAAACAAACAAACAAACAAAAAAAAACTTGAAGGTTTCGTAAAATGTTTGCAAGTAAATTTATTGTGATGAAACCAGCTCAAGAAAAGATAGAAAAGATAGTTAAACGCCTTAGATATCAACCTCTTCGAGGGGGAAACCTCCTTTACATTACCTAAATGAACAATTCTTGGATGATTCAAATGATAAAACCTCCTTTCTATATATAGGAGTCTAAGGAGTCACAATATAAAGCAGCCGACCTAACAATAATAATATAAAGCCACAAAAATAATAATAGAGGGATTCTATGGGGCCTAGTAATAACAAAATGGGGACACTAGGGGCCCAACAATATTAATAAGGGGTACAACTACAATAGTAATGGGATAATCGCTAGTATTATAGGGACCCAACATGCCCCTATCCTTCAAAAAAGTGTTGTCCTCAATGCTTGAGCAGTTCTAGATGCTTCTGTATAAAATTCTCATCCTCCCATGTGAAATCTTTAGCAGATAAGTTCTTCCACTTGATAAGATACTCTAAAATTGATCGATTTCGTAGTTGTCGAGTTCTTGTTTCTATGACTGCTTCT
>APFE031687508.1:0-10927 GCA_000404065.3 Pinus taeda | reverse complement strand
ACTTACCCCAAAAGGCCTCATACCAATGGAGATATTTGTCCATCCTTATATACCCATGATCCTCCCCACTTCTAGTCAATGTGGGACTTTGGTCGTATACCCAACAGAAATTTAGTCCAATCATTCTTGGGAGGGCCATCATAATAGCATTTTTATCGACGTCATGTTGAAATTGTGGTAGGGATCACTGCAAAATTATTGTTGCATTCTGACTTGCAAAAGTCATCTTGATCATGTGAATGTATTGAATTTGAATTATGAAGGCTTTTGTCAAGAAATTTCAGGCCCAGTCTCCTGGTTTCTTTCAAATAGTGTCTTTGTCAGTTCCACTGTTCATAGTTTGTCTCTATGACCATTGTAGCTATCACGAGACAGACAAAGCTCGACATCTAAGATACCCTTACTACCCTAGTTATCCACACAAGCTGCATATCCATCTACAAATCGAGACATAAGACTGGAATGAAAGAATTCACTGTGTCTTTGTTGTGAAGGTTGATTCAACCATAAGTCCAACATTTTGTTCTTGATGACCTATTTAGTTGAGGCCACATAGCTTAGGACAAAACCAACTAGTATTTTCGGCAATTGGACTAGACGATGTTATTGATATAGAACAAAAATCCCCATAGTTTTTGTTTGGAATACTCGTATGGTACTTTTTTAAGAAGAGAGCAATTGTACAATGACTGGAATTTTACAGACACGATGTCTTAATTTTGGTTGATAAATGCTCTCCTTTTCGTATATATATCATCAATTTGTGTAGTACATTTGATAATTTCATTGAAAATTCATTTCACATTGGTTGGTTAGTTGCAAATTTGTTTGCCTACAATAAGTTTTTTTTAGGATTGGACTGAAGCGGTTTAAATTTATTTTTTGTTTGACATATACTGATATAGATCATCAGTTCGAGGTGTCCTTCGGGAACCTGAATCCTTGATGCATTGTTAGTGCTTTCGCTTGTTATTAGTTGCTTGTCCCTATCTACAGGAAAAATTTAATTTCTAGGGACCTCTTCCACTTAGGAAAACACAACGTAAGGTCTTGATCTCCATTGAATCCATTCCCTCTAGTTCCATAGTGTTGGCATAAATAATTTTAGCTACTGCTTGCTCTTTGGGTATCCCTACAATTCATATACCATGGCTCAATGCAATGATGATTCAGACAAGTGTATAATGTTATTTGAGGGACACCTTATCTCATTTGCAATGAACATTGATTTAAACTAGTGCATAATGAGATTTCATGTTTCTTACTATACTCTGTCTTCAAATTTAACAATCCATCCATGCTGCATAACAGTACTAGTTTCTTGGTGATCCAACCACACTCTGTCTTCAAATTTAACAGTCCATCCATGCTACATAATAGTACTAGTTTCTTGGTGATCCAACCATCATGGATATCGCAGCTTATGGTAATTCCATTTTTAAGTATTCGTCAGTAGTACTTTCCAATCAGGGAATTTCTAGACCTTAATATGTTGTTTTAAATGCAAAGATACTTTCCTATCAGGGGATTCCTAAACCTTAATATGCCATGTTACATTCAAAAAGGGAAAAAATGAACTTACTCTGAAGGCAGTTGTCCTTTCAATTACCACACTTTGAGACTATCATTTATTTGCAATTAATCAATTAGAAATAGAGAGATCTTTGCTATCCTACATCTCCATTGTCTTCTTCATCTTTTCCTAGTGCTTTTTTCATGGTTGTGCATGTTGAAGCTGATTCCCCTTTGAAGGTATGAAAGAACCATGGCAATAGGTATCATAGACAAAAAAGGTCTTGCTGAGACTCAAATGGTGAAGATCAATAGACATTGATGATGAATTTATGTGAAATTCATGGAGCAAACCTTTAATCGAAACATTTTGAAAGAGAATGGATGAGGACATAAAGAGATAAAGAAATGGGTTGGTTTCAAAAAGAAAGAAGTCAAAAACAATAGAAAATGGGACAACAAACAGACAAGGAAGAAGAATGAAAATGAGTAAGCTTTTTTTCAAATCAACAAAATATAGAAACAAGATGAGACATTTCTGTTTATCCCCTCGATTTTTTTTTTCCTTTCTTTATTTTGCACACCACCACCTTTTCACATTAAGCCTTGCTCTTAGTATCCTTCTCTACATACAAGAAAAAGTTGTTTCCCATAGATTTTTCTCTCATGGCTATTTACTCTCACATTTCTGACTTGATCTAAAGTATTTCTCCATCTGTTGTACCCACTCCCCATGAGAGAACTCTCTTACAAAGATATATCAAATTTAGCCAATTATCAAACCACAGGTCAATTGGGTGTAGCTCCAGTTGTTGAGAGGAAAGTAGTTATCCTCCTACATTTGGGTTCATATTCCACTTTGTGACATGCTTACTCTCTTCATGAGCTAATTGCTGACAGTTGAGCTGGCCTTGAGCCCTAAAGAATCTAGTTTACCTTGGCTACCATTCTTAGAATGAGGGGAAGTACCCAATGGGTTTCCTCTAGAAATTCATTATGCAGAGAAAAAAAAGGAATGTCAAACCACAAATGGGACATCTGAATTCGCTATGTCCAAGTGCCTACTTTGCTGCAATCAATAGCCTTTTCTAACTATGTTTATTTTCTTTCTTAACTGTGCCAAGCACTATGTTACAATGTCAACTAGTATATTCTATTTTTCATTTTCAAATACTATATCTAGCTGCTGCATTGCTGTATTCTTCATGTGCCAAATGCTTCATCGTTGCTGCACTAATAGCCATGCCTTTTGCTGATATTAACCATGCCATTTGTGTGATGGTATTTGATAAATGTTTATAAGTCTGTTAACTGTGTTTTAATCACTATCCTATTATGCTATTCGAGCTTATGTGTCTCTTGTGTAAAATTCCAGTGTAGTAAGTTTTAATGCTTCTCTTTATTTCATTTTAGGAAAAAAATGGTCGTCTAAGTTTTATTAAGCATTGCACTCAAATGAAAATACCCTCTCCTATCACACTCTAATATTTTCTTTTGTTGCTTCTGGAGGCAGCCAACATAAAGATGCGTCTCTCTTTTATTCAAATCCTTTTTTGCAGTTAATATGATTGGGTTCACTTGAACAGGTGTAGTAACTTGTGCTGAGCACCCCCTATAAAGATCTGAGGTAGTCTACTTGGTTCATCTACTTTCTCATTGGCCTTTGACTTCTTCTTTTCTGCATATATTTTGATCCCTTCTATGTCAGCCATGTTGGGGGCACAGGGCTGCTTCCCTTCTTCCTCGTACAAAGATTGGTTTAACAGCCCCTCTAAGATTCCGTGTCTACACTAGGAACTTGGTCACAGATTTTGATTTTATCCATCTTCCTCCCTCCAGTTAAATTCCACCTCAATCATGTAACCCTCCAACAAACTCATACATGCCCACTAGATCCATCATCCACCACCCATTGTGCGAATATGTGGCTTGAATAGATGGACCACCACAATAATGCCAACATAGGAGCAACATTAAAAATACCCTATGCACTAAATGCCTAGATCCACTTGAAATATGAAGTTATGAACAAAATAGACCCTTGGCCCAAAGTCCAGTACAACCATCAACATAATTAAAACCTTGAAGGGTGAGTCACATCAACAAAACAATGAACAATAAATGATATGGTAGCTGAACACCTGCACCGTAGTAGAACAGGGAGGGTCATCATTGATTAGCTTTGAAGGCCATCCCAAAACATTGGGAAACATAACTATCATTGGAAGTTCCATCCTTCATTACCATCATCCTGAGGTCACAACATATTAGATAATGCCAAGAGGATGCAGGGTACCTTTTCATCCAAAGTATGCTCTACTAGATGTAGTTGTAGCAGTGGCATAGCCAAACTTAGCACCTCTCCCTTATTTCTCACACTCACTGACTTGTACTTTGTCACTACTTAAAGCCTTGTCTTGAGCATTGGGATGGCACAAGTAGCAAAGTTGATGATCATCAGCCAAGACCCTACTTATTATGCAAAATGCACCTCTTTAGTGCTCAAGTAGCTAACAAAATGCTCAAGATCCATTGCAACTTTGTCCACCTGGGCATGTATTTGTAGGGAATAATCATTCACAACTGTGGATTTGTTAGACCTACAAAAATCTTGTTGATCAGACACAGTTCCTAGTTCCTAGTGGACTTGACTTCAAAGATGTATCAAACTTGTACTTCGTGTTTTGTAATGCACCTTAACGGTAGTACAACATGTGCTCCGTTGAATTATGACATTTGTACTTCCCAGTGATAAGGGATATACATGACTGTATATATCTTCTAATGTATAACCTACGCACATCTATGATGTAATGATTAATCCTAGGAGCAACCAAATATGAGAACTTAACTGCTAGTTCTGTTCCAGGTAGGAATATCAACAAATCATTTTGTTTAAATCGTTCTACTTCAGAGTGGGAAGAGGTGAAATATTAGCCTACCAAGACTTTCAGTGAGAAGATAATAATAATAAACACAAATAATAAAAAAAAAAATCACTGGAAGATCATAACCCAGAATGTCAAGCCTAAGATCAAGGAAATCTTAAAGATGATATAAAAGATGTTCTAGTTTGGTGTAAAAAAGTTAGTACAAGTGATTTCACTATTAAACAAGGTATAAGGTAATTATGGAATCTCAATTTTCAAGAGAAGTGAGTGGTGGTGGGATTTATTATGATAACTGCATGTTCCTTTGGAAATTATAATTACATTGTAGTTAGCTTTATCAAATTAACTTCTCAGTTGGGCAAGTGGAATTAAAATAGGTTAGGTTGGGCCTAATCAATGTTTTTTGTGCAAAAACAATGAGGAAAATGTTCATCATTTGTTTATCTCCTGTCGTTATATTGTTCAAATCCTATTTAAATTTTTCATTGAGCTCAAGCCAAAGGTTCCTTGGTCCTATGTTATTTTGATGGAATTTGCATAAGTTTGGTTCTTTAATAAGTTTCTTAAATGCTTTGAAGCTCTTGTAGTTTTACTGATATATGGTATTTGGTAAACAAAGAACTCTAGCATTTTTCAAGACAAGAGACATTCTTCTTTCTATTATTGTTGGCTCTATTATATCTAGCTCATTAAAGGTTGGAGGATATACCCACAAGGAAGCCCAAGCTATCAGTAATGATAGCTTTGGATTTTGAGTTTATTTATTTATGGTGCTAGTTAAGACCATCCCTACATTTGTGGGGTATGTGTTGTTCTTTTTCTCATTCCTGATCACTATTTCCATATTCAATATTCTCTCGATAGAGGATCAACTAACCAAGAATAGTTTATTTCCCTAAGAAAACTTATTGAGGTTGTTATTCTTAGAGGTGTTAAGAAGTTGCAGATCATGAGTGATTCCAAGCTTGTATTGATTAGGCCAATAGGAAAGCATCAATTAATAAATATAAATCTATGTCATTTGTTGGTGGAGTTTTATAACTCAATTATATCTTTTAAATGAAATTCTTTCACGAAAATTTTTCACGAACTCAACACTTCAACAGACTTTGACAAAGATTCTTTCAGGGACATTCTTCATGAACTCAATACTTTAACGAATGAGTTATCAAAGGGGACTTTTAGTTTGTCCCTTATTGCCATAAATATTTACAAGTTCTTGATGGTGTGATGAAAGATTCTACAGACTTTTTTTTGAAGTCTTCCTTTCATGTTCCTTCTGTTATAAAGCAAGGATTTTTTTGAAGAAGATAAGGTTATATAACCTCAAGTAATAGATAGATTGGAAAAGGGGCTTTTTGTAAAGCTAATTAATCACATATAGTGGAAAGGCCCATAGGGAATGAATTTTCAGTTGTGAACAAATAACGTCTATGAAAACGTATATTTTCTGTCTGCAATGCATGAGGATCACTTGTCTTCCATTAGTATTTTGAGTTTGTACTTGGAACATATGATCAAACTATCCATGTTACCAAACTGTCTCTATTATCAAACTGTCTATTAGCAATGGCTGAATGCAGTGATTATTCAGACAAGTGTATAATGTGATTTGAGGGACACCTTATCTCATTTGCAATGAACATTGATTTAAACTAGTGCGTAATGAGATTTCATGTTTCTTACTATACTCTGTCTTCAAATTTAACAGTCCATCCATGCTGCATAACAATGCTAGTTTCTTGGTGATCCAACCATCATGGATATCGCAACGTATGGTAATTCCATTTTTAAGTGTTCGTTAGTAGTAGTTTCCAATCATGGAATTCCCAAACCTTAATATGTTGTTTTAAATTCAAAGATACATTCCTATCAGGGGATTCCTAAACCTTAATATGCCATGTTACATTCAAAAAGGGAAAAAATGACCTTATTCTGAAGGCAGTTGTCCTTTCAATTACCACACTTTGAGACTATCATTTATTTACAATTAATCAATTAGAAATAGAGAGTTTTTTGCTATCCTACATCTCCATTTTCTTCTTCATCTTTTCCCAGTGCTTTTCTCATGGTTGTGCATGTTGAAGCTGCTTCTCCTTTGAAGGTATGAAAGAACCATGGCAATAGGTATCAGAGACAAAAATGGTCCTGTTGAGACTCAAATGGTGAAGATCAATAGATATTGATGATGAGTTTATGTAAAATTCATGGAGCAAACCTTTAATCGAAACATTTTGAAAGAGAATGGATGAGGACTTAAAGAGATAAAGAAATGGGCTGGTTTCAAAGAGAAGGAAGTCAACATTAGCGGAAAATGGGACAACAAATAGACAACGAAGAAGAATGAAAATGAGTAAGTTTTTTTTCAAATCAGCAAAATATATAAACAAGAGGAGACATTTCTGTTTATCCCCTCAATCTTGTTTTTCTTTTCTTTGTTTTGCG
This sequence comes from Pinus taeda, assembly GCA_000404065.3. NCBI lineage: Eukaryota > Viridiplantae > Streptophyta > Pinopsida > Pinales > Pinaceae > Pinus > Pinus taeda. The sequence continues at coordinate 4,079 of APFE031687508.1, read as the reverse complement.
TACCACCACCTTTGCACACTAAGCCTTGCTCTTAGTATCCTTCTCTACATACACAAAAAAGTTGTCTCCCATAGATTTTTCTCTCATGGCTAATTAGACTCACATTTTTGACTTGATCTAATGTAATTCTCCATCTGCTGTACCCACTCCCCATGAGGGAACTATCTTACAAAAATATATAAAATTTAGCCAATTATCAAACCACAGGTCAATTGGGTGTAGCTCCAGTTGTTGAGAGGAAAGTAGTTATCCTCCTACATCTAGGTTCATCTTCCACTTTGTGACATGCTTGCTCTCTTCATGAGCTAATTGCTAACAATTGAGCTGGCCTTGAGCCCTGAAGAATCTAGTTTACCTTGGCTACCATTCTCAGAATGAGCGGAAGTACCCAGTGGGTTTCCTCCAGAAATTCATTATGCAGAGAAAAAAAAAGGAATATGAAACCACAAATGTGACATCTAAATTCGCTATGTCCAATTGCCTACTTTGCTGCAATCAATAGCCTTTTCTAACTATGTTTATTTTCTTTCTTAACTATGCCAAGCACTATGTTACAATGTCAATTATGGAATTCTAGTATCTCCTATTTTTCATTTTCAAATACTATATCTAGCTGCTGCATTGTTGTATTCTTCGTGTGCCAAATGCTTCATCATTGCTGCACTAATAGCTATGCCTTTTTCTAATATTAACTATGCCATTTGTGTGATGGTGTTTGATAAATTTTTATAAATGTTGATTAGGAAATACCAATTAATCATAGTTAAATGGTTTTAGATTCAATACGAGAGTAATCTTGTGGAGGAGCTATTCGGTTTGGAAAGTCACCATAGAACAAAGGGTAGTGGGTTAATCTCCTAAAACAAGGTGTTAAAATAGTCTAATGAGATGTAAATTTTGCATTAGGATATCCCCTAGACTGATGTCTTTTTATCAGGAAGAAAAAACATGGAAAATGTTTGGTTAGGTAGGAATACAGCTTGTCAGTTTGGTCTAGCTTGAGTGATTAAAAGAGAAAGCTGTTAGGCTCTCCACCATTTCATGGATTGATATAGAGATGAGACAAAAGAGGCTCTCTCTTGAGAATATATGAAATAAAACAATCTTATATATGCATTCATAAGCAACATCTCACAAACACATTTGGCATCTAGCCTTTAGTTTTCACTAGAGATGCATGAAGCATTATATAAACACAATGCAATGTTTTGGGAAGTCTGTTCAAATGTGGAACATTAATATGGAAGCCAAGTTAAGCATTGATTTTAGACCTTGCATGCACATTTCATGGATTGTTTTAGTAGTGACATAAAAATAGACTAGGTCAGTTATATCATATATGTCAAAGATAGTTTAACTCAAAGAATGAAACTACCATTTAAGCTATAAACTTGACTAAATTGTCCAAACCTGAAACTATGACCCTTCCTTGCAAATTGTATGTGCTACCAATTAATCATAGTTAAATGGTTTTAGATTCAATACGAGAGTAATCTTATGGAGGATGTTATGCTCTTAACCTGCAAAAATGATACCCAAATACAGAATATGCGAAGAAAAGATACCCAGAACACAGAATAGCAATGATTTTATTATTCAGAGAGTAATGTTCACTTGCCTCTTCGAGGGGGTAACCTCCAATAGAGAAGAGCTCGATTACAAAATAAGACATGATGCTCCTCGTAGGGAGTCTCTATCCCTTATATATGACTCATACATGCAATACCACGGGCCAATACCATGGGTTTTATTAATACCATCTATCTAATACTACGGCCCATTTACAACTAACTGTGGTTCCGTTATTAATTGTAGATTAACCACTTACAATTATTAATATGGGCTTTATTGACTCTTGACTATGATGTGATCCCATTACATAAATAAGGGGGTTAGGGTGGGACCCTAACATGCCCTCCCCCTTAAGACTAGCCTTATCTTCAAGGCTGAAGCCGCGGAAACTGTTGAAGAATAGTGGCTGGTTCCCAAGTTGCATCTTCCGGAGAGGTGTCTTTCCATTTGACGAGGACTTCCTTAATCATGCGGCCGCGCAATTTCTTGTCTCGTGTGTCTAGGACCTGTTCGGGTTGAAGCCAGATGGACCCTTCTTCGTGCAATTCAGGTAGAATGGTCTGAATGCTGCAATTGTTCCCAATCACTATCTTGAGGCATGAGACATGGAAAATTGGATGGATTTTTGCAGTAGGTGGCAAGGCCAACTTGTAGGCCACTTCTCCAATGCGCTGAAGTACTTGATATGGTCCGTAGAATTTGGGAGAGAGTTTCTGACACCCCTGGTCTTTGAGTGATGTTTGCTTATATGGTTGGAGCCGTAAAAAGACTTGATCCCCTTCTTGAAATTGGCGTTCTGAGCAATGTGATGAGCCCCAATTTTGGTACAATTCGGGCTCATTTTGGCCTGCTTTACTTGCTCAAACCATTCATCTTTCTTTGCTTGTGCATGCATTTCTTAGTTATTTCGTGTTGTTTGTAGGAGGAAGGCTAGACACTTTATCCACGTGACTATGCATTGTGATTCCAGGTTTTGGCATGAAAAAGGGGAACAAAGGCAACGTAGCAGGAGCAAGGAGACATAAGGTGGCACTGCTGATATGGTGGAAGGATGTCCGCAATACTGGGACATTCCTCGTGACTCCCACCGAGAACTCCGAGCTCCAATCAATCTCCCCTCTGAGCCTCAGAAGTAGCCAACTGTCCTACAGGAACAGCAGTCATCAACTGTTGACTGCCTCACAAATCCGCAGTTTAACTTCAGTGGACAGCCGAGCTCCGAGAATCAAGGCTACTTGGCGGATCATCATCTTTTTTGTATAAATATGGAGGCCGTAGCTTTAGATCGGTTGTTGAATCTTTTGGGCTATCTTATCATTTTTGTAATCAGTCCAGGTTGTTTCCTTTTTGCTGTAAGCCAATTTGGCATGACATTGAATCATGAATAAAGAAGACAGTTTTTGATCAATCCCTGAGTTTCATTTGGAGACTATAGCTCTCAGGTTAGGGCCCAACCTGAGAGCCATAGATCCCCTCTGTGTAGTATTGCTTCTCGTTCTTTTTCCAGCACTTTGAGTTTATTTGCGCATGCAACATGAATGGTAGTCTTGCAATTTGATTCCTTTGTGAGTTAGATAGGTTTTGGTTGTGATGCAATTCCTTTCATTTGTTTAGAGTAGCAGTTGATGCATGTTATTCATTGGAGCTCCATTAAAATCGTTTGCTAAGGCTCACTGCCATCTCGTTTGAAGATTGGGGTGCAGTACGTAGCAGACCACCAAAAATACACACAAAACTGGTTGATGCAATTATGATTTGGATTTAGATGCTTCCTTGTCATTTATACCAACCACACAACTCTTCACCACAGTCCCATACGTACTTCTACTTGCGTTTTGGATCACTGTCAAATAAGATCACGGTATATTCAGTGTAGGTTTATGTTTTCTTGGTTTGATCAACAGTTTCGGTCATTTGGTTCATTTACACTCTCTTCCATTTCGTTCATTGCCATCTCTTCTGTTCTGACCTTGCATACAACCACGTTTCTCTGCCTTACACAGTGCTCTGTCCTTTCCTAAGCATCTCCTAATCCTCACTTGGCCTCATCCCTTGACCTCTCACATCCATCACCTTTTCCTCAACTCAGTCTTCCACGGTAAACCATCCTGTAGCAATTCAGAGACATCCTGTAGCAATTCAGAGACATCCTGTAGCAAACCCTAAGTTTCCTGTAGAATCCCCTGTAGACATCCTGTAGGAGGTCTTTCACGCGGTTGCTGAGCTCCTGCATGTGGGGAACCTCCGTGGATGGATGCCAAGGGTCCATAGGGACCTCACTTAGCCTCCCCACCTGCCCCACGCTTTCCTTCCTTCTCCATCCAATCTGCACAATCAAACCCTAATAAGTAAGCAACACACAATCGCCTCACCACTTAATGAAAAAGCATAAAAACATGTCCTTGGTAATGTCAGTAGTGTAGATTCATGCATTCCCACTTGATAGAAGTAGTAGCAGCATTGGTAGGCGTATTACTCATCCTCATTGCGTTATAGAGGTTAGACTA
>APFE031687504.1:0-26562 GCA_000404065.3 Pinus taeda | reverse complement strand
TGAACTTGATACATGTACCGGGGTAATTAACAAGTTAAATGTCACGTTTACAAACTAGACCGGAGATTGACTGAAGCAGCGTTTATCTACTTCCGCTAATGCAAAGCAAAAGCGTTTCGAAGGCTACCTAGCATAACCTCAGGCTCCGTCTGTAGCTTATAAAACAAATGACATAAAGAAGCAAACCATTTTTTCTTTCCCAGTATGGTCGCCAATATGTTAGCACTTGAAATTTCACCTTAGGCTGAAAAAGGTAAACTTTAAGGCAACATCATACCACTTAACCTTGTAGCTAGCCCTACGAGGCAGGCGAGGTCTCTCTTCGGTCTATCTCGGCAAAGATCTTCAACGGGCAGAGATAACCAATAAAGAACATTGATTTTAGGCTAGTAAACTAATAAAAATGTTTGATTTGGGATTTTTAGGGTTTTGGTGGAAAATTGGGGAAAGGCAATTTTGGGTGCGGGGATTGGACACAGTTTTTGCGGGGGGTTCTTTGGGGCGAGGTAGGAGACTGTATTGATGCCTTTGAAAGATTTGGATGGATGAGAATGACTGGTGAGGAGCTAAGGAGAGCAAGCAATCACCTTGAATTCTCCTTAAACAGCTGAAAACATTGATATTAAGCAAACTTAAAGGCAGAGCATAGCAACCATGAATTCTACCTTAACACTTCATTTGCCTAATTTGTAGAAGAAAAAGTAAGAAGATGATTCACATAAAAAACTTACAAGTACAAAGAGAAACACACCATCAATACATGTAACCACAGGAATCCCAAAAAGGACTGCAAAACCCTGGTCTTTATTCCTTTGCCAAAAATGCAGAGATACAATAAGTAATACAATAGAAGCTTTCTCCCTCAAGAGTCCAACCATGAAAATGACTAAGAAAGTACATAATATAGGAAATCTAACATCTTTCCTGGCCTCTAGGGGTCGATCTCACTATCCTAGGAGCTGTTTCAACCAATTCCAAACTGAGCACTAAAATCTAGGCAGTGAAAACAACTTGCCTCTATAAGCTAGGAAACCAATTCATTCATTAAATTTTTGCCTTTTTCATGAATGAATCTTCTAGAAGAGATAAATAAGTGTCAAAGTATCATAAAATTACATAATTTACATCAAGGAGGATCAAAATCCACTCCAAAAAGTCAAACCTAGTCAAAACTGTGTTTTGCTGAGCTGTAGGTGCATTTCTGTGAAAATAGCCTGATGCGTAGCGCCCTGAATCTCGACGTGTAGCGCGAATTTGGGCCTAAGTTTGAGGCACTTCCCAGAGTCCAAATGAGGAAAAAGTGGGCTTGTTTGAAAGGTATGGATGTCTACCTTCCAGCCCAAGTGGAATTTTTCAATTTGGTGGCCATTGGCCCCTCCAAAATTGTAATCTCCCAAGACTGCTTCCTGTGTGTCCAAAAAGTGGCAGAAGGTCATTTTTTGCTTGTTTTTTGACCTTTTGGGGGCTCAAATCTCCATGAAATTTCTTGGACATGACTGAGAAACTGTATTTGTACTGAAAAATACAAAAATGCAAACTTTTCCTGAAATAGACCTCCCCAACGAAAGGGTAGCGCCCGGCGCGCTACGCATTGGGGACAAAAACCTGTTTTTGACAAAAAATTTCAAAAATGACCAAAATTGCTCCAAATTGTCTAAATTTTGAGCTGGGGATGTATCATTGAGTGCCATGCTCCCTCAAGGTAGCATCATCCAAAATTTGAAGTGGATCGGGCCTTTTCTTCCGTTTTTGTGCCTTGGCCAATCGTCTCTTGAGAACCTTCATTTTTGCCTTGCACACGTGCATGCGGGCCCAATAATGATTTTTCATGTGGCGGAGCATATCTTTGTCTCTATTGGATTTCGCCAACAACCTCTCCAAGTGAGTGTTCACCTGAATAAGCATAGATTCCTGATCTATGGGTGTCAAATCACCGGGTCTTCTACGGGCCAATTCCCGGTCTTCACGAATCTTCCGCTGCTCATAAAGCTCGTGCTCATCCTCCAACTGTTTGTTGTGCTGCTCTAAATAGTTAATCACCCATTTTTCCATCTGTAATTTCTTGTGCAGTGACTCATTCTCGGCCCTTTGCTCTCGGATGATCTCCTTGAGCTCTGAGGTAGGAGAGCTAACATCAATATCAATGATATCTGTGTCCTGACCTCTTGAAGGACCCTCATCAATCATGGGCCTCTTGCCCCTGTCCTGGAACTGTACTTGTGCTGAAGAAGATGGTGAGACCCCTTCCACATGATGTGGAGATAATACTCGCTGTGCCGATGAAGAAGGTGAGACCCCTTCCACCTGATGTGGAGAAAATACTCGCCAAGCTGATGCAAATAAGGCCCGGTGGCCTCTATGATATGTGACCAATGGAGGGGAGCTAACATGTCTGGGCTCAGGGATGTCATACTGCTGTGAAGGTCCTCCCTCCTCATGAACAACCTCAGGGGGTGGTGGCGCTGTGAAGAAATCTTGAGAGATGAAATCCTCCCATGGAACACCCTGCTGGGCCAACTGATGCATGACCACAATCTTGATCAAAGCATAATGGTAGATGCTCCTGTGTTGCTGTGCTGGGCTCTTTCTCTACACCAAGGGCACCATCCTCTCAATATTCCGGCACATGAAGAAAGGAATGTTCATCATCTGTACCCATGTGAAATGCATCAACAAGTGGATATGATACGAATACAAACGTGAAAATCTACCCTCACAGGTGAAATAGTGAATGATGAGCCTCATCAAGGGCGCATACTCATCCCTCAAGAATCTGAAAGGAAACACACCAGTTAGGTGCCTCATATATACAGGTTTAATGTAGGGCTCATACTAGAATCTGTCCAACAGCTGGCGCTTGTTCCACTCTTCTCCAACATTGGGTATCCCTGTTGCTTGAGCAACAATCTTAGGTGACAATGTAAAATCCACCCCTGAAAGATTCACATGCCTGTTGTGCAAATTCAAAACAAACAAGCGGACCAATTCCCTGTGGTGCTGAATTTGGGAAATTCTCTCGCAATATCCATAACATGATTGATGACGGAAACATGTGACTGCAAGTGGACAAGCTTGCAAATAGGCCAAAGAGGTGGGCTCCTCTCTCACATGCTGACCACCCTTCCCACCCCTGTGAGGCCTCCTTGGCACCTCAACCTCTGGTGTTGACTCACGGTCATCACTTTGGTCATAGTCTGTTTCGGTTTCTGACATGGTTTTGAGAGCAAAATGGCTGAAACGTACTGCTGCTTCTGCTCAAATGACCTGCTGTTTTGACTGTTTGAATGCTGCTCCAAGGGGACAAAAAACACAAGGGAGATGTTAGGGAGGGGGACTTTGAGGGGAATTAGGGAAAATATATATAAAAAGGGAATTTAGGGAAGGAATTATGGCACATACATCATCACATCATCATAATTTGCAGGGGTTTGATAGGAGGTAGGGTTTAGGGAGATTTTATTGAATTTTAGGGATAGGTAGGGTTTTAGGGCTTTTGATTTATTTTTTGTTAGGGAGATTAGGTGAAAATGACAAGGGAGGGGATAATGGGAATGTGGGGAAATGAGGGAGTGAAAAAGGACGACCTTGGGCAGCAAATGTAAAACCATAGCTCACATGCATTTGATTTTTGTTTTTAAACATAATACATATGAATTTTCCATTTCACCTTGATGGCATTTGACACATTTTCACGCTCATGTTATCTTTACAAAGCAAGAACTTCAATGATTTGAGGCCTACCTAAAGAAATTGAAGAGGAAGAAGTCGATTTGTGGCTCACTCGCAAATTTCTGAAGGTGGAAACCCAACGCGTAGCGCGCGGGCTCTGGAGCGTAGCGTGCACCCAACGCGTAGCGCCCGACTAAATTTTTCACTGCAGAGACTGCCCTGACGCATAGCGCGCGCCCAACGCGTAGCGCGCAGACCCTGATGCGTAGCGCGCAGGTGCAGTCACCAAATTCGCCCAGTTTCACACTAAATCGCCTTTCACACTTGCTCTTGGAGTCTTGGAGGCAAAAGAATTACAAAATGAGGAGAGAGGGTCTTTTATACACTTGATTTAAATTTATTTCCCCTCAAACCCACTTTATAATGTTTATGCAATGACACTCTTTAAAACTAATTGTTGTTGACTTGTGGTTTTCTTTTTGTCATGAAATTGGTTGAAATGATGCTTTTTCTTGAAAATTTTTGCAGGGATAGCTTCTGAGGAGTCTTAGCAAAGGAGACCAAGGCCGCATGCCAACTTCTGGAGAATTTGAATTTTTTACAAATTTTTACAAAAATGAGAAAATGACCTTGCCTTCAAAAACAAAGTTTTTGAACTCAAGGTAAAAATTAGCTATACAATATGAAATCATCTAAAGTGATTCTTTGATGGACATCCCTCTGGCCTGCTGGGCATTTATTGACCTCAAAAGACAAAATTGGACTAAACCCTAGACCTAGGACCTTGATTTCAAGACAATACCAATGACCCTGTAAGGAATTTATTGACTGAAACAAACTTAATCCAGCAGTGCCAAGAGGGGAATAAAAGACACAAGCTCCTCCATTAGGGTTATGGCATGCCTAATGGAATGAAATAAGATGACACTGATGAGACACCTACTTATGCAAATGCAAAGAGCTTTGATTGCTGATGGAGGGCTACTAGACCGACTCTAACATTGGCTCCAATGGGGATGGTAGCTCCTTGGAGGTGCCAAGAACATTAGACCTCTGGGAGAGTAGACCGGTGCCTTTTAATCATTGGGCAATGGAGTCATTATTTACATATTTGACCCAAATTGGGACAGCTTTATTGACTTGACAAGTGACTGAAAATTGGACCAATTTTGACTTAAACTGACTTCAACGTTAAACAGAAAATGAACTGATACAAACAACATGAAAAACTCACACCAACTAATCTTCATCTTTAGAATTATAGCCTTCATCGCGGGCCCCAGACCAAAGATGAAAGATCAGTTCACACTTGCAGTGGAATCAAAGTAAAATGGTAATTACAATGATAATGACTATAGCAGAAAATGATCAGACATGGTACCTTTTAAGCAGTCGACCATTGACCGACCCTCCGAGAGAATCATCACCATTCATTTCTTTGAGAAGAAAGGCATTTGGACCATGGTATGCTGCAATTTTGTAGGGACCTTTCCACAAGTTGTCAAACTTTCCATGTTTCCCTTTGTCTTCATTTCGGGCATCCCACCTCAAAACAACATCATCTATTTGGAAATCATCCGGATTTTCTTTCCTGTCATAGATTTTCTTTATGCGCTCTTGCAACTTGAGAGTATTGTGAAGAACCTCCTCCCGTGTCTACTGTAAATGAATCATTTGACCAATCTGCCTTTGCATGGGATCCTCCTCACCACCAGCTTCTTGAAGCAATTTTGCTACCGGAATACTAAGCGAAGTAGGAAACACTGCATCTGTCCCGTAAACTAGTTCAAAAGGTGACATACCAATTGACCTTTTCTGACTTACACGGTCAGCCCATAATGCATTTACTAACTTTTTGTGCTAGCTCTTCTTGTTTATTTCCAACAATTTCTTTATGATGTTTACCAAAGATTTATTCGAAGATTCAACCAGCCCATTTCCTTGCGGATGATAGGCGGTCGAATGCCCCAAACTGATATTATATTTGTAGCAAAAATCAACCATCTTCTTCGATTTAAACGCTGCTGCATTATCTATAATCAACTTATGTGGACAGTCGAAACGTGACAATATGTTATTTTCAAGCAAAGAAATAATTACCAAGTCCGTGGCCTGCCGGGTGGGAATGGCTTCAATCCATTTCGTGAAGTAAACGGTGGCTATCAATATCCATCGATGCTGTTCGGAAGATGCTGGATGAATTTCACCGATGAAATCCAAGCCCCACTACTGAAATGGTGCGCTGACTTCAATGGGCTTGAGAGGCAATGGTTGTAATTTCTGCTTTCCTTGAAAAAATTGACATTCATGACAACTCTTGACTGCTTTATATACATCCAAAAACAATGAAGGCCAATAAAAACCTGCCCTTAGGATCTTGTTTGCCGTGGTCTTCCAAAACAAGTGGCCCCCGCAGTCTCCTTTATGAAAATCCTCTACAACTCTCTTAGCTTCCTCCTCGTCCAAACAATTCAGCAATATGCCACCGGGGTCTTTCCAATATAGTGCAGATTTGATGATGCAAAATTTGGCAGCCTTTAATTTCAATGTCCTAGCTTTGTTTCGAGGCATCCCGGGAGGTGAAGACAAATTTTGAAGCACATATACAATATCAACATACCAAGGAGAAGAAATAAAGATGTCAGATACCTGTAATGTTGAATTCTCCTCGTCTTCATCGGATAGGGAAGCTATCAAATTAATGTCTAGGACATGGAGATTTGTTTCAGCCATTAATTTAGCGAGACCTTGACCCTTAATCAGCTTGGTAGGCTTAATTTCCACATCATATTCTAATAGTGCAGCAATCCACTTACCCCACCTTCCTTCCGGTTCCGCTTGTACCAAAACATCTTTAACAGCCGCGTTAGGAACATACGCCAAAATGTGGGAATTCAGTATGTACACATGGAAATATTTCAAGGCTTTTACCAGCGCCAATTCTTGTTTTTCAATGATATTATACTTTAGCGCTCCGTGCCTTATAATACGACTGAAAAAAGCAATGGGATTCTCAACTCCATCTCCCTTTTGCATCAGCACAGCTGCTAATGTATGCTCAGAAGCAAATGAAAATAAAAGAAAATCTTGTGTATAGTCCGGGTTGATTAGAGTTGGGGCTGAAGATAAAATTAACTTTACCAAATTGAAAGACTTTATTGCCTCTTCGATCCATTTGAGCTGGCTGTCCTTTTTTAGCATGTTAGTGATTTCTCTGAGGTGTTCGGCAAGATTCGGAATAAAGCGACGCAGAAAATTCAACTTGCCATTAAAGGACTGAATCTCCTTCTTGTTTCGGGGCTGCTCTAATTGCTGAATAGCTTCCACACGTGCAGGATCTATACGAATGTCATCTGTAGAAATGATGTGGCCCAACAGCTTGCCTTCACTCATGGTGAAAAAGCTCTTCTTCGGATTCAATGACATACCATATTTTCTGCACTTTTGAAACACCATTGTTAAATGATACAAATGTTCTTCATCAGATTTAGAAAACACAGTAAAATCATCAAGATAAACGACCAAAAAGACATCCTTCTCATTAGCAAAGGCCATATCCATCGCCCGCTAAAAGGTAGCACCTGCATTTTTCAATCCAAACGGCATCTTGGCATAATGAAATGTCCCCCATGGAGTAGTGAATGCAGTCTTGTCGCGGTCATCCTCATGCACCAAAATCTGATTGTACCCGGAATAACCATCAAGTAGCGACATCCTTGATGCCCCAACTACCCGCTGCAATATATGATCCATCTTGGGCAGCGGATAATTGTCCTTTAGTGACACCTTATTCAGATTTCTAAAGTCTATACACAAACAGATCTCACCGGTCTTCTTTCTCATGGGCACCAAGTTGGAAATCCAGTCGGAAAATCGGATTGGCACTATAATTCCAGACTTGTACAACCTGTTAACTTCTTTCTCAATCAAGGGCAGCAACTTAAGCTTAATTCTTCTCAATTTTTGTTAGAAAGGCTTTTGATTTGGCTTTATGGGAATGGTATGCTGAATGATACTTTTGTCATAAGTTTTCAAATCTGAATAATCCCATGCAAAAACATTAGAAACCGAAGACAACAATATGATATATTCTTTCTTTACCTTTGGCGACAATGCCTTCGATAGTTTCACCATCTTTGGATTTTCAGCTGTTCCGACATTCACTTCTTCAACACCTTCTTCCATTGTCCTCAAAGTTGGTTTGCGGGCCACGTCTTGATCGAACAACTCCTCCAAAGGAATTAATCCTTTAGGAATGAAATTATCTTTAAGTTGCAATACATCCATCTGATTTACTTTCTCAGGTTCTGTATCTATGGAGATGTCTTTGAACTCACCTTCAATTTGCAGAAAATCCTTTATTTCTTCGTCATCTTGGAAAACTTGCCAACATCTTTGATTGTCTGGAACTGTAGGACGGTGCTTCACATAAATCTCAAACTTATTGCTGGAGTTCATGGGGATTTTTAGATTGCTTACTGCCTTAGCCAATGCATCCACAACACCATTTTGGATGCGGGGCACACATGTCAAAGTGTGTTCAGAAAACAACTTCAAGATATCTATGACAGCATTTTGATATGCTCGCATACGAGGATGCTTGGCCTGGAAATCACATTTCACTTGCTTTATAACCAACTCGGAGTCGCCATATACTGCTATCTTCTTTGCCTTCATCTTCTGAAGGATTTTCAAGCCAGCAATGAGAGCCTCATATTTCGCCTCATTGTTTGAACAATCGAATGCCAATTTGTAAGAGCATACTCGTACCTTGCTTGGGACTTTGTTTCAGACAGAAAATGGACTTCGAATCCAAACACCTATACCAGCACCATCGCTGCCCACAACACCATCAAAATCCATGGTCCAAAGACCATCCTCATTGTCTTCTAAGTGCTGAAAATGTGATGTCTCTGCATTTTCTGTTTTCTGCCCATTGATTTTAGTTGTTGGCTCCATGATAGCGGACCCTTCTTTACTTTCCTTTCTCAAAATTTCTCTAAAATTTTCTGTAATGTCTGGTATATCTTCTGCTTGAACTAACTGACTATCTATCTCATTAAAATTATCCGCAAACAAAACAAATGAATCTAAATCTATATGTACATAATTTACAGGATGATTAACTGACTTTTCCTTACTAGTGATCATGTATTTCATCTTTTGTTCCCGATATAATTTCCTCATCTGACCGAAGACCGGGATTGTAGCATAAGAAAAATCGAGTTGAAGTGTACCTTTAAGCTTAGCTCCCCAAGATCTCGAAAGCAACATTCCGAATCGCAGAGGAATATCCGCCACCACCACATCCATCAAAACATTTTTTGCTGGGATTTGATCTAAGCTCACTACCAAGTCCTTGATCAAACCAATACATTTTACCCAGCTAGAATCAAACAAATACAAATCACGATATTTCCTCGTGATGTCTAGTCCCAGCTTTTCCATGATTGCTTTCGGCATCAAATTATGCGAAGCTCCCGACTCAAACATAGCATTATGTAAAACATACTCATGCAATCGCAAACTGATATAGAATGGAGGAACATCACTTTCGGGAGACTCACCATTTAAAGCGGTCCCAAAAATCAATTCCGGCTGATCATCTTCTACATTCACCGTGTCTAGCATTGGATCAAAATTCAGCATCTTGGAGATTTGGCCTCGGTAGGTGTTGTTCTTCATGATTTCGGTCAAAGGAATGGACACTTTCAACTTTGAAATTTCATTCTCCAAATTGAAAACTGAAACCTTCTCACCTTCTTTGGTCGGAACTTCTCTTTTTTCAACTTTATCTCTTGGTGTATTTGATGGCTGATCTATCTTGCTTGCTGATGATGATTGACTTACTGAAGGATCGCTTATCTCTTTCCCTTTTTTCTGTAGAGCAGCTGAACCATTCTTTGCTGAAGTATCTGTCCTCTTCTGGATGGGATTTATGGGAAAAACTCGGTTTCTTAATTGTCTCTGCTGAGCGGATAAAGCATTCAAGTACCCTCTTTGATATTCTTCCAATTCTTCTTCAAGCGCTGCATCATTTGACAAGATATAATGCTCATCCTGAGGGACGATGGAGTTTCTCACCAACTCTTCCTCTTCTGTAATATAAGTGGGTAGATCATCAGGAGTGAAGAAGTGATTTTCCTCTCCCACCGTATCACCTTCATCCTCGGATTCTTGGCTAACAAAATTTTGCTGAAGTGGAGGTTTAATTTGATGCTGAACTGCTGCCTCTTGTGCCCTTGTTTCACGCTGTTTGATTCTATATTGCGGCTGTTGCGGACCTCGAAAATTTGGATTGCGAATCCGAGGCTCTGGCTTGTCAAGATGAACATGTTCAAGTGCTCTTTCAATATTTTCAACCTTACGGAGGAGCTGATCTGATGTAGAAGCTTCCTCTTTGATTGTGACTCGCTTTTCCGCCTTCATCCTTGATCTCTTATCATTCAAGTTTGCCTCAACACTGACAACAATTTTCTGCATATCCTCCAAGGTAGGAGGATCTCTATCTCTCAATGAATAAGCCATCTCTGGATCAAAGCCATCTGGGAATTTGAGAAGTGCTGATTTTCTAGATGGCCTTAAATCATCTGGAATAGCATTGTAAAATGTGTTAAATCTGATAATGTAATCTTGAACGGACTCACCATGATTACACTTGACATTGTTGTACTCAGCATTGATCTGAAGTGGATCCTTTCTGATTTCCCATCGATCTAGAAACTGCCTCTAAAGTGCTTCCAAGGTGGGTATGCTTATAGCTGTCAAACCTCTGAACCATTTTCTTACTTCTCCATCAAATGTTTGTACAAACAAACACATAGTTACATCCTCTTCATCTATCTCATATAGATCAAAGAAAGTCGTCATTTTTTCTATATGACGCTGAGTAGAGACACTTTGAGGAGTGCCATCAAACATAGGGATTTTACTCTGGTAGTCGGCTGGCATATCATGCAGATTATGGGGAAGAGCAAGGGGAGCAAATCGGGTAGCCATTGCTTTAGGTAGATTGGGTATAGGAGTAGCAGGTGGAGTAGGTGTAGCTGTAGTATGAGGAGTATGAGGAGGAGAAGTGGTATGGGATGTAGAGGGCGAACCAACTGTAGATTCTGGATAAGTGATTATAGGAGAAACAGAAATAAAAGGAAAATTGGTCTGCTCATGCGCCGCGATAGTGGATCCAATATGAACAGATATAGTTTCAACGAACTCAACAAGATTGGTAGCGTGAATATCTGACTGAAGAGATCTTAGGATGAAATTGTCAACCAATTTGTTGTGTCTCTCAATTTCAAGGGCAGCAGCAAAATCAAGGTTGGGAACTAAAGAATCAAGTGCACTTTCAGATTTGGTTTTGAACAAGGACAACTCAAAACTCTCGTCAAAATCAATGTCTTCAAGATACTCAAAAATAGCTGGACATGAATGAGATTTGAATATATGACTAGAATCAGAAGCCAGTTTGGATATCAAGGAACAAATAACCAATCATCCTATGAAAACTCTTAACTAATCATCCAAAAGTTCAGAGTTTGCAAATATACTTGAGTGAAATGCAAATGAAGTGTTACATTCACAAGCTCACGGAGATCGACTGAAGCAATGTTTATCTACTTGCGCTTATGCAAAGCAAAAGCGTTTCGAAGGCTACCTGGCATATCTTCAGACTCCGTCTAAGACTTATGAAACAAACACATCAATCCACAAACAAGTTTTTTATCCCCAGTATGGTCACCAATATGTTAGCGCTTGAAATTTCACCTCAAGCTGAAAAAGGTAAACTCCAAGGCAACATCAAACCACTTAGCCTCGTAGCTAGCCCTACGGGGCAGGAGAGGGCTCTCTCCGGTCTATCTTGGCAAATATCTTCAACGGGAAGAGATAACCAATAAATAACACTGATTTTAGGCTATTAAACTAATAAAAAAGGTTTGATTTCAGATTTTTAGGGTTTTGGTGGAAAATTGGGGAAAGGCAATTTTGGGTGCGGGGATTGGACACAGTTTTCGCAGGGGGTTCTTTGGGGCGAGGTAGGAGACTGTATTGATGCCTTTGAAAGATTTGGATGGATGAGAATGACTAGTGAGGAGATAAGGAGAGCAAGCAATCACCTCGAATTCTCCTTAAACAGCTGAAAACATTGATATTAAGCAAACTTAAAGGCAGAGCATAGCAACCATGAATTCTACCTTAACCCTTCATTTGCCTAATTGCAGAGGAAGAAAAAAGAAGTCACATAAACACTATAACAGAGAAACACACCATCATACATGAACCAAGGATCCCATAAAGACTGCAAAACCCTGGTCTTTCTTCCTTTGCCAAAAATGCAGCAGATACAATTGTATACAATAGAAGCTTTCTCCCTCAAGAGTCCAACCATGAAAATGACTAAGAAAGTACATAATATAGGAAAGCTAACATCTTTCCTTGCCTCTAGCGGTCGAGCTCACTATCCTAGGAGCTATTTCAACCAATTCCAAACTGAGCACTAAAATCTAGGCAGTCAAAACAACTTGCCTCTATAAGCTGGGAAACCAATTCATTCATTAAATTTTTGCCTATTTCATCAATGAATCTTCTAGAAGAGATAAACAAGTGTCAAAGTATCATAAAATTACATCATTTACATCAAGGAGGATCAAAATCCACTCCAAAAAGTCAAACCTAGTCAAAAATGCGTTTTGTTGAGCTGTAGGTGCATTTCTGTGAAAATAGCTTGATGCGTAGCGCCCTGAATCTCAACGCGTAGTGCGCCTTTGGACCTGCTTTTGAGGCACTTCCTGGAGTCCAAATGAGTAAAAAGTGGGCTTGTTGGAAATTTCGAGATGTCTACTTTCCAACCCAAGTGGAATTTCTGAATTGGGTGACCATTTTCCCCTCCAAAATTGCAATCTCCCAAGACTGCTTCCTGTGTGTCAAAAAAGTGGCAAAATGTCATTTTTTGCATGTGTTTCGACCTTTTGGAGGCTCAAAACTTAATGAAATCTCTTGGAAATTTCCGAGAAAGTGTATTTTTGCATGAAACATCCAAAAATGATGAGGTTTCATGAAAAGGAGTTTCCCATCTTCAGGGTAGCGCGCGGCACGCTACGCGTTGGGGAAGAAAACCTATTTTTTGCCCAAAAATTCACATATGACCAAAAATGCTCAAAATTTTTTGAAATTTGTGCAGAAGGTAAGTCATTTAGCACCATGCTCCTTCAAGGAAGCCTCGGCCAAGATGTGGAGGGGATCAGGCCTTTTTCTTCGTTTTAGTGCCTTGGCCAACCGTCCTTTGAGCATTTTCATTTTTGCCTTACATACGTGCATTCGAGCCCAATAATGGTTTTTCATGTTCCGGAGCATGTCCTTATCTTTGTTAGCCTTGGCTAGAAATCTCTCCAAATAAGCATTGACCCGGAGAAGAATAGCATCTCGCTCAGTGGGTACCAAATCACCGGGTCTCTTACGAGCCAAGTTGTTGTCTTCATGGATCCTCTGCAACTCATCGAGAGTGTGCTCATCCTCTAATTGCTTGTTGCACTGCTCTAAATAGTTAATCACCCATTTTTCCATCAACAATTTCTTATGCAGCGACTCATTCTCGGTCCTTTGCTCTCGGATGATCTCCTTAAGCTCCGAGCTAGGAGAACAGGTGTCAAGATCAATGATGTCAATATCTGGATCACCTGACAATCCTTCCTCAATCATGGGATGCTTGCCCCTCTCTGATACCTATGCTGCTGTCGGAAACGAGGCCCCTTCCACCTGGTGTGGAGATAACACTCGCGGTGCTGATGAAGAAGGCGAGACCCCTTCCACCTGGTGTGGAGAAAATACTCGCCGAGCTGATGCAAATAATGCCCTGTGGCCTCTATGATATGTGACCAATGGAGGGGAACTGAAATTTCTGGGCTCAGGGATGTCATACTGCTGTGAAGGTCCTCCCTCCTCATGAACAACCTCAGGGGGTGGTGGCGCTCTGAAGAAATCTCTAGAGATGAAATCCTCCCATGGAATACCCTGCTGGGCCAACTGATGCATGGCCACAATCTTGATCAAAGCATAATGGTAGATGCTCCTGTGTTGCTGTGCTGGGCTCTTTCTCTGCACCAAGTGAAACATCCTCTCAATATTCCGGCACATGAAGAAAGGAATGTTCATCATCCGTACCCGTGTGAAATGCATCAACAAGCGGATATGATATGAATACAAACGTGAAAATCTTCCCTCACAGGTGAAATAGTGAATGATGAGCCTCATCAAGGGCACATACTCATCCCTCAAGAATCTAAAAGGAAACACACCAGTTAGGTGCCTCATATATACAGGTTTAATGTAGGGCTCATACTGGAATCTGTCCAACAACTAGCGCTTGTTCCACTCTTCTCCAACATTGGGTATCCCTGTTGCTTGAGCAATAATCTCAGGTGACAATGTAAAATCCACCCCTGCAAGATTCACATGCCCATTGTGAAAATGCAAAACAAACAAGCAGACCAATTCCCTGTGGTGCTGAATTTGGGAAATTCTCTCGCAATATCCATAGCATGATTGATGACGGAAACATGTGACTGCAAGTGGACAAGCTTGCAAATAGGCCAAAGAGGTGGGCTACTCTCTCACATACTGACCACCCTTACCACCCTTGTGAGGCCTCCTTGGCACCTCAACGTCTGGTGTTGACTCACGGTCATCACTTTGCTCATAGTCTGTTTCGGTTTCTGACATGGTTTCAAGAGCAAAATGGCTGAAATGTATTGTTGCTTCTGCTCAAATGACCTGCTGTTTTGACTGTTTGAATGTTGCTCCAAGGGGACAAAAAACACAAGGGAGATGTTAGGGAGGTGGACTTTGAGGGGACTTAGGGAAAATATATATAAAAAGGGAATTTAGGGAAGGAATTATGGCACATACATCATCACATCATCATAATTTGCAGGGGTTTGATAGGAGGTAGGGTTTAGGGAGATTTTATTGAATTTTAGGGATAGGTAGGGTTTTAGGGCTTTTGATTTATTTTTTGTTAGGGAGATTAGGTGAAAATGACAAGGGAGGGGATAATGGGAATGTGGGGAAATGAGGGAGTGAAAAAGGACAACCTTGGGCAGCAAATGTAAAACCATAGCTCACATGCATTTGAATTTTTTTTTTAAACATAATACATATGAATTTTCCATTTCACCTTGATGGCATTTGACACATTTTCACGCTCATGTTATCTTTACAAAGCAAGAACTTCAATGATTTGAGGCCTACCTGAAGAAATTGAAGAGGAAGAAGTCGATTTGTGGCTCACTGGCAAATTTCTGAAGGTGGAAACCCAACGCATAGCGCGCAGGCTCTGGAGCGTAGCGCGCACCCAACGCGTAGCGCCCGACCAAATTTTGCACTGCAGAGACTGCCCTGACGCGTAGCGCGCGCCCAACGCGTAGTGCGCAGGCCCTGATGCGTAGCGCGCAGGTGCAGTCACCAAATTCGCCCAGTTTCACACTAAATCGCCTTTCAAACTTGCTCTTGGAGTCTTGGAGGCAAAAGAATTACAAAATTAGGAGAGAGGGGCTTTTATACACTTGATTTAAATTTATTTCCCCTCAAACCCACTTTATAATGTTTATACAATGACACTCTTTAAAACTAATTGCTGCTGACTTGTGGTTTTTTTTTTGTCATGAAATTGGTTGAAATGATGATTTTTCTTGAAAGATTTTGCAGGGATAGCTTCTGAGGAGTCTTGGAAAAGGAGATCAAGGCCGCATGCCGACTTCTGGAGAATTTGAGTTTTTTACAAATTTTTACAAAAATGAGAAAATGACCTTGCCTTCAAAAACAGAGTTTTTGAACTCAAGGTAAAAATTAGCTATACAATATGAAATCATCTAAAGTGATGCTTTGATGGACATCCCTCTGGCCTGCTGGGCATTTATTGACCTCATAAGACATGACCTCAAAAGACAAAATTGGACTAAACCCTAGACCTAGGACCTTGATTTCAAGACAAGACCAATGACCCTGTAAGGAATTTATTGACTGAAACAAACTTAATCCAGCAGTGCCAAGAGGGGAATAAAAGACACAAGCTCCTCCATCAGGGTTATGGCATGCCTAATGGAATGCAATAATATGACACTGATGAGACACCTACTTATGCAAATGCAAAGAGCTTTGATCGCTGATGGAGGGCTACTAGACTAACTCTAACAGATTATATAAACTGAGATGATTCTCGAGAGGCAAGTTGATTTGATTTGATTCCCAAAATTGATGGGCTTGGGGGCAAGTTACAACTGATACATATGCCAATAGCACATACCCATTTCTTCAATATCATTTTTAGGAGATCCAAGGCAGGCGGTATAGCTCATCTGGGCTACTCAAATATATTTTTTGATTACAGAAGATTGGTACGATGTCGCTTGTCGGCATCGAGCAAGGTCCCTTTGTCTTTTTTATGCCAATTAGTCAACATGTCCTTCCACGAGAGGGGAAGAGTCATATGATGTAAAATCTCTTCAAAGGCAAGCTTCCATCCCTATCAATTCTATTAGATTTTCTTTCATAACTATCTAACAACATTCCCGAATAATACACTAATTTTTATCTCATGCTTTGTAAACTCTATTGGTACATGTGAATTAACAGTATTTGCCTAACAAAGGCTGTCAATTCTTAATGGAGAACGCTTCAAGTTATTGATTAAGCTCATACCTAACGATTCCGAGTCAAATTGAGGAAACATTTATACGTAATTACAGTGTTGACATAAATTACATAACACTTATGTTCTTAAGTATCGAGTTGAGTCACCATAATCCTAGTATACCCAGGCAATCATTATTGAGTCTAGCATCATAAATGAATCAAGAGCTGAGTTTGTAGAATATTATGGTAATTAGCTTATATGTGTTAAAGCATAAATTAAGCATATCAGACTCTAATACTGCGGATTTCTCATAGTTACCTTATACTGACTAGAGATCCGTAATAAGCTGCCCAACATAATTAAGCTAACTTACTTAACCTCAATTTCATCGATACCTTAGACTTTCTTATCCTAGTTCATTTACCCTTATTTCTTTTCTACTCATATATTACCGCTATTCCATATCGGATACTCATATATGTTAGCCATGTAGCATGAGTATAATTAAGCTACTACGAGACCCGAAATGAATATGATTAAGCTTAGAAGCCATAATTTGTAAGCACTCTATCCATATATAGTAATATCGTAATTAGACTTATCCTGAAGTTGGAAGCAAGCAAATTTGTGTAGTCTATAGCCTAGTACGCCATGCATGTAATTAATATGGTCAAGTAGAAAGTGAGCATGAAGTAACGAATGGTATGTTTCCTAATTTCATAGACTTTATTATGTTTCATTAATAAATCTTTATCTAATATTCTAGTATGGTACTACTTTCATATGCTTGGTAATTCAAGTGCCTTTCATGATGAAATGGTAAACTAGTGATACTCCATATATGCTTTTTAAGCTTCCCAAGGCTCAGATTGAAGGTATGAGTAGATAGTAGTGAAAAATTGATAGTATTTCATTATCCTTAATTCAATTTATTGCCTTTAATTCATTGTATCCTTTATTATAGCTAAATCCTTGATTTCATAGCCTTAATAGAGAAAATATAGAGCTAAATAGTATTATATGGGGCAAGATTATCGACGCATCAAGGTCTGAACTCACCTTTTTGTATAATTCATGATGATCCTGTTACTCGATATATGATACTCTAAGCTTCATAATACGTGTAGTATACTAAATCGTAATTGGGAATAATAACATATGGCCAATTATCGTACACAACATCTCTAGATTCATAACTTAATTTAATTTATATGCTTATGTATCAGCTTGTATACTAACCTAGTCACTAGCATGGTATTAATCCTAGCAACATAGAATTGACATGGTGGGTATATAGAGGACCAATTTCACTAGTATTATACTAACCAGGTGCTCTTACTCTATGTATGGCCTATGGATAGTACTTACTTAGAGAGATTGGTTATTAATACTACCATGTGGGCTAATAATGAATGGTTTATAACTAGTACTGAGTTGTTGAGGTTGTTTATCATTGACTAGTAACTCTATACCACGTAGTAATAGACTTAGCCTCGTGAACACAATAAACTGCTTACAACCTCACTCACTTTTCTATGTGTTGTACAAGCTCCTAGGTGAAATGATCAACATGATACACATTTACTACCTGCATAATAGTTCTACGTTGCATATTCGAACATAGCATGTCCATGCTCGATCCAAGGATAGATAGTAAGCCGCACTGATTATATTATGAAACAATAGACTATGTTCATTACATTGTCCAGCCACCTATTTCATGCTTCTAGCTTTAGACCTTATGGAGTGAATCATACTATTACTTAGGCTTACATATATTAGATGTTCATGCTCTATATAATTAGGCTTACTAGTCTAAATACTATACAGGGTTAGTTAATATGCTTCTGATACAAGGTTGTAGTACATAGATCGCATGATCTATTAAGAGTAGCCAGTGATATTTATTCAGTGCAATACATAGTTAGCAGTCAATATAACGTGTTACTTATTATTAAGGACAGATGTCATGTTGGGGTTATAGTATTCTAATGCCATGCATAATTATTATGTGTTTTCTGCTACTACTTTCTACGCAGTATATTACATAGGTACTATCTGCTATACTAGATGTTTCACCAGTGAAATAACTCCATTAGACAAGTATTTATAGTATGTGACAGCTCTTAATACTTCACTTTGTTTAGCACCTTCAGGAGTTAATACAAGCTATATAGTTCCATGGCATCTGGATGGTACTTAAATAGCTCTCTACAATGTCATACTTAAGCATGCTTAGTGCCAGTATTATCAGACATACTAGTTTCTCTAGACTACCTATCTGTATGATATACCAACTAAATAATAAACCAATACTTGCAACTAAGCAGTAGGGGTTTGCTACATAAATGACTCTGACTACGTAGATTTTTTACATAGTCAAAAATGACACTAATAAAGGGCCATATTAAGAAACCACAATGTATCTTACTAAGTCTAATTAGTACTAAGAGCTAATTCCCCGTATATAAATTGAAATATGACTAAAATGCATATGTCGTAGTACTAGCGATTTCCCGCTAGTAGAAATTAGGAGAATCTGTCAAACAAGCAGCTCCATATATGCACACCACTATGGACTAGCTCGTAATTAAGGCTCTTTAAGCCTATGGCTATTGATTATCAAGCTTCATTTACATTATAGAGCAACTTAGTACTCTGTAATTACACACTAGAGCCTAGAATACTAACATGATAAGTGGTTACGTGCAGTGACTAGATAAAAGAATGCATGCTAGGATTTCCCAGATAGTCATATGGACCAGGTCATTTATATAGGCTCGTGCTTGCATACCTATAGAGTAATGACATAAATCTAGAGTAAGCACGAGATTATGATAAAGTGACATTGTAGAGCAAGTATAATGGACAAGGATGTTACAGTTGAATTGTTATTATATTCCTTTGCCCCACATTGTAATATAGTATGCTTTTGATGCATTATGTATAATTTCTTCTAGGAGTAACTAAGCTGAACATTACACTGACAACATGGTTAGTAAGCTCATAGTTTCACTACTAAGGTTATATGGAGAGGATTAATCTAGTAAGGCATAGCGGTGTGGAAAGCAGAAGGTACTAGTGCATACATGAGCTGTATCGCTTATACTTTGTACTAGCTAGGTAGAATTATGGTATTGACTAGGGTCTACATCAAGTAGTCAAAAATTTTATTATAATCGATCATTGATAACTCCCTAATAGTATAATATGTGTAAATAGTCAAACCATGGAATGATTGCATGGTATTACGTAATAGATAGAGCATAATTAGAGAAAAGTCTAATCGACTCTATAGCCACTATGATCAAGCAGGGTAATGGTTAAGTACTTAGCCAGAAATAATAGCTAGCACCTATTGTGTTTTGAAATTCATCCTAACCTTAGTGCATATAACCAAGATGTAAACACCGTGGTTACTAGAACTATGGTCATCTGTCATATTCTGGCTTAGTTGATTCATCATGCAATGTAATATACTAGTTAATATGACGTGCACGAGCCTTTTCCTGTAATAACATTAGTTATTTCTACCCGTAACATATAGCTCTAAGTTGTTAATGAGTATATAACCACGTGGATATGGTAATCAGACTTCATATTAATGCCACTAAGCATTATACTATGTAAATCAGTAAGGTAAGCACTTACTTCTCATGTAGGCATGGTTAGGCTCGATAATTAAGCTTACTACGGTTATACTACCACTAGGGTGAAATCATAGTATTCAAGTGGAGAAGTTCAACCGGTAACACCAGTTATACTCGCTCTTTATCAATGAGTATGCTCTAATGTCATATTACTCTTGATTACCTCGTATGTCCATAGTATGTTGTTAAGGTACATAATGGGAAAATTTCAATCATAATAAGTACAATAGAGCTATGACATAAACCGTAGAAATACAAGAGTTATGTGCTATATAAAGCATCACTATTCCCAGCCTTCAGGTACTCTTAATTAGCTTGCGTTATTGTTGTAATGGTTTTCTCCTGAGTGACTAGAGCAATTAACTATACTCCATATTACCCTATCACTAGCCCCATGGTTTATATTGTACTCAGTCAATACTAATATATTGGCCACAATTCTAGTCTATGCCCTTGGTATTATATTAATTGGCTATGATATGCATGTAACTAAAGCATAGTTTTCATGTTAGCTATTATTTACATAGTATTATTGATTACCTAGGGTTATTCACAGGTCATTCTATTCAGTCTTGTTGACCTGAATCACAGCTTGGCTAACTCTTTAATCCGAGTACATGAGTCTATAGATTGGTATCAGGGTAAGGTGTAATTCTAAGCTAATATCAATTACTAAACCATATAATAGTGAGAACCACTAGAGCTCAATTCACGTAGTAGCAAGTGGTATACGTCACGTCATAAAGCAGCTTATTCATACTAAGAACAAGCTACAGATAGGGCTAAGAACTCACTTATTTTCCATGAAAATGGGTATGACACTTTGATCACTCATCGCGCAGTAGTTCTATTATCTCATGTAGCATCTATCTAGAAGAATATTTGCTAGTTTACCGAGTTCACTAAGCCTCATGGAGTGTGAACACGAGCACCTACTAGAGTAACGGTACCAAGTGGCTTATTTAACTATATAATGATGGACTCATACGACATAACTCGCTTGTAACTAACCCACTACTACATACTACTAGCATAAAGATAGTCTTAGTTAGTACAATAATTAGTCACAGGGTAATAATGATGCATTTATGAGTAATCTGCTCGTAGCTTAATTTGTTGAAGTGTACATGATAGCCGCGTAATTCAACTCGTAACATACCCTTAGTTAGATGTCTATTTAATCCAAGAATATGTTATGTATGGATAGGCTAATTGACTCGAAATAATGGTTATACTAGTTAAAGCAAACACTAACATGGTCTATATATTGCAAAGGTAAATAGGCTACTATGGATCTAATCACGCAATGCAGAATTATTTGCACTACTCACCTCTATCTAAATAGTAATCTTTCTATCATTAAGCACCAGTCTTTACAAGTGGTTAATCTGCTTAGTGCTCATGTTATACCTGCTCGCATGCCTCTCTTTTTTCTTCATGGCTATTCCATTATTCCTCGTGCTTAATCGATGACATATTGACCTGAATCATACTGCTAGGGTACCTCTAACATCCATGGTTCTAGGCATGTGACTAGTACAACACAATAGAGAGAACAACATAATCTATTTAGACCATTTTTAAACCCCCTTTCTCCCTTTCTAGCAGGACGAACGTGGCAAGTTGGGAAATGAACTAATGAAAGGTGGCATATCGAGATGGTAAATTGGGTAGTGAGAAGGGAAAAGAAATCAAGGGTCACTCATATCTACCCCAAACTCAATATTATATATAAGAATAAATAGATGAATGAATAGCAATGGGCCTAAGTAAGTTTGGTTAGGCACAAATATAAGGTAAAACAGGTACCTGGAGAACCCGCATTCCATTGGCACAACAACGTGCTAAGACTTACTCCGAAAGTGAGTTGGGGGTCTACATTCAGGAAGGTAAAGGGAAGTATTCCTTCGACAGGGAGGTGGTATGGAATTCTTCTTCACCTTCAGGTGTTTTTTTGATCCTAGATGAAACATGAATCAATTGGATCAACGACGATCTTGCTCGCCTAGAAGGAGCCCACAACTTGTGTTGTAAGAGAGTCTAAACTGGTTACATACTTACCATGTCAGTAGCATACTTCTGGCTCATAGAACTTCATCTTGTAGATGAAGTAATTGAACTTCATTCACTTTTGCTACAATTACTTAGAGGAATGGGGCTAGATATAACTATCGTCTTGGTCCAGCCGAACGATGTTGAGGCACCTTCTTTTGTAGCTTTTCAGCGGCTTTATATTGGTGATGAAAGAACGAGAAGGGCTCTGATTTTGTCTTGTATTTCTACTGCCAGCGAAAAACAAAGACTCGAGAGAAAAGTAACTTAGTACAAAGGTTGGAATGCCCTATGTTCCCAGGTACCACTGGAGAAGAAATTGGAAATGTTTTCTGGGGGTAAAAACCTCCAAGAAGTGGCTGCCTAGAGCTTGGCCAGCAAGAAGAAAATCACTGTTGCCAAAACTACCAAATTGGTGGTGCTAGAGTCTACAAAGGGAATAACATGCCTGACTCCACCAAGCATACGAGCAACCGGGGAAGATCCTAATGGTAGCACTTCTGAGCCTACCAATATGAAGAGGAAAAAGCCCCACCCCCTGAAAACTCTAAGCTACTAATTGCATAACTCTCTGCCCCCCCGGGTGACATACTCTTGGATAATCGCTCCCTACTGACCCAAGAATTATGCACTAGAAAAGCTATCTACCCTGCTTCTATCTTCTCACAAGCTCACCCTCACCCTTATTCTTATATTTAGAGTGAGGAATAAACGACACGAATACCAATCGTAGTTCTGGGGAAAGCGCTGATATGCTTTTTCCGTAGTAGAGTAGGTTTGACATGCTCATAAGTAATAGTGATAGAGCTATGGTCGTCGACTAATGGCTTTCATGGCTGGTTCATATCGCCAACTTTTATCCACTAGCTAAGTGGTTCCAATG
The DNA here is from genome assembly GCA_000404065.3 of Pinus taeda. NCBI lineage: Eukaryota > Viridiplantae > Streptophyta > Pinopsida > Pinales > Pinaceae > Pinus > Pinus taeda. The sequence goes on along the minus strand of APFE031687504.1, from coordinate 3,680 downwards.
ATATAGATATATACACCTTTAGGGATCGTCTGAAATAGGCGGTTTGGGTTAGTGAAAAATGGGCTTCACCTTTCCCACTTGTTTCTATAATTGTCGAAATTTGATGATCACCACATTATTGATCTTGAAAGTAGGGTTAGGCATCAGTCCTCATTACCTTCGGCCATGAACATCAATAGATTGGATAAAGAAAGTCAAGATGATAAATCCTTCTCCTTGATAGTCGAGCCCCTACCGGTCCTCACCCATCACAATGAGTTAGTGACTTCATCCTCTCCTTAGCAGTCAAGCTAATGGCGACCTTTTAGTTCTCAAGTTCCTCTCCTTATCAGTCGAGCCCCTATCGGTCCTCTTCTTTTGGGCCCCTCCCCCCCCAGAGATTTGCTCGTCTCCTCCCACATTACCTCACCCTCACCATATGAATAGTAAGTGACTCCGTCCCTTAAGTTCTGGGTCCATACTTTGAGATAGAGGGTCATACCTCCGATAGGTTGTGGGCCTTAGTTGTAGGCCTTATAGGTCAATTATTGACCTGATTATCCCTCATCCTTGGGGCTCTCCTCTAGGGTGAGTCTTTATCAAATTTGTATCATATTATTTATGACTAGCTTTCAATATCTTTCTTATCGACCATCCCGGTCAAGAACAGGACCTTCCTTTAACCCCTTCCTTCATCCAATATAGATTCATTTATATTCAAGAAGTTATGAAGACCTTAAATTAGGAAGGCTCGTTGTACCTTTCTATCCTCCCACCGGGTGGTAAGGAGGAATACACTGGGAAAGAACAATTGAACTCCTATACCTTTTAGGGTGGGGGCCTTATGGCACTAGATTGGTGGGGGTTGGCCTACATAGAGTGCCTTTTAGGGATATATGGGTGCGCGGTTTGTGTAGGGTTGTTAATGAATGGATCGATATATCTTTCCTACTTATATATATTGTGGGCTTCTTGAGCTTGCTAGCTATATGTTTCTGTTTGTTGGGGGCGTTATACACCGGACGAAGAAAGAATCTGTGTATGATGTGGTGGCGTTGAAAATCGATACCTTGCTTCATGATATCTTGATCTTGATATCAATATATCCCTGATATTTTCATCTTGATCCTACCTACCTGAGATATGAAATGGATACCTATACTTCTCTATAGCCTAGATATCGACACGGATGGATCTCGGTTTTTTCCAACTAGGGAGACAATGAAACTTTACGGCTTGCTTTATGCCTGGCTAGACCCGTGATGATAGAACGTTATGATAAACAATATAACATGACGATTATATGAGATCAACTAACCCAACAAGATTATGCTTCAACCAAATAACCAAACCCACAATCCTTTGAACTGGCTGTCTTACTGCTTCAACCTTACTGCTGGAACACCCTACCTTCATTACACACCCCCATTTCCCCTGTAATGATGACATTGCAAGGATATTGCTTTCCACCCGAAAAAAATGATCCTACCTGGTCACCCAAATAGCACACCTTTATCCCCCTCAATGCTATGGAATGGGTCACATCGACCCCATACCACAATCTAGTTTTACCGTAGTCTGAACCATATTTTCGTTTATATACATAATTTTGGAACTGCTCAATTTAGCATGATTCTTGATAGCCAGAACTGAAGCAGAGGTCGTCAAGTACTAAAGCTTACATCCTGAAACTACCTGAAGGAAGGAGTCTCTCTATACAGCTAACAAACACACTGAAGCTGAGGGCATAAAGCACTTAGGTTTAGATCGGAACTCCTTATCTACTACCACTCAGCCAGAACTGAAGAGAACTGAGGATGGATTTTTGCCAAGGAAGAACTTTTAGATTGCAGCTCTACGGGAGGTCAAGAGGCAGGGGAGGTTGATTACTTTTAGCTTTGACTGCCAGACAGATTGCAACTTGGTGGATATGTGGTGTCATAGAGACCTCATTGATTGCTATACACTTGCTTTATAAATGCCTTTTTTGCTATGCACTCTGACTATATAACATTCAGTGGCTGGCTTCTTTTTATTCTAACTTGAATCACTTTAGATTAATGGGTATAAACCTTACCTAGAAGCGAATGGATGGTTGGGTTATTGGGGTATTAGTGCAGATTCTCTTTAGTGGTGCCTATGGGTTAACTTTAGTGCTTGACCCCTGACAGATGAGTATAAAAGGCAGGAACTTCATATCAGGGACTGGTAATGGAATTGGATTGCGTAGGGGATGCTTATGGAATCAAAAGACTTCTTGGGATGGGATTATGGATGATGGGGGACTTTAGAGTGTTCTAGTATGCCAGACAGACAAGCCAGCTTTAACAACGAGATAGCTCACTTCGACCTTTGCACATATTCCTAGGATTGTCAGTCAACGAACGTCGAACTGAAAACTTCCAAGATCTAAACCTCTTGTTACACAGTAATTTGTCCCCATTTGTCACCATCCCTATTACCCCTCTCCTGCATCTTGGAGGACTCATTCCGGGACTTGTGAGAAGTGACAAGACTTGAAACCACTTGCATCATTCACCTCTGAGCATGAGCTTCATATGCCCTGAAGACATCTCCTGCACCTTGCCCTTAAAAATAGCCCTTTTTACATTAGTGCTGGCCCACTATGTACTGCCCGCGCCAATGGGGAAAATACTATACAAGGAGCACGCCATTAGCGCTCTCTCCCAAAGTCGCAATCGCGCCAACCTTTTTGGGCAAAGTTTTTAACCAATCAACCTCCGAAAGTTCTATCCAACTCATTCACCAACTGAATCCAAGTTAAGTGAAGATGGTTTGGTTTCGAATCTCCTTGAATGAGAAGTAGTTTGCCACCATTCCATAGAAGTTTCCAAGTGATGAAGCGAAATCCATTATTGTTGTGATTGATCTTATCTCTTCCTTTTCATCTATAAAAGCTTGTCTCTATGCCTTGAGCAAGCTAGTTCTAGTTCTGGTGGTAATTATACTTGTGTTGAAAGGAAGATATCAAGAGATTAGAGTTGCAAGAGCCTTCTTTGTGTCCATAAGGCTTAACCTAAGTAAGGAGATCTTGTCACCAAAGAGAGAGAGGCTTGCCCCTCATCCCTTCAAGCTTTGCAAGACTTGTGTAGCTGAGCACCCAGCCAAAGGAGGACTTGACGTCAGGACGCTGGTTGTATTCTCCTTTGTTGATTATTAATAATAGATTACTATCATTATGGTTCCATTCTCATTGTTGTGATGATTAATGTTGAATTATGTCCTTCCTGACTGATGTATAATTTCATATATTAGATTTCACGCTTTTGTTTGTGTTGTTCTCTTTGTGTGCAGGTGTCCATTCACGAGGATAGTGGAGGATCGTGACCGGCCAAGGAAAAGGAACGTGGGCGACATCTCTTCTACAAACAAAAGCGTTGGAACTAACATAGGTCTTCATCACCTACCTTTTATTTGCAATTAGGAACTTGCGTGATAACATTGTTTGATTGTTGCTAGACCTATTCTGGGCTAGTAGGGATCGCCTTTATCCGTAGAGGGGATTTACCTCTCCAACAATTTGGCGACTCCACTGGGGAGTTTAGCTTGTTGTTTAATTTGTAAACTTAGACGGAGTATGAAGCACAACCAGATAGCCTTCAAAACACTATTTCTTTGCAGTAGTGAAGTAGATCAAAGCCGCTTCAGTCAATCTCCGGTTTGGTTTACGGACTGAACAA
>APFE031687503.1:0-13457 GCA_000404065.3 Pinus taeda | reverse complement strand
GGGGAAAATCTCTGTGCATATGTGTTTTATGTGTTATGCTCTCGCATTGTTTATTTTCTTTGTTTTAGAATTCATATGTAGGTAATTTCTGTACAGGGTTAAAACCTACAAAAAGTAGGAGCCATCTGGTTATTCTTCCATTAGCGATTGGTTTATTCATTAAGTATCTAATGGCAGAATGGTTTGTATGGACAAAAGTTTCATAGCTAGTTATATAATGTTTTAACTTATTAATGGCATGAATCACAGCTAAGAACTCCTTCTCGGTTTTAGTATAATTTAACTCTGCAGGGGTTAAATTTTTACTGGTATAATAATTGCATAAGGAGTGAGACCTTTTTGTCCCAAAACAGTTCCTAAGGCTGAATTTGAAGCATCTGTTGAGATATGGAAAGGTAATTTCCAGTTAGGTCCTTTTAAGATGGGTGCTTTAGAAATTCTCTTTTTCAATGTTTCAAAGGCAACTTGACATTCGATATCCCAACTGAATTCACAGTCTTTTGTAAGTAGTTTAAAAAGTGGAGATGCAATCTTTGTGAAGTTTTCTATAAATCTTCTATAATATCCGGTAAAACCGAGAAAACTTTTGACGTCCTTTTGACAACTTGGCACTGATAACTTGGAAATGACTTCTACCTTAATTCCATCTCTGGAAATATGGTGACCTAAAAACAGTTCCTTCGTTAAACATCATGAAACATTTTTCATGGCTTAATGAGAGGTTTGTTTCTTGACATCTTATTAAAAATTTCTCCAGGTTCCCTAGTGCTTTGTTGAAAGAGTCCCCATAGACTGTGAAATCATCCATGTATACCTCCACACAATGAGGGATAAGGTCAGAGAAAATGCCAAGGACTTCCCTTTGGAATGTTGCAAGAGCATTACATAGCCCAAAGGGAAGTACTCGGTAAGCATAAGTTCCCCATGGACAAGTGAATGTGGTTTCATCTTGATCTTCAGGGGTCACCTGAATCTGGCTGTATCCAGTAAACCCATCCAGGAAGAAAAAATATATTTTGTTGCTAGAATATCTAAGACCTGATCTATGAAAGGTAGGGGAAAGTGGTCTTTTAATGTTGCTTTATTCAATTCCCTGTAATCGATGCATACTCTCCATTTCCCATTTTTTTAGGGACGATTACCAGGGGTGAAACCCACTAACTATCAGATATTGGATAAATGAAATTTACATTGAATAATTTTTGCAATTCTTCTTTAACAATTTATTTTAGATTTGGGTTCATTCTTCGCTGAGGTTATCTAAATGGTATTGCATTTTGTTCAATGTAGATATGATGTATGAAAGTTTTAGGATCAATCCCTCTCATGTCAGTATATTCCCATGCAAAAGCAGAAGAATGTTTCTGTAAAATTTCCATCAATTGTTTCTTTTGAATGTCTTCCAACTTTTCATTGATATTTAAGGTCTTTCCTGGAAAGATTTCTATCGAGGAATTCCCAAATTTCTCCATGGACAACAATGATACTTGTTTAGAGGAGAGATATTCATTTAGACTATGCTCATAATGTGAGGAAGATTCATTATTTTCTAACAAGTTTAAAAGTTTGTCTTCCTCTTTTACTTGTTCAGTGACAAGAATAGGTTGGATGTCTTCTCCATCTTCTATCCATTCTTCAGTTTCTGTATCTATTGTTTTCTTGCAAGGAGGTATAATGTAAATTTCTTTGTAGAATTTCCATATGAGATAAACATATCTTTTTCCTATAGCTGATGAAAGCATCTACTGTGGCTAACCAAGGTATTCCTAGAATTAAGGGATGTCCTCCTAGATTGCTATTGGGTGTTAAGACCATGAAATCAACATGATATTCCCAAGAATCTAAGGATACACAAACATCCTCTAACACACCATCAGGTTTAATAACAGATCTATCTGCTATTTGCAACAAAGTTGGTGTGTATTGAAGATTAGGAATCCTAAGTGTATCCATCACCTGTTTGCTCATTATGTTTATAGCCACTCCTAGGTCAATCAGTGTGTTTGGTATTTCAGTTCCATTAATGTGAATTTTTACAATGGGGGCTTCCTGGGTCTAGATACTTTTGGATTATCGTTTTTCCCATCATAATGTCTGCAATTTTTCCGACTAACTGGATTTTTTTTTTATATCTTTTCTTTTTCTTCCTGATCGTTGTGTACTTAATTCCTTAATTGTTTTTGCAAAAGTTGGTATTTATTTTATGGCTTTCAATAAATGAATCTTAATACAGACATTTCTCAATTCTTCCATCATATTACAGTTAAGAAAGATAATTTGTTTCTCTACTCCTTCATCGATTTTTAATCTTTCTGGGAAAGGTGGCCTAACTAATATTAAAGGTTGTTCTATGATAGGAGTATTTATTGGAATTTCTTCTGTTTGTCTAGTTTCTTTTTGTGGAAGAGAGGTCTCTCCTTCTTCTGACTGATTCTTATATTTTTGAAGATCCGATTTTGTTTTTTGGATGAAAATGGGAGGGTTTTTTGGTAATACCCTTCCAGACCTCAATTGAACATTGTTTAGGTCTAGTGGGGTTATTACATAAGTTTGAGGATTCTAACCCTCCATGTTGTATACTGGTTGTTGTGGTACTTTATTATTAGGATTTGGAAGTGGTTGAGCAGGTAGTTAATTTGATTTTTGTGGAAATCGTAGGGAAAGTTGCGGATTTTGATTCTATACTAGGACTTGTGGTAATTGATTAGTTTGAGGAATTTGATTGGACGAGGTTAAGAATTGTGGTGGAATATAGGAGGGTGAGTATTGCTGATATTGAGCATAGGCTCGATAAGGATTTTGCCATCCTTGATTCCAAGGTTGTGATTGTGGCAGAGCCCAAGACTGCCAAGTTGAATTCCAATTACTTTGTGAAGATTGGGAAAATTTTTGTGGTCAAAATCCTTGTGGTTGATTTGGTTGGGGGTTTTACCATGGTGTTTTAGCTAAAAATTAGAGAGGGTCTATTGGTTCTGAGATTCCTTCGTTATTGAATACATCCTTGAGACCTAGTAAGGATGGACATTCCTTTGTATCATGATTATCCACACATATGACACAGGTTTCTATGACTTTTGAGTCTAAGGGGTATTCTCTCAGAGCATGTTTCTTCCGACATTTGGGACAGAAGATAGATAATGCAACATTTTCATAATTTTGTTTGTTCTGTATTTTAAGGGTGTCTATTTGTTCACTTAAGCTCCCTAAAATATCTGTCTTAAAGGTATCAAGTAGGTTCCCTATTTCTGCCCTACTAACGGTTCCAGCTGCAGAATTGTTTATTCTTGATAAGAGAGGGTCTCTAGGACTCTTTCAACTCTTGCTTTGCCCCTTGATATATGTACACACAAATCACAAATATCTGCAAATGGGAGTTGGGAGATATCTCCTTTCCCTGTTAGGTTAACTAGATCGATCCATTCATCTTTAACAACTCTGAGTAAAAGAGCTTTTAAGGTTTCTTCATCCAAATTATCCATTTTTTCTCTTTTAAAATTGTAAACAAATCTTTCTACTAAGTCTTCAAGATTCTCATCTTCTTTCTGTGTCATCTTGAAGACTTCATCCTTAAGGTTGCTAGGCATACAATAGTCTCTATACTTGCCGAAGAAAGCCTCCTTCATCTATGCCCATGCTGCTATAGAATGCACTCCCAAACTCATAAACCATTTTAATGTTGAGTCTTTTAATGTGGCTAGGAATAATTTCAACTTTTGAGCATCATGCAGATAGTCATATGATATGCACAGTACTTCAAATTCAAAGAGAAATGTCTTCAGATCCTCATTTCTTTTCCCATGGAAATTAGGAAGAATCGAAGGTGATATATTTTTCATTGTGAGGGTTGTATCCTCATCAAGGATAGGGAATCCCGAAAGATCTTGATTCCCCCTACCTCTACCCCCTCCTCTACCTCTACCTCTTCCCTTTCCTCTGCCTCCAATCCTATCCTCTTCACCGTAGACATTATGAACTTTTCCTTCTTCTTCAGCCATGATAGATTTTTCAGAACTAAGATAGTGTTCTTATAATCTTTCTAGTTTCTCTATCAATGGTTGTTTAGAATACGTTTCCAATCCCTCCTCTTCACTGGGAATTTCTAATTCTTCTCCCTCGAGTTTTCACCAGTGGAGGACAGAAAGATTACTCCTATGGTTGGGGATGTAGGATTTTCTTCAATTACAACCTCAGTAGAGGAAGTAGGCGAAGTTTTGGACTGAATTTCCGATCTTGAGACTTCAGGAAGTCTTTGTTGTCCCCTAAATGGAATTTGGGTTTGAGCAGGTGGTGTCGAATCTCGAAATTGTGGTGGAGTGAATGGATTTGTGGGAATGAAACTTCTTCTTTGTCCTACAAATCTACCTCTAGAGTCTCTATCTAGAGTCTCTATCTCTACGCATGTCATGTTTTTAAATTAATGATGATTTTGTTTGTTGTTTTTTTTTATGGCTTCTAATTATACTTCCCCGGCAACGACGCCAAAATGTTTGGTCAATTCAATGTCCTTGACTTGACAATCATAAATTGTCAACCAGGGTGCGTAGACTGACGAAGTATAGGTGCACAATATGTGCTTAGAAGCTATCTTAGTATGTCGTTATGTATTTATCAAAGTCTAGTCCGAGGGTGGAGGTGATGTTGTTAGTTGAACTAATGTTGTCATTCTTAAGGATAAGTTTCTGAGGAATCAATCATTGTTTAATTAGTTTGTGGATGATGTGAAGGTGGTTTTACTTATGTTAAGTTGTTTGGAGTTTGATTTTAAACCTTCTTGCTGCAGCTCCTAATCTTCTAAGTGTAAAATAGAATCTTACTCTAGCATCTATGAAGGAATTACTTTTGAACTCAATTGTTTTAGGAGAAGTCTTCTCACTTATTCAATTTTTGTTCAAGCACTGTAATCCAGGCAACATTTCTGAATTGAACACACTTAATTATGCTGGATAATAAGCAAAGAAAATAATTGTGCAGTACCAAGTATAAAGCAAAGTAAACAACAGTCTAATCTAGGTATAAAGCAAAGTAGAATTCTTATGCGGGTAACGATTTGAAATCATTATACAACATATTCACACAAAACAGAGTAATTGAATAATTGAAAGAAATCAGATTGCATTCGATCAGAACCTGACACTGATTGCAGGGGCCCTCCACATAGCAGTTTAGAGCTTTAAACCAATAAAATACTTGCACACAAAAACCAAATTCATTCACATGAAAATCATAAATTGCTCATAAAACATTTCATACGATGCGCACCCAAATACCAGTGCGGCCATTGAATTTATAACATGTCTTTTGCATAACTGTATGAGAATTCTAAGCTTAATATCTCTTAACCCTATCTAATATTATATTGTGAAACCGTCGTTTTGCTATTTCGAAAGCAAAACGATAAGGTTTAAGCTTATCTCGACTCTGTGCTGCATTAATTTGACGGTTGACTCGGGGTTTGACCGCGATCTCCTGTGCCACCTTTGGAAAATGGTTTCGAGCGAATAGGGAGGTATTCATGAGGGAATCACCTCCTATCCTCACCTTCATTACTGAACTGGAGCTCTGAAACCTCGCGAACAATGAAGGCAGCTACGAAACCTTGGACTAGCTGCGGAAACATGTCAATTCGGTAGCTAATTGCAACTTTAATTAAAACAATAGGGTCTTTAGCTAAATATGAACAAGAAAACATACTAATGCATACCTTCATCAAAACCTTGGAGATATGGCTTTATTAAGTGGTGCATGTATATGAAAAAGAGAGGATTATTGGGCAAAAAGGATGTCATGGTAGGGCAATCTTCAGACTCTACAATGAGTAAATAGAGGAGAGTATTTTATAAGGGAATGCAGTGAGAGGAGATAAATAGGAGGGGATGTGCATTGAGTTGAGAGGGAAAGGCAAGCTCCGTAAGGGGGAAATGGGGGTGTGAGCCACCTAGGAACAAGAGAAATCCACCTAACTTCTCACAACGATGGGACCAACCCTTAGCACTTCATCGAGAAACTACCCAAGATATAGATCCATACCTATCCTTGCATGCTAAATGTGATGAGGGTAGAAGAGGGTAATGATACTTGTAGGAGATCTGGATCCCTCCAAATGTTGACTCCTTCTAAAGGGTTTGGTGTATGATCCACCAGATCCTCATACCAATCCTACGCCATTTTAAGATATCAAGCAGATTCATGAAAGAAGGAAGCATAGGAGATTACTAGATTAGCTTGTGGATTTCCTGCCACTAGAAACTCTAACTGCAAGCTAAACGATAGCAAATCCATCATCCTCCTTATATATATATATAATTTCTCTTTTACTTTTAGAATGTATTCTATCTTGTACAATTACCTTACAATTAATATGCTTATAAAACATTTAATTGCATATGCTCAGTGGGAACTCTTGGAAATAATTATGTTGATAAGAAAGAACATAATTAAGTGAATGAACTTGGATTTGACTAAACTTCTCAATTCAATTATAAAAATAAAAAAACATATATAAATTGTAAAGAAATATTTTCAACTGTTTAATTATTTATATCATTGAAAAAAAATAGAATTTAAACACAAAACCCTCTAAAATATTTATAGACAATACACTTCTACCATTTATGAAAAACTAAAATATAATTTACCTAAACCCATTTTCTAAAATATATAGATAAAGACTTTCTCTACATAAATATAAGTCATATATCTTTTAACTTCTAAATGATCAAATAAACAATAAAAACATAAAAACACATTTTAAACTACACTTGCTAATTTGGATGAATATGAAGAACAAAGTATATATTAGAAAAGAGCGTAGTATATATGAACCTTTGGTAATGTTTACCAAGATGAAAATAATGCTAAATTATTTACCATTATAATTAATAATTAAAAAATTCATTTACCATATTAAGTAATGATTAAAAGATTAGATAAACACTTAAATAATGATTAAAAAACTTATTTAAGGAATAAAAATAGTGATTAAAAGATTTATTCACATTTACCAATGTATGTAATGATTAAAAGATTGGAGGAGGTGACAGGCTTTATACCTCACCACCTCTTACATGGTAAAAGTTGTACTTCAACTAAAAAGCACCCCACCCCTTCCTCGCATTGTCAGTGTTTCGACGAAAAGCACCTCACCACTTTCTCACGTCGGCTGAGAGCGTGTGAGGCAGGCTGGCTGGCTGCACAACTGAGGTCGGGCGGCTATCGTAACAGCCATCTGTGGATTTAGGAGCCTGCCATCCCAGCCCATCCAATCTTTGGATTTAGGAGCCTACTAAGTTTTATCATACAGTTGCCTGGCATTTCCCTGCCCTGCGAAGTCATTTCTCTGCTGCCTGTATTTATTACTGCTGCTCAGCCACAACATTCTCTGGATCCGTTCAAAATGTTCATGCTCTCAGTCTCAAATCAGGCATATTGGTCAGCTCGTTCTCAAGTCTAAAGTTTAAACTCGGACCCCACAAGATTTGCAGCTTCCAAAATGTGGGTCTACAAGCACCCAGAAAGAGGCTGTGTATAAATGGAAAGATGGGTTAGCTCCTCTGCCTTTCAGACAGGCCTTTGTAATTGCAAGAATCCTCTGGGCTTACAGGCTGTGTATATATGGAAAGATGGGTTAGCTCCTCTGCCTTCCAGACAGGCCTCTTTGTAATTGGCAAGAATCCCCGGGGAAACCCATGGAGTTCTATTGTATATGGTGAAGTCTATCATGGATTTGGGTACCCTGATAACGTTGCGGCCAGTGGAAGCCATGGTTCCGTGTATAAGGACGTCTGAGACGGTGGCACAGCCGTTGCTGTCAAAAAAATACACTCCGCAGACAGGAGACTTCTAAAAGAAATGCAAGACGCTGGGGAGTGAGACATCTGGTGAGACTAATTGTAGTATGCTCAAGTTTCCATAAAAATTCTATGGTTATGGAGTTTATGTCGCAGGAAAGCCTTGATTATCATTTGCATTGCATTGAAAATAATTCCCCGTCTCTGAAAGGGGACGTATACAGCTAAGGCATCTTGGTGTTGGAGACGATAACAGGAAAGAGACCCACAGATGCAATCAGTTTCGACGTTGCAGAGTTGGGTAGGCGATGCATTCTCGGACAAATTGACGATAATTTGGTGAAGGAGATTAGAAACGAAGAAGATGATGAAGTTGAAGTTGAACATTTAAATCGGAGGAGCATACAAAATCTTGACCATCTCGAGTCTAAATTTGTGCAGATCATAGAAGACAGACCAGAGGTAACGTTGGTGGTGAGAATGGTTTCCACTGTTGGCAATTATGATTATTCTGCGTCGTTCTGTTTCCTCTCTTCAACTTCTTTCTTTCTATTTTTAATGACGGAATTTCCTCTTCCTTTCTGCTTCTGCTTTCTTCCCGTGATCTTCTTCTTTCCTCCTGTTTTCTGTTTCTATCTCTGACCATCATTTAGTCTTTGTTGGATTTTAGTAGTGGAAACATTAAAGTCCTAACAGGTGATATGTTGGTTATGGGTTTGATATTTACTATTCATTTATGCACTGATTTGTGAAGGAAGGTGGAGGATCTTTATTGTTTTCTCTTCTTGATGCAGCGACGGTTTCTGAGTTGGGTTGGTCTGATTTTACCCGCTTGTCTTCAGAAAAGGAAGACAAGGCACCGTCGTAAATTACTTACCATGGCGACATCCGCAGAAGGTTCATCTCTTCACCTCTTGGCTTCGTAGAGGAGAGTTCACAAACATAGCCTCCTGTCCCGCCCCAGCTCATGGAAGGATTGCAAAGCAGCGTCATTCCTCTGTTTCTTACTAAGACATAGATACGGCGGAGTATCCTTGGATAGACCCAGTCGTCTCCTGAAGCAGCGCGGGAACATTTTTTTTTATTCGGGATCCCCACCGATTTCTCTCAAAATCTGCTGCCGCGTTGTTTCAAACACAACAACTTCTCTAACTTCGTTCGCCACCTTAATACTTATGTGAGTTTTTCTGTTTCCTTCAATTTTCAGGGACATTGTATTGCTTCAACCATTTTGTTTTCAGGGACATTGTATTGCTTCAACCATTTTGTTTTGATATTGATTCTGTGGAGTATATTGCTTTTCTTTCTTCTGTATTAAGCTTTAATATAGTTGTTAGTTATTCGTCTTAGCTTCTGTGTCAAAATTCCTTTTACATTGGTTATTGAGGTTTGGTTGAGGTCAGTCCAGGACATCAAATAAGTCCTGTATACCATGAGGTGGCAGAGTAGAACATGTGCACTAAGATCTGCAAACTCGTCCATAGAAACTCCATTGGTGTCATCCTGTCAAGTTTCATGGAAAATGGTCCTCTGACGCACCATATTCTACCATATTCTAGATAACTCCTGGGGAATTAATATTCATCCATGTATGTATCAGGAACAACAATACGAGTTCTTGAATTAATGCTGTACCAATTTGAGGTCGAGCACCTCAGAAATGTAATCCCCTGGTTCAACCAATAGAAAACTGGCATATAGATAGCATGACCCCTCTGTTCATGTTGCAGTTACCAACCAATAGAAAACTGGCATATAGATAGCATGACCCCTCTGTTCTGTTCATGACAGCAATAACGGTGTTTCTCGTACCTAACGTGGTAGATGCAAGCACGAGAGAAGAGCAGGCAATGATGCGCGTATTTCCTCCTTAATGTATGATTAGATGCGCGTATTTCCTCCTTAATGTATGATTAGTCGCACGTATAACAGGTAGAGAGCTTTGGAAACAACTGAGAACTAAACTGGTGGTCGAATAGAATAGAACGAAAAACACGGAGAGGATAAAAGATTGGGTAACACCATGCAGAATATGGTGTAACAAGCTTCAAACCCTTAAAATAATTTGATTAGTCATGTTATTTGACCTTTTGAGATTCGAGATAACACAACAAATTAACTCAACTTCCATTTACAATGCCTTTTCGTGTCTATGATGATGACAGGGCTTTCCCTTCCATTTCGTCTTAAATTGATGTCATTGATGTCATTAATGTAATTCTCCTAAATTTAAAATCCTATTTAATATTGATAATGAACATCTATCATTTTGACAGGTATTTCCCATATGGAATCAATAGGAAGCTTGATGGGGCTACAACAATTTTCTTTGCATACATCGATTTTGATACAATTGCGAGTACAGCTGAAAAGGTATGCTTTGGGCTAATTATTTTATGTTACAATATAAAAGGATAATTCCATAGAAGAAAAAAGGAAGAGATATGACCATAACACAAAAAACCTTAATTAGTTGCACTTACTGACACAAATACTTAATTCGCTGTTCTGGATTAGAAGCAAGTACTGCAGTTTTCTTGCATTTCCTTTCCTTTGATTTTCCTCTGCAATGGGGAGTCATCATGGAAATTTTATCATCCTCAAATAAATAGGATGTTCTAGGGTTGAAAGAGGCTGAACTGTCTTTTTTCCTAGTATTATCCTTGGGCATGGGAGCTTCTTCTGCCATCCCACTCTTTTTATCCAAAACTTTGAACCGACTATATGGTGATGCAATTCTACACCATTCCACCAAGTGGGGTTGCATTTTCTCCGATATGTGCCAAATCTTCACTATTGTAATGTCCCAAAGTCATCTAATTGTTAAGAGACTTCCTTATTGACTTTGTCCAATGGTTTTCATTTTGATAAAGAGGTAGGCGCCATCATATGAAAGAAGAGCCTTGGATTCCAAATGATAAAATATTCTAAAATTGTAGAGTCGCTTTCTTCAATAATGTTTCCCTACTTTTCCTTTATTTTATTTGAGTTCAATCCATTTCCCCTATATCAAAGACTTATCATGGAAAATTTTACTATCCTTGGAATGAATCGAATGTGTGCTATAGTTGAGCGATCTTGAAATTTTGTATTTTTACCTAGGATTATCCTTGAGTGGGACATTTTCCTACACCATCCCATTCTCGTTGTGTAAGGACTTTGAACCAACTATATGGTGATGCAATCGTGCACCATTGCAACAAGTGGGCTGCACTTCCTCTCATACAATTTGTTGGGTGCCCTTGAAGGACCAATGTGGTGTCCCAAGGGGATATTTCTTGCCCTAGGGTTGCAATCTCACAAGATAATCTATGCTGATTATAACAATATTCGAATCAGAGATGATATACAGTATATAATGGTGATGATTATAACAATATGATGATATACAGTATATAATGGTGCTGATTATAATAATATTCCAAACAGAGATGATATACAGTATATAATGACGTAACCAGGTAGTAGTTTTCATAATACAATAATAGTTCACATTTCTTTCAATTCTAACAGTTACCCTTAGGGCTATTGACCAATAGTTCAGATTGCCTAACAGTCACGACAATGATATTATTGAAAGCACAACAAGTATAACATTCCACCAAGAGTTCATACAAAGGAACCAATTTACAAATCCAATATATCCTGTAGCTTAAATTTCTTAATCTAATACTAATGTATCAATCAGCCCTTGTTGCCTTATTCTACTGTCCTAACCTAGCAAATGGATGTATTCCCTTACTGTATTTCCAAGAGTACTCTGTTGCCCTACTATGGCCTTGCTTTTGCAGAAGATAGGCACCCAGGTGAATTATTAACTGGACCACAGTCGGCCCTGACCCTGAGGCTGCCTTTTTCTTCCAGTAAAGGTACTGATCAAACAGATGAGGATTTTTGTGCCCTAATTGTTATTGGCTGAATCTCATACAAACCCTTTGCTTATGGAGTAAGGGCCTTGCTACCCTATGTAAGACCTTGGTATCTTAGAGGAGACTCCTGCTGCCTTAATTTCCTTCAATCAATAGTTCAGAGGTCAGATGAACCACAAGAATCCACAAAGAAAGTCTTGCTGTTGCAGAATCAGACCTTTGGTGACCAAGCAAACCATAGAAAAGACCTTCGTTGTTCTAATGTTTGTTGAACAAGAAAAACCATAGGGAAATCTCGTCTTTGCTTGCCAAACCAGATAAGAAATGTCTCAAGATGTGGATTGCAATAGAAATGAGAAAAGAGAGAAGATTAGCTAGGGTGGAATCTCTCACCACTAAAACTAATTAAAGAGAGAGGATTAACTAGGGCGGAATCACATCCACCTAGGTCCAAAAGTTAAAACTAATTAACAAAAAAAGGGTCTTAAAATCCTCATAGCCGCAACTCAAAATAAATAAAGATATTCCAATCCAAATCAGTGATGATAAAATGGTTCCATCTCTTCTTTATTTATAGATTCCTCATGGGGCTCTCTGTTCCTTAATCTAATGTGAGGGGTTATTAGTGTAGCCACCAATTTTTGCTTATTTGCTCCAACTACCCCAAATTTACCCAATGTTGCCCCAGAACATTGGATAATAGGTTTCCCCCTTTATCAAAGACTATAGCCTATAAGGTTGGATAGGATTGCACATTTGGGTATTGTACAATATTTCCTTCAATTCTCAAGAATGAAAAACTTCCTTCGATACTTACAATTGCCATAGTGAGAAAACCAACACCCTTTAGTTCTTGTAGCCCAATAACCAACATGCTGGTTGGAGATGTCACCATGTAATAGTCACTGCTTCCATTCACTGGCCTATAGTTCAATCTTGGGTCAAAAGTACAAATATGTGCTACTGCTAAAGAAAGTTCTTCTTTTAGACATGCATTTTCAACCTCCATTTTTCTTGTTCTAACAATTTCATCACTATCACATCCTTTATCAATCATCTATGGTTATATTCCTTACCAGAATTTATAGAACCATCTTCATTTGGGACTGAATGATAACTACTTTTAGATGAAGAGAATGAGTTTTTCACATGCAGATTATGATCAACCTTAGGCAATGGCCCTACTAAGGCTTTTGGAGCCAAACATGCTAGATCTGCATCATTAATGCCAATCAAGTTGATGTCAAATAACCCCATATCTGCTAAGACATCCTGAGGAGTATGTGCAAGCAGACATTTTAAGGGTTGTCCTGGTCTGATCACTTTAGTCTTTCTTATTCTATCCATCTATTCTATCCCTTGGCCTACTTGCCTTATGTGGAGTTTTGTCAATGTCCTCCTTCTAGCCACCTCTATAAAGCAGTCCTGATATGCTGCACCAATTCTGCTACTCAGTTCAACAAATATCTCATCCTTCTGGCTTTGTGGAGCCTTCAATGCTTCTTGCCAAACAGAATTTGCATCAACCCATTGACCTTGTAATTGCCTTAGACCAAAGTTCAAGGTACCAATTTCTTACCTAATGGCTTGCACATTCCATTTTGCTGGAAGGATCTGTTTTTTCAGGGAATCCCACCCTTGATCCAGAATTTTATTATGTTCTTGAATTTTCTCAATGTGGCCAAATGATTCTTTCATGTCACACAACATGTCTTTCTTCCTGTAAAATCATACTCTTGTGTTCAAATATTGAATGGTGTTCCTCCATAACTTCAACCCACTTGCATTTCCTCAAACATGA
>APFE031687488.1:0-10762 GCA_000404065.3 Pinus taeda | reverse complement strand
CAATTGATAAAGAATAAACCACAATACCTCACTTGCCAAAACACCCCATTTAAAACAAACACAATTGATGTACAATAATTGAACACCTTGATAAGACCAACAACTATACCCACACCCCACATAAGCACTAGCAACAACGACACCTCCTCAACCAAAGAGAAAGAGAAGGAGAAAGAGAAAGAAAAAAGCCAAAAAAAAGCGACCTCACCACCTTTCATACAAATTACGTACCCTTGCCACCCTGGAATATGAAGCTTACATTTAATTGTACAACTTCAAATTACCGCTGCATATTCTCTACCACGGATAACTAATTTAGGCCATTGGTTAAGGGGGCAAGCCTCACAAAGCACTCGCATTAATATTAGTGATATCACCCAGGGAATAATAAGTGAACTGGGAGATATAGGTACAATTGATGAGGTGCAGCGAGAACACTTAGTTTGATCAATAAAAAACCGAAAACAATTACAAATACAATTGATGAGCTGCAGTGAGAACACTCGTTTCGATAAATAGACATTTTTGTTGACGTGCGGTGAGAACACTTATTTGATCGATATAAAAAAGTAGTCTGACGAAAACAACACTTATTTGATCAATATAAAAAAGTAGTCTCATGAAAACAATTACGAAGTACCTAAAATAATAAAAACCTAGAAACTAATAACTAAAAACTCCGTAAGATTGCAACGGCGAGACATATAACACTAATTTCATGGATGGTGATGGATGCACCCCAATTTTCAGCGCCGATTGCGGTTGTTTCATGTTAGAATTTTCTGCACCGGTTCTTCCATGTTTGAATTTTCAGAGATGGCAGCCGTTCATTCATGTTTGAAAGGCCAGAAGAGGTTTTACGACTCTTTCGACGTTTTAAAATTTTAACCACAATCCTATTACAATACCAGGAAACCTCCTCGCCGGAGGACATTTTTTTTCTTCCTTAAAGTCAATCGATCCCGTAAACGTAACGCCATTTTAAATGAGGTCAAGAAATCAGATTTTCAAAGTCGGGTCAAGAAATCAGAATTTCTACATTGATTTCGTAAACGTAACGGCGCAGGTCGAGAAATCGACTTAACTGGAAACTTGAGAGGGTGGAATAGTCGAGCATTACATGAGACTCTAAAAGACATACAATCCCGATACCTCATGTCTCTGGCTATACGGCTATATAAGGAGACAATATCTTCTCACTTCAGAGCAATGCACTTCAGTTTGTTTCTAGGTCTGTCTCAACTCTAACCAAAGTAGTGATAGATATTAGCCTTCAGTATGGCAACTTTTCTCCGGAGTACATTATTTCTATGGCTTGCTCTTGCGCTTTATGTTGTTTCCTTCTGTCAAGGAGATGTTGGTGATATTGTTACCCAAGATTTCTTCAATGCAATATTATCTGCTGCTGATGGTAGTTGCGCAGGACAGAACTTCTATACATACAATGACTTCATCAATGCCGCCAATGCCTTTTCTGGCTTTGGCACAACTGGGACCTCTGATGACAACAAAAGAGAACTAGCTGCTTTCTTCGCCAACGTTGCTCACGAGACTGGCAGTACGTCTCACATACCTTGTCTTTCTATATATATATATATTCTTTAGTATCATCTCTGAATTGGTTGTTTATCTGCGTTAACATATATAATGACTGATTGACAGGTTTATGCTATATCGAGGAGATAAGCAAAAGCGACTATTGTGATTCCACCAATACGCAATATCCTTGCGCAACTGGGAAGCAATATTATGGGCGTGGCCCCATTCAACTCACATGGTATTTGTTTTTATATGATTGCCTAACAATTACAAGGGTCAACTGAAACTAATTACAAATCTTTTGAATCTCATGGTATTTAGGGAATTTGAATATGTCCTGAATGTTGGGTTACTGACCATTTGAAGTTTTGTCGTGAGTGTATTTTCAGGAACTATAATTATGGTGCGGCTGGAAATTACGTGGGCTTCGATGGCCTGAATAACCCTGACATTGTAGCTCAGGATGATTCAATCTCATGGAAGACTGCTGTCTGGTTTTGGATGTTGGATAGCAATTGCCACTCTGCTATTACATCCGGGCAAGGATTCGGGGCAACTATTCAAGCAATCAATTCCGGAGAATGCAATGGCGGTAACTCTGCTGCAGTTACTTCCCGCGTGAATTATTACAATGATTACTGCAGCCAGTTTGGCGTAGATCCAGGAAGCGATGTTAGCTGTTAGGATTACTTACTTAGCTGCTGCCTCTTTATCTCCATCAAATAAATGTATTCGAAAGATTTCGAAGAACCTATATTCTGTCGCAGTCAATAAACAGATTGAGGCTAAATATAATAGCTAGTATTAGCGGAGTAAGTCTAAAGCTAATGTTGTTTCCATATTTAAAATCCAAGAAGCTTATTCTACGTTATTTCCAAGGATATGTTGCCACCTAATATTCGCGGTTTTGTCAAATTAATATAGAAAAAATGCTCATATTTGGACTGCAGAGTCCTATTCTGCATTATTACTATTTAAATGAAATATTGCCCATTAAACTGGTCGAGACTCGCTGTGGATTCATCATCAATATGACCTATACATGATTTTTTTTCCACACCATATTATTATCTATTTTATTTGTAAATAAATATAAAAGCAAAACCTCTTTTCTACTCTTTATCAGAGCTATAAAGTACTTCAAATTCATTTTATTCGGATGCAATTACGTTACTTTATTTTAATGAGTATATACCTTTAATTGTGACCTCCATACGGAAGCTGCTTCACAATAACATCTAAATTTTAATTCGTGTGTGTATATATATATATATACCAGAGATGATTATGGTATCGTTGGGAAATTGAGGGGTCGAGGCATGTTGGTTTTCCATTCCCGTTTGCACGAAGAGGAAGGGTGTTAGATATAGTAATTGAATATTTTAAATAGGGTAAAAAAATTTATTTATGCGATATATAGTTACTCTAAATGGTTTTTTAAGTTTTGAAATCAATTTTATAATTATATAATAAATATTATATATAAGTTTTTTATTATTTATAATAAAAAAAATCATAATTGAAAAATTCACCCTTCAAAATATCTCAACCTCCTGTATATATACGATTGAAAGATTTACTTTGCTAATATAACAGAAAAAAAATGCCTTTTATATATACGATTAGAAATATTAGCATCTAATCATACAAAACAAAAATTAATAAAAAATAGATATAGTTGGTTTTTTATAATAAAATTATAAAAAAAAATATGATAGTCCATTATTTTTAATCTAGAGATATAAGAGATATTTTGAGAAAATGAAAAGACATTTCCAACTATTTTACATATTAAATAAAAATAAAATTATTTTATTATTGTGAATAACAATACTTTTTAATATTTATTTTTTCTATAATTTAAATAAAATATGACCTACTTTGTATATTTAGTGAGCAAATAAAATGGCGCTAACATGTAAATGGTAATTTGTTATTTTAATAATTTACTTACATTAATAAAATTCTAAAGTAAATTTAATTTTAGTTTATGTATAAATTATATATATTTTAAACATTTTTTGTTGGTAAAATTTTTTATAATCCGTAAAATGATATAATACATATTTATGAAGCTTATGGGTTTTGTGGCTTTGCTCCAATCAGGTTTGTTAGTCAGAAGAGCGATGCAAAAATAAAAAATAAGATACTACTTTTTACATGGTTGCGAGTGACAAGAAAGTTAGATAAACCAGAAAACATGCAGAACAAGAAGACAACCAACGATTAGGATCAAGGGGGAAAATCTAGTGCATGAGTAGCACTCTGGGCCACAGGATGACCAAGATCGCTATGAGCATGGAATTGTGCATGAGTAAGGCACGCCTCCATCTCCTCCAGATGTTCATTAGATCATCATTGGGTCCTGTACAAGGACGTCAAGGAGTCCAAAATGTCCTACTGATTGTATTGAAGGTCATTTAGGAATGCAACCACCTCATTTTTTTTGTCATAGCTCTGCTGCCACATTTCCACTAAGGTGACTGATATACCTCTCAACTACTTATCTGAGGACTCCATTGTTGGTAGTTTCTCCACCTGACCAAGTGACTGGTCTCGGTCTTGGGCCACCTTGATCACCAATTCAACACCCACAACCCCATCTTCAACTGCTACTCCTCCACAACCAACCCTTTCCCCTTATTGGCCCTGAGGTCTTACTCCTTGTTGGGCTCTTCCATGTTGTCGCAACATTACCACCAAGCCACCATAAGACTAGGAAGGGAACTCTGATGCAAGTCTAGCATAGAACCAACACCCACCCACCCTGTTGCTTTAGCACCCAGGTGAAAGAAAAACTAGGCTATACTTCCAACTTGCACAACTTTGGCTTACATGCCCAATACTTTAGGATTGTCCCTGCCCTAAAGTGTCAGGTGACTTATCACCAACTCCATAAGAAGGACTCCCAAAGAAATATTCACTCCCTCCCTATGCCTCGACTCAAATATTAACTGCAAAAAAGAACTCTCAAAGGGGAGGAACAAAATAGAGCACACCAAACACATCCCTACCACATAACCCAAGTAAAACTCAAACCAAATAGGAGGAACAAAGCCTACCACGTGACCACGGAAAGTTTGGTGGATTAGCCAAAGACTCCGCTCCTCTAGCTGAACCAAGACTGCAAAAAATCTAACTCGTGTTGCAGAATGACACTTTGTTCTTTTATGAACCTTCTACCTCGCATCCCACACTATAATAGCAATCCAAGTATACACATTCCATCGCAGATCCCACCATCCACTAGTAGTGTCGAAAAATAACCTACCCAAACAAATGAGCATGCACATGTTAGCGACCTGTGCATACATAGTGTCGATATTACCACCCGCTCTATCACTCATACCAATAATCAAGTAATGTAAGAAACAATTGAAAACCTCGGGTTTATACCTTCTCTTCAACTTCTCGAGACTTTTGTCATCTCTATGTCACTTGTCATGTATGCTCCCCCTCTTTAATGCTCACGACCTTCACATGGACTTTGTCCTCGTTGAGCTAGGCATCGTGCACTATGTTCACCGACCCCCCTCGAGGTTATATTTTCTTGTCATCTACAAAGGTTTTCTTGTTATTAATAATTATAATAATTATTAAATATTATAATTATTGTTAGAAATGAATTAACGGAGCAATGAAATACATAAAATATTATGGAAACACATAAAACAAGAGAGACGTAGATATATTTGGTTCACCCAATTTGGGCTATGTCCACAGAGAAGCAACTAGTCCTTCCTTTTATATCATCCAACAAAATGAAGAGATACAACCTATAGCATATCAATTGTAATTTCCTCTTCACTCTCACACAACCTCCTCTCTCTCTCTCGCTCAGAATAATAATACACAGTCACAATAAAACTCCCTCATATAAACTTTGGGTTTCCTTCTTGGAAAAAAAACCCTAAATTAACATAACTTCTAACCATCAGTTCATCTGCCTAATGAACGACCTAGATTGACTACGAAATTACAATATTTTACAAGGATTTTTTGATCTAGTTTTAGCTTCAGGGGTGCTACCCATGAAACCCCACCAGGGGGGACTCATTACAAGTAGTTGTTGCCCCTCCAAGACACCTCTCACGACTATTACACGCGAAAAGTTGACACCCTGTTTAAGAACTAGGGTTTAATGCAGTTGAGACCTATGAATCAAGAATATAATTAGGCTCCACACCCAATAATTATTATACATGAATGGTCTCATAATTTAAGGTTTAAAAATAATTATTTTAAAATTAATGGCTATAAATTTAGATTGTCATTCTTACTTCTAAGATTCATAAATTATGAAAGGGGAAAGGGGAATCACTATTGTTTATGAGTGATTTTACAGTTTAAGATTTAAAACCTAATATCTC
Organism: Pinus taeda; assembly: GCA_000404065.3. Taxonomy (NCBI): domain Eukaryota; kingdom Viridiplantae; phylum Streptophyta; class Pinopsida; order Pinales; family Pinaceae; genus Pinus; species Pinus taeda. The sequence goes on along the minus strand of APFE031687488.1, from coordinate 4,853 downwards.
TAAATTTATTTTCTCATACTCACTTCTAAAATAAGTAAAGTAATTAATCTATATCCATCTTAACTCTGGATCTACCAAGTGCCAATAGACTCCAAATCTATTTTCACTCTAAAAGAGGTTTACACCTCACGAGATTTGATCCCTCTCAGCTCTTAATAGATTCAGAATTAAGATGGATTTAGGTTGGCTTAATTATTAATTATAATTATAATCATTTTTTTTTACTTTTATGTAATTTGATAGAATCAAAAGCTTTTTTATTATTAATTATATTTTTTATTTTATTTTATTAATTTTTGTTTTTTGTGTAATTTTACCAAATTAAAATGTTCACATACAAGTATCTCTTCCATATTGAGTTGGAGTGCACCTCTTGACACAATGAAAGGGGAATCCAAACATAAATTATCAAAAAGTTTGAATATTAGGAATGAAAAATACTTTACAAATGCAATATACACATAATTTTCATGGTTTTCTCTCCACAAAATAAGGACAATATCGATAATGAGTTCTTTAAAATCTTATAGACAATGTATGGGGCTCATACTATGATACAAGACTTATGAAGAGAATATTTCTTCTTTCTACGAGATATGGACATTATTTCAACATATGTCCTACGTTATGGATTTAAGATAAAACATAGAAATATATGTCTATAGAGTTGATTTTAGAATACATATGCCCTATACAAGACCTTAAGTCACCATATTGGTTGGGTATATTGTACTCAATAATTCATTAAGATCTACACTCTTGGCATCATTAGAATCCCTTCAATACATTTATAGGGTTACATATTACCACTTTTTATCACTATTAGGCATTCCCTATCATTTGGCACATTTTTTTATTTTTAAAGGGTCTATTATTAGTAGGGTTTCCACCTATGATGACATATAACGTTGAATAGACATTCATTGAAGGATAACATGGATAAGTCTACTCCATAATTTCATACTACCTCATGCATAGGACTTGCTAGAGTGAGTACACACTCGCTCCCTACTTGGTAGAAGTCAACCACAATTTTTATTTCTCCTCTCCTTTTTATTTGACTTTTAGTCCTATTTTGGAGTTTAACTAATGATTATTTTGTGTGTAAGAATTGTTACTCAGTTATAACGTACTTCTAACTTTGTTTACTTTCAATTCACTCCATTTTTGGATATTTTGTTAATTTTTGGTTTCCCAGTCTAATTTTGACTTACTTTCCAACTAGGGAAAGTGATTTTGAGTTATTGTAAGTGCATGCACATGGAACCCCAACCGAATTGTAATTAGGTCTTCCTCCTAAAGAGTCTAAACATTGTATTTATGTTCAACATTAATAAATCATCATATTTTATCAATATTTCAATTTATATCCTTGGTTCATTAGTCAATTTCTCAATAGTTTTATTCCCTCTTCTTTCTTATTTTTTAAGTAGCTTGTCTAGTATTTTTTCGCACTTGGATCCTAAGATTGTGCTTAAAATGCAACATGGTATCACAATGTAAGTGATTTTGTGAAAAATGATGACATCCTATTGCATACTTTACAATATTGGTATAGGCTATAGAGAATATACCAAGTCACAGTGATCCTCATTCCTTTCAATTACTTTGATTGAAAGACAACAGAGAGTTTATTGCTTCATAGTAAGGGAATCTATAGGATTACAATGGGTACCAAAATTGAGATTACATCAACAATTGAGAAATAAAAAGAATTCAATAGGATGGATGAAGACTATGGGATATTTTGTTTGTCTATCTCTTCTGGTATACTCCCTCATGTTGAGTCATACTCAACACCTAAGGAAGTTTGGACAAAACTATAGGAGTCATTTTGCAAGCAAGATGTGTTGAGGGAACATTATCTAGAGAGTGGGTTGATTTCTATAGATCACAACAATTTCGAGACCTTATAGGAGTTATTCTCAAGATTCAAGACTCTAATGACATGGGTAAGAGCTTGTGGTATAAATCGGAAGGAGGAACAACTTATCCTTTTCGTACCTTCTAAACTATGTTCTCAATATTTTTTCTTTGTCCCTTCTTTCCGTACTGCTAAAATCTCAAAGGGTGAAAATAGGAAGGTGCCACCTTAAATGATTTCTTTATGTTTTTGATACTTGAGCATAATAAAATCATAAACACTAGGGCTCTTAATCCTTCCACTCCGTTGACAGAGTTGGATACTGTCAACATACAAGGAGTCTCCTCAATGTGAAGTCTCAATTAGACCTTACATCATTTGGAGTAGAAGACCCATCCAGCGTATTGTCCTGGATGCCATAACATTGAGGTCCATCTCATTTTCAATGGATAACATAAGATATTATATATATAAACCTTGAATAAGAAAGTAAGTTGACATTATGAAACAATGATTGCAATGTGTAAAAGAGGGCTTTCACAAGGGGAGAGACAAAAGTGAGCCTCTAGAAGGAAAGTAATACTACTAACCTAAGAGAGACACGTGGGAGCATAAAAATATTTGTTAGAGAAATAATTCACATAATGATGTTAAAGTGAATACAACACACATTCAACAAAATGAGTATTAAATCCACCAAAATAGTTCAATTTCTCTAGTACATATGAACACAACATATATTGTAAACATCCCAAGAATAGTCCTAAAACATTTTCGATACATGCATGAAAATGTGTTGGCTCATAGAGATTTAGTTAGGTGAAAGATCCAATTATACAGTTACAATGATGAGACACTAGCTCCAATAGTGGAACATTAAGTCACTTATTGTTTCTCCAAAGAACATATTTTTCTCCTATGCCAAGTAAAGAAGCCAATACTAGCTTTCCAAAGCTAAAGCCTCCAAAATCCTTTTGCTCGAGCTATGAGGTTTCTTTTATAACAAGAGGAATTACCTTTCATATCCTCGTGACTCCTGGATTACCCCCGTGACTCTTGGACTTCTAAACAATTCTTGAACTTCTAAATGAATTTTGGACTTCTATACAATATTTGTCCATATATGACTCTCTGAATCTCTATGTTCCACATATGACTCTTGCACTTCCACTTATTTGTCTTTTACAATGATTAAAATACTACACCATAACCTTCACATCATTATATGATGAGACTTGGAATGTCACTATCTTTGATGACTAGGACTGATAGTGATTGATGGTTGTAGCTAAATGATGTCACTCTATTTTCTCTTTTTTTAATCTTCCGATCATAATGCTTTCACCCTCCAAATTGTCTTCAATCTTGGAGTCTTTGGGGTTCTTCGATCGTCAAATTTCAAGTGTGTTCTTAGTTCTTTTCCTGCTTCCTTTGTTTATCCTCTTTTCCCAATATTCCTCGCGTGTGTTTTCCATGAGGTTCCTGGAATACTTGCTTCTACAATCACCCATGATGAGCATCTATCAGCCTAAAAATTTCCTAATCTACCATGTTTTACGCATATTTTTTGTTTATGCCTTTTTGGTGTGCTCAAAATAGCCAAATGTGCTTCTAGGTGCATGGGCACACTTTTAAAGGATGAAGGGCTGAAGAAGGGAAACTTCATGGCTTCCTAATGTGTTCATGCATTGAAAGGAATAAGGTGATCAACGCAAGTCGTATGTCACAAGTTTTAAGGATGAAGGGTAATGTTTTGGGCTTCACAAGTACATTGCACACTCAAGGGAGAGAAAGATGGTGCATTCCTTTAGGTCAGAGGAGTGCTCTCAATGAGGGCACATTCCTTCAGGGAAAAGGAGTTCTCTCCGGTAGGGCATAGTCCTATAGGTCAAAGGAGTTCTCTCAAGGAGGCACATTCCTTTAAGTCGAAGGGGTTCTCTCAAGGAGGGTACATTCCTTTAGGTTGTAGGAGTTCTCTCAAGGAGGTCCCATTCCTTCAAGTCAAAGGAGTGCTAAAGGAGACAAAAGAGGGCACATGGCACAAGTGTAAAGGCTAGAGAGAAGAGCTTCGTGGCTTTAGAGCATGTTCATGCACTCAAAGGTCTAGAGGGAGCATGGGACATCGAGGAAGGATGAAGGATTTAGCTATAAGTCTTTATGGTGAGCCAATGCACTCAAGGAGGGAACACTTCTTCGAGTTGAAGGAGTGCGCTCACAAATGATTTAGTCATTTTGGAGGGTGCAATTTTGAACAAGGAAGGGGATTTGTGCTTTGGGAGTGCAACTAGCTCTCAAGGAGCGTGCAAGGTGCACTTTTGAACAATGAATGGTCTCCCATAAAGGCTTTGAAGTGTGATCATGTGCTCTTAGCCTTAATGACCTCATTTGCAACTGAAATTTGTCTAAGTTTGGGTGATAAGGCAAGGGGCAAACAAGATGAGTTCTAAACATAAAACCACATGCCATGCATACCAACTCATTGAGAGAACTTAGAAAATATTGATCAGCAATGAATAGACATCAAAATGCTACTTTATATAGGTTCCACAAGCTAGTGAAGTGTGTGTGACTGCAACCTGAAAGTGTCGTTTTACAACACAAATATGTTGCGACAATGAAATGCACATAGAAATGTTCTAATTAATGTGATGACACTTCATATGATTCAAGAACACTTATGACATACAAATAAACATGAAACGACACTTAATGAATGAGGCGACACTTGCTATGACAATGAAGTAGGCTCCAAAATTTGAAATGCAGTGAAAATTTTGGAGGGTGTTGTAGCAGTGAAAACACTGGGGACACACTAGGCGAATTTCAACTTCTTTATCCAGGAAATTTTTTGAGTTAAGGATCACACCTTCAGGAAGTATTTATTTCCCTATGTTAGGGTCCTATAAATTATAGGATAAAGGTGATTTAGTATTTTGTATCTGTAATTTTATATTGTATATAAAATTCAATATTCAAATTATTTCCAAAA
>APFE031687485.1:530597-577563 GCA_000404065.3 Pinus taeda | reverse complement strand
TAGTGGCAGTTTCAACTACAAAGGCAGAATACATGACAGCCACTCATGCAAGCAAGGAAGCAGTTTGGTTGCAGAGATTTTGTTCAAGTATGGGGTTAGAACATTGAGCTATAAGGATAGACTATGACAGCCAAAGTGAAATTTTATTGGCAAAGAACCCTTCTTATCATTCAAAGACAAAGCTCATTTATGTTCAGTATCACTTTGTGAGGGATATGGTTGAAGGAAAAAGGTGTTGTTGGTAAAGGTGGACAGTTTGAAGAATATAGCAGATGCATTGATGAAGTCTATGAGCACTGAGAAGTTTTCTTGGTATAGGGAAACAATGTGCATTGTAAGGTTGGACCAATGACTAACCTCTCCTGTGACCCCCTGTGTGGAAAGAAAACAACATGTGGGAGAATTTTCGGTGTGTGTTGTATTATTTCCATGACTAGCCCCACACACAACGTTGGGGGGTTAGAGTGGGGGGCTGCTAGCGCCCCCTTTGTTATGTCAGGCGCAGTGGGGGCACGGGGGGGCAGCAGCCCCCCCTATTGAGGAGTTTGAGGGGAGCGGTAGCCCACCTCTATAAGGTCCAAGGTAGCACCCCAGGAAAAAAAATTGGACCCTATATTAGGTGGGCAAACCTACCTATGATTTTCTACATGGATTTCACACATGGTTTTCGGCATGATGGTTTTCTACCCATGCTTTTTTCTAGATGCGATCAATGGAACTACAGTTATGTTCTAATCCAGGGTTAATGGATTTGGTTTTATGGATGCTTTGGCTTGTATATATATGTATTGTAACATTGAAAGGAATATAATGAAAAAACAATCTGATAGTCCCGATTTTGGGATCGAGGGGGAAATCTCTATCTATATCTATTTTAAGTTTTATGCTCTCACCATTTCTTATTTTCTGTTTTTAGAATTCGTATGCAGGTAATTTCTGTACAGGGTTAAAACCTATAGGTAAGGAAACATGGAATGTCATTTGTATTCCATTTAACTAAATATTTTAATTTTGAGCATAAGTCATAATATTACATTTTGTTAATATTAAATTGGGATTTTCTAGTTTAGTCGTTATGAGCCTCATATTTTGATGTGTAAAATATATGAAAACCAAATCTAGAAGTAAATGAAGAAAACTAACAATCTATAAAGAGGATTATTATGTGGACAATGTAAGAACATAACCAATACAATAAATAAGCATAATTACACAAGGGTACCATGATCGATTAACCATATAAATAATTAGGTTGGCCAAAGATAAACAAATACAATGTTCTACTGATGAAAATTCCTAATAGGGTTGCGTTAATTCTTTCTAATTAGAATTAGTGGCCTATATACGGTAAGTTATAGAACTTCTCTATGTATATTCCATAATGAAAACTAGGTAAAATAATACCTTTCGGATGTCATTTTGTCATTAGCTAGAATTTCTTAATAAGTCTCACAATATAATCATCTAAACAAGAAAAAAATGGAAGGAAACACGAAATCAAAATTAATCAAAATTTTCTTATGTGAACTCTAAGCAAAAACTAGAATATCCATCTCGAAATTCTATAGCGTACATTTGTTAGAAATTTCTATGAACAAAAGGAACTAAATGTATTTTTGATAGCAAAGAAACATGTATACAGCCCCAAGGTTGTGAATTAACATGGTGTGTGTGTATATATATATATAATTAACAATCAAATAAGAACATTAGAATGTTACATTCATATCATCAAGCCCAAGACATGGGCTAAACTTAAAAAGTATCCATTTGATAATAAGAAGTTAATGAGGTCGTGAATGGTTGCATGAAAAAACTAAGTTTTATTCTAATAAATAAAATCACCCTAGAAAATGAAACGTTGGTCATCGTTTGGACATCCATGTCCTCAAAGTTCCAGAATCCTAATTTACGGTTAATTCGTTGAATTTCTTATAGAAATATGACCTCAAAACATTGTGGCGCTCCAAGTTAGTATATTGGACAAGACAGTGAGGTAAGTCCTTTACACTCAAGCACATTAACGCCAAAATTTATACATGCATTCCACATAGTCTATGGGGTTTAGACACCAGGTGAAAACCCTCAATAATAATTTCATATGAAATTGATGAAAACTCCATCAAGGAATAAAAATAGTCATGTTACTTGGAAAAAGTTGAAGTAGCCTAGAAGCAAACTCCAGATACAGTAGATCCTATTTCTATAAGTACCAGAACTCTACTAAGGCATCTGCAAATAAAAACCAAAGAAATGAAACCAAAATCTTTCCAATAAATCCTGGAAAATCCATCACAAAAATGTTCTAGTCGGAATGAAACTAGTGCCATGCACTTGAAAATATACACATAACTAGCTACCTATGCATTAAATCAAAGGAAAAGGGGGATGGTAAAACTCTTGTAGCCATACCCTATCTTTTGAATGGTTATGTAGAATAAATTGACATAACTAATTAAATGCCTTACCTATATCATCACTATCAGAGTGTGAGGCCATTGTAATCGTTCCTAACCTCAAGAGTTAAGAGGTATGTAACAGAGAAATAAAAGGGTTATGCAGATTGTGTACATAAAATCATTGGAATACTTATCCGAAAATTTATTCATAGTAAGAGTCGTAAAGGTTCTCTAATTCACCTCTGGAACCTCATTGGATACAATAGGAAAAATGAGAGCTTTGAACCCTTAAATCCAAAAAATGGCTAGCATAAACCTATCATAGATATTCCCATGGCACCTAAATCCTACAAATCATAACATTAAATTAATTAAAGTGGTGGGTGTGAAATGGAAGAAACAAGTTAGGTAAATAATTGAAATCAAATTGTTCCATACATGAGCAACAATATGAATGAGCTCTCCATGATAGATAAGGTTCATGAGTACTGGAACCAGAAGGTTAACAAGGTCCAAAGGGCCAAAGGATTCAAACTAAAGCATGAGAGAAACCCCGTGACATCAAAACCCTTAGAGTTACACTCCTCTACAGTAGCCCAACCAAATGGAGCTCAAACAAAAATTTTTGAGGGAAAAATGATTAGGCTTACCATCTCATAATCATCACAATTGATGTTCAAAATACAAATTGCCATTGTTAATGACACATCAGTACAAAGTGTCATGTGAATAGCATGTGAACAAGGTTGTGTGGATAATGCTCCATAAGCCAATTGGAATATATATACCACATCAAAGGTGGAGAGAAACATAATTAATCACACATGGGATACAAGGGTTATGAGAAACCACATTCAAAAACCCCATATGAAATTATATTAAATCAAATAAAATTACATTTGGATGTTGGACTAAAATACATAAGTGCATAGGGTTGATGACTTAATAACGATCAATGTTATTAAATGAATCCTGATCATGAAGTTGAAAGGTATCCTTTTTATTATGGTAAGAAAGGTATCATTTTTATTATGGTAACAATATAACTATGTAGAAATAATTTTAATAAGAGGAAGAGGAAATAACTATAATGAAGAAAAAGGAGGAACCAATTCTAAGGAAGAAAAAGAGCAAGGTTAAAAGTAAACCATTTTCAAAATTTTATTATTAATTCAAAGAAAACATACAAATGTAAACAATCATAGCTACAAACAACCCAAGTAATCACTTAAGAGATAAGTGAAGTAATCACTTAAGACATAAGTGACTAGAAAATACTATTGGTTAAGCAAATTATAGAAAAAATGAAGAAATTAGGTAGGTTAGAATTGGAAAACAACCCAAGTAATCACTTAAGAGATAAGTGAAGTAATCACTTAAGACATAAGTGACTAGAAAATACTATTCGTTAAGCAAATTATAGAAAAAATGAAGAAATTAGGTAGGTTAGAATTGGAAAACAACCCAAGTAATCACTTAAGAGATAAGTGAAGTAATCACTTAAGACATAAGTGACTAGAAAATAACTAATTGGTTTAAGCAATTATTAGAAAAAATGAAGAAATTAGGTTAAGGTTAGAATTGGAACTCAAAATGTAATATTAGAAATTCACAATAAAAACTTTAAAAAATATTTATTATATTATTTATATCAACATTGAAAATCAACATAAAACTTTAAAATTTATTATATTATTTATATCATATTGAAACTTTATATAAGAGATACTATGGTTTTAATCAAAATCTTTAAGTTAAGATTTAAAAATTTATTATATTATTTATATCATATTTGAAACTTTATACAAGAAGTACATGGTTTTTATTCAAAATCTTTTAAGTTAAGGAAATTTAAAACTTATGTGAATATTAAATCTGAAGAAATATATAAGTTAATATTAAAAATTTATATAAATATATATATATTATTTATTCGGATCCTATATTAAATTTGATTATTTATAAACTACATTACATATAAATCTGAAGTTTATAATAATTATATATAATATATATATATATATATATATATATATTATATATATAATTAATTTTAATTTTAAGCCTCAAAAAATTTTGCTTTTAAATCCAATGCATTAGAAAATATCCTAATTGTTTTTTCTATCCATATCTAAACCTAATTTTACATATTTAAAAAATCTAGTTTGAATAAAATTGGTTTAATCGTAGATTTTAAATAGAAATGAAACACATTCAAAGTTTTAAAAAGAAAAATAATTTTATAATTAATGCATAAAAATATTTTAATTTTTATGCACTATTAAAAGGTTCTGGAAAGTAAATTCACATTAAATATATTCTATAACCTAACTTTTTAATATAGTTGGAAATATTTTACCCAAGGTAAATTGAAAATTCATTTATGTGAAGCAAATTTCTTTTATTGTAATATTTTTATATTTGAATTAATATTTTTTTAGTTCTGAAAAGTAAATTCAAGTTAAATATATTCTATAACCTAATTTTTTAATATAGTTGAAAATATTTTACTACGTTTTACCGAAGGTAAATTAAAAATTCATTTATGTGAAGCAATAATTCATTTATGTGAAGCAATATTACAAGGAGAAAATTACAAATGCTAGTTTTTATTTATTTTAATTTCTTTTATTGTAATATTTTTATAGTTGAACTAATATTTTTCTTTCATATCGAAAAATAAATAAATAATTTTTAACGTGAACGATTTGGCTAAAATCAAATAAATTAAATGATTATGATTGAAGTTAACACTAAGGAGAAAGGAGCTACAAATTGTCTCTAAAACTTTTTCTTTTTTTTTCTTGTCCAAGCTGGCTTCGAAAATAAAGGATTCGTTCTTTGGAGAAATAAGACTATGGCTGAAATCAAATAAATTAAATGATTATGAATGAAATTAATACTTAGGAGAATTTTTATTTCTCTTCTAATTACGTGGGCAGTTATGATCCAGTTATTGAATATTTTTTTGTATAATCCCTCTTTACTCTTTTGACATGAGAAGAATTATTGGAAGCTTCCAAGATAAAGGATTCATGCTTTGGAGAAATATGATTACACATGTTGTATAGATTAAATTCATGAGAAATTTATAATGTAAAGTTACACGATATTTAATAAATAATTCATTTTTCATTTTCTTTATTTATGCACATTTTCGTTATTTACCTATATTTGTTTTTTTATATAATTTGAATATTATGATCTAACTTAGTGATTTATAAATCTAAGTTGATTAATTTATAATTAACTTAACATTTACTTGATTTTTTTGCTCTTCATGATATGCACACTATCTCGAGTGATCTCATTGAGAGATTTATTAAGAGATTTATAAGTTTTATTGTAAATTGAATATACAATGCATGAAAATTGAATATTTATTTGAAATAAATTAAATAAAGAAAATTATATAAATCGAGAATATTTCATTTTATTTCTTTATTTATGATTTTATAAATTTAATTTATTTAGGGTTTTGGTTAAATATATAAGACTTTTGATTTGAATTAACTTGATGACCAAAAGAATTTTATACACAAAAGCTAATTTTTAATTCTTTTTAAATACATGTTATTTAAAAAAAGTTTTTAAATCATATTTTAAATTATATGTTTGCAATTTTGAGGCATGAATGAATAAAATGTTTCCATGTCTCCCTTGCAACATTTAATTTAATTATCAATAAATGCCGTTTATAATTTCTTTTATTTTGTTTTTTCCATTTAATTTATTCTACTGTGGTTTATCTTTATATTGAAATTACTAATAGGTTTATAATAGGTTGTGAACTTTAATTTAATATGTTAATAATCTTTATTACATTCCCACCCAAATATATATTATTAGTGGAGTAGATTCCATTACTTATTTGGTTTTATGCAATTAATGTGTAAAGTATATAGTTATATATATATATATTTTGTTTTTCTCATATGAATTTTTGGTTTCTTTAATATAGTTTGGAACTATAGATCCTATATTTTGCAAATATGTTCCTTTCTTTAAAGCTAAACCATTCAAACTTTTCATTTCCTTATATCATTAGTCAGGCCTTATTTTTTTCTTTAAAGAAAGTTTATTTAATTAAAATTAGTATAGGGAACACCCCCTTAAATGAAGGGAGGCCAGCACCCGTCACCTGAAGTAGGAGGATTATTAGAATCATTAATTAATGCATTATTGACTTGTTCTTAGTTACCAGAACAATTGGAGAACCAACACATATTAATCTTGTTAGAAATATGTTAAAGGCTAACATGAAATATTAATCCCTAACTATTAGGAAAATAATTGAATTTAGTTATGCCTAGAGGGGCAGAAACAGAAAAAGAAGAAAAATCCTCCTCTTATCCTTATATTTTAGAGATTGTAATAAAATAAATTTTGATAGAGGCAAACCACTACTAAATATTGGCATGACTTGAGAAAAATCTCATGTGGTGCATTTTGTATAAAGCATTGTTGGAAATAAATTCAATTATCTTTAAAAAAGAGAATACCAATGGGAGAGAAAGACTAATTGAAAAAAAACTATTAGGGGGATGTTGTTAAAGGGATCAGGAGGTGAATCCTAACCCATATTTTTGTACATATTTCCTAATGGCCAGGGGTGGAGCTCAGAGGGAACTCGAAGAGAGTTGGTTTAAGGTTGGAAGGATCCTAGAGGACTTTAAATTATTCCTGAAATAATTTTAATAAGTATATGATTAATTGAATAGTGAATAGTAGAAATATGATTTTTAGAAATGTGCAATAAAGAGTAGTATAGATAATTATTGTAGAATTTAAAGGTATGAAATAATAAATTGTTGAATGCAAATGTTACTATGGTTGAAGATAAATCTTTGTGTATCAAAAAATGCAATTATTTTTGGATAACCTTGTTGTTGCATGTAAAGATTTGTGCAGAGGTGTAAGATATAGGATTTCTTATAGTCATTTCCATTGATAAGAGGATACTATGAATAATTCCATTAATAAATACTATAAGTGTGTTGTAGCGGCTACAACCACCATCCAAAATTTTTGCTCACATGAAAATTTCGGAGCCTACTTTGGATCTCGCAATTGACCATCCTTTGTCACTTATTGGTAAGCTGATGATTTCAAGCTTCCTTCCTTGATCCTAAGAGTTGTCTGCATTCTCATCCTTATGCAACATGTGTCATTTTCAGGCATAGGGGTTGTTGTTTGTCATGAAAAGGAAATGTTGTCTTGCTTCAAGGAAATTGTGTGTGTATGAGTGGTTGTCATCATATAGACATGTATCACACTCACTTCACGCATTTGTGTCATGAAGTTTGTTGTATCAAGCAATGTATGTCTTATGCATTCTGTATGGTCTACATTGTGTCACTAAGTGTTCATGTGTGATCACAATAAAGTCCTATCATGTTTACATATGTTTCACTGATCTCATGTTTAGCCATTTTCGCAGGCAACCTAGCCTCATCCAACTTCCCTGAACTGTGTGTTTTGCTTCTTCAACCATTAAGCTTCCTCCCTTGCCTTCTAAAACCTCGTAGTGCGTAGAGACACCAAGCTCCCTTGTGTGCTAAAATATCGCAGCCTGTAGAGACCTCAGCCAATGTTGCTCTCCAAAAATGTGCAAAATAGTCAGGGAGCTAGCATTTCTATCCAGAAATGCGTAGAGCAGTCCAGCTACAGTGCACTCAAAAATTGTGCAAAGGTGTCCTCCCAAGACCCTTGTCCCATAGTAGTGCTTTGAGCCTCAAAATTTCATAGTGATTTCCAAGTTGTATTGTCAGTATTGCATGCAGAAACTATACAGACAGGCCTCCCAGGACCTCATTCTAGTAGCAGTCACTCTTCGTTGAAATTGCACAGATATACCTCTCAGTGAATATAGGAAATGGTGACATGCTGAAATCACTTTCAAGGAGTTAAGGAGAAGGACCAAGGAATCGAGTAATGGAAAATATCATGACCGCATGAAAAATCCATCGGATGCATGATCATTTTGAGGGTAAGTATGGTAAGTAAGGAACATATTTTGAAGTACACCTCTTAGTTGAGTTTGAATGACTACTTGTCATTGTCATTTAAACCTATCCTCAGTAACATGCATGTGCGCAAACGTGAAAATTCATCTTACATTTTTCTTCAACATGTCTTGCTTCTTTTTCACTTGTTCGACCAACTGTCATTTTCCGCATGTTGATTGTTATGTCATGCTTCTGACCTTGTTATGGTGATTTTGAAGGTTATGTTTGAGTTGTGTTCACCTTGTAAACATCTATTACACTCACACACGATGTTTTATGCACTGTCACAAAATCATCGTCACAGTCGTTCAACGATCTATCACAAGTTTCATGCTCGTCACTCGCACCATCGGTCAGTCACACTGAGTATATGTTGTCTTGATGGTTTGAGGTGTCTTGCCATCATGTCATGTTGAGTGTGTGTTCGAAAGGTCATGTCTGCACAAGTTCACTCGCACACACACTTAGTTATTTTGTTGAAATTGTGACGACCAGATCACTCTCTAACAACCGGACCTTCATTGAGTTGCATTATGCAGTATTGGCCCTCAGTGATCATGTACTACGTCCCAAAATTGTGCAGAGCTTAAGGTTGTCTCCTAGTTAGCCTGCACTACACAATCCTGAAATTGACTGGATTGACTGTCACCTAGAATAGTGCAAAAGTTTCATAGCAAGCCATTTCAATCTGCACTGCTTGCAAGCACATCAACCAAGCCTCCAGCTGGTCAACCAGAGATTTTGACTAGGCAGTGACCCCGGAACTCACTCCCCCCAAAAATTGCGTAAAAGTTGCAAAGCTCGCCTGCTCTATTAACTGAAGAAACCGCGCAGACATGCTAGAAAGAAACTTTGTGTCCATCACTATCTCCCTCAAAAAAGTGTACATTGTTTCCAACTAGTCACCCAGTCAGCCGGTATGTTGCTCACCTGGAAAACTGTGCAGTTTTCATGAGCAGTCACCCAGCTGCCCAACATCCTTCTTAGCTCAAAAACTTCACAAGGATGTTCAGCAGGCCAACCTCCTAGAAATTGTGTAGTTTCTTCCAGTAGACTCATGTAGCCCACTGTCAGCTCCCTATAAACATTGCACAATTTTTCCAAGCAAGCCTCCTACAGCCTACTACCAAATCCCCAAAGAAATTGTGTAGTTTGTACTACCAAACCCCCCTTTGCTACCTACATTGCCTCCCTAAAAAAATTGCAAAGATATGCCCTCCAGTCGAGCCAGATCCCACGTATAGTCACTGATAATGTGGATTTTCCATCTCAGTCTCCCTGTGACCTCTATGCAATTTTCACTAGCAGTGCCCGGAGCCTACATCCCGGCTCAAAATCTACCTTACGCACTTTTAGAGCCTTGCCCTCTCTTCCAGTCACCTACATCTGAAAGCGAATGATAACGCATCATGGTGGACTAGGATATTTCTGGATTTGATGTTGTCTCGTCATGAGTAATTGGAGATACAGGCACATGGATGAGACATGGCATGACAACGAATGAGATAAATAAGAAATGCATTTGAGGAGAATTTTTTGTAAACATACAAACAAGGAATTCATGCAAGGAGATTGTTTTATGATAGGAAAAATGAGGAATGCATGCAAGGATATTTTTTGGTGAACGGAAAAACACATGGAGCATGTCAAAGTACAAGCAAAGGAGAGGCATGCACATGAAACATCAAGTGAACTCCAAGACCATCGAAGAATTTGTACACCTTTCCATGCGGAGGTGAAGCTATGATACGCCAAGAGCACATCTATCACTCAACAACACTTCCACTCGACATGCACACCACCATCAGAATGAACATACCATATTTTTCATGTTGATTCATGTCATGAGTCATCTCAACTAGATCACTATTATGGGACACATTATTCTAATCAATGTAATGTAACTTGGAAGTCCAAGAGACCCACATGTAAATATAAAGAGTCATGTAATTCAAACAATCATGATGGAAGTCGAATATTCACAAAGGCCAGTTTTAGCCTTGGCTATAAATACCCCTCATTTGTACATGCAAAGGAATTTTCACCTTGACTCCTCCCACATAGGCTTGAGAGTCTGTAATATTTTCTTTGAGGAGTGAACAGTGGCTCCAACACCCTAGTTACGGGGTTAGTGATGTATGGTGTACTAATGTGTCTTGGAAATTTTTCTTAATTCAGAAGCCTATTAACAGACCAACACGTCTTCCCACATGTATTGTAATTTTTTGTAAGACTAATCCTTGAACACTTGTAATGCATGTTGCTTTAGCCTGTGTTAAGACAATTGAAATATTTTAGTTGTTCTAATACATATGCTTATTAAAGTGTGTTGTATAAGTTGTTAATGTTGTCTTAGCTGTGTGGGCTACCTCATCGGACACTAGACAGAACCATTCCCATAAACTTGTCATAACGACCATCACACTCGCGTGGACTATTCCGGTGGGTTTTGTATGTGCTATCCATTCATTGTGTGTTTGTGACTGCCACATACGTGTGGACTACTCCATCAGAATCTGCACATGTCCTGGTGTGTTGTGTGTCTCTAGAAGAGTTGGGACTATTCCCTTTCAACTTGAGACTCACTTCCACCTTCTCCCTCTACAGTAAAATAACTTTGACACAAGTAACACCAAGCACTTACCAGGCACTCGAACGTCATTGTTCAGAGACAAAGAAAACCACTCTCACATGCCAACAAAAAATAGTTGAGGCATATCTTTAAGATAATGGAAACTGTGCCATTGTACTTGATGGGACTCCTACACCAAACGGTGTGAAGTCTAGTTGGGACTTCATACAGGGGAGATCCCTTGAATGTTGGCAGATCTAGCACTGTCAACATTTCTGGCACTAGAAGGAGTGCCAGATGACAAGATGAGCCCTCACAATCTGTTTTGAATCTCCACATACTTATCATGAATAAGCACAAACTTTCTCTTCTAGAGTGTATGTCTTATGGAAATCACTTTGAAATATCTGAAGAGCTCTAGAATAACTTGTCAAGTAAAACATACGATGGTGGAGGCTGAGTAGCCTTTGTCAAACATGCGGTTGGTGTTGTAGGCTCCTTTGAAAAGAATAAAATCTTTGAAGATTACATGACCTGCGTGTTGTTTGCATACATGCTTTGAGAGCACCCACTGCATTGGTGTTCCACGCTGCCCGAAAATTCTATTCACTCTCTCCCTCATCTGGTTGTAGAGATAGATTTTTCTTTCAATCATTTTGAACATAAAGCACTCAACAAAGAAATTGTGAAATTATGGAAAGCACCTGATGAATCTATTGAACAGTTTCACACGGGATTTTGTAATCTCACATGGTGATTTCCTAAAGATGAAATTGATTGGGAATTTCTTGATGGAAAATTTAAGTATCTTCTTTACATATCTAAAAATACATAATTCTTAGAATCATTCTAACCCCACTTAGCATACTTTGGTGATGGAGTTGTGCAATCACAATCGGACATAGTTGTTGTCACAAGTGATTGTTCACCCTCCCCTCATTAAATAGCTCCACCACCACAGAGTGATGTGGGAGAACACGCACACACATCAGTTGAATTGTCACATCCTCCTACCCCACCTACTCTTGATATCTACACAGATTTAGCTTGCAAGCATGTTGGTTGTCATGTGGAATTGTTACCTCAACCTCTATCTCTGTGTTTTGTTGATCCTCCGGATTGTATTGTCTTGTGTTCTTCCATTCCAGACTCCACACTTGTTGTGATCAAGGATCAAGTTGTTGATGGAGTTGGTTTTTGTGTAGCCAACCTGTGTTATCATTCATGATGAGTTTTTGTGGGAATCTAAAGAAGAATCCACACGAAGGATGACTCCCTTCCATCTGTGCCTCATTCTCTCTATCTTGACATCCCTTTTGATTCTACCACTATTGATTTCCCCTGTGAAAACTCATTTCCGCATGTTTCTACTTCTAATCGTTCACAGGACACACTAAATGTCAGTTTGTCATTACATTATGGAGAGAACACATCTTCCTCTAAAAATCCATCCCATTTGTCATCTATCATTTCTGAAAACACAAAGAGTGAACATCCTTTCTTCTCATCTACCCCTCTTTATGACTCATCAAATCATGAGGATGCCAACGAACATCCCAAATTTTCTGATCATGGCTATCGTGATCTTTGTACTTCTTCATTTAATCATGATGTTTATTCATGCGATGTTAATGTGCGTAGGCCACTGGTCTCCGATGATATACCTATTGACAGAGTGGAAAGCCAACAGGCTATCAAGGCACTTTAGCTTGGACTGATGGTTATGTTAGGCCCTTGTTTTCCTGAGGCTAGTTCCACTTCTAATCAGAAAATTTTCGAAACACCCAAGGCTCCTCACTCTCTGCTTTGCATTGAAGATCAATCAAACACCTAGATTTCGCTTCCTCCACTTGAATCACATGATCCCACCGCTCAAGATTTTGAGCAATCTTACAAAATGAGCATGCTTGCAAAGCATAACTTGTTGGTCTTTCTCATGTTCACTTATATGTCATAGTACAAAGAGTGTGCATGTTTATCATCTACACACAATGTGTCACAACACCATGTTAAGTCCACATAATGTCTATCTTGTGCATTCACCCTTTTCTTTTCTGTGGATGTTTTAGAACTCATAGTGTGTTGGTCTTGATTGTTGTATATTTTATGTTTGTTGGTTCACTTGATTGTGATTCTCACAAACCATGCCTTCACTAACATGGGCCAGCCAATGCGTCAGTGGCTGCATTGGAAATATCACTTCACGTGAGTAGGCTCATGCATTTTTTAGTGTAGGAGTAGGAGTAATATTTGCTTGCTTAGTTTATTTGATTACCTCTTTTGCATTCACTTTACTTCTTCTTTTTTCTTTTCACTTTCTTTTCTTTCTTGTACCCGTAGGTTAGCCTCTCATGAAACTGTGTTTGGCTCTCGAGACAAGCTGGGAAAATCTAAGAGGACTTGTACAACTATCAAAACTTGGTTATCTGATGCCCTCTCTTTTTATGAAGATATTTTTGTCTTCATTCGATGATGCCTCGATGGAAAATATGTTCTATTCAGAGTGAGTCTTGGTGAAAACCCAACGCTTGTGTTCTAACTAGCACCACCTACTCTAGTCAGTTGTTTTGGGTTAACCCTTGTCACCTCATTCAAGTAGAGTAAGGTGAGGGGGGAGCCTTAACAAGTATTTCAAAGGTATACATAACATACTTCTCTAAAGGAACAACCTCTTATGCTCTCAAGAAGTCAAGATCCCTCTTCCACCTCTGAAATAAATAAGTGCCTACACACAGTTATTTGAAAAAAAAAAAAATCAAAATATGTAAATTCTGAAAAAAATGAATAAGGTGAAAGAAGAGAAAGGCTTCCTATGTAGAGAGGTGATGCAAGTAACACTATCAGGGTACTGATTAGGGTCATTGGCAGCGGAGCGATGCTTATGTTCCTGCGTGACTTCGTTGGGGTACTGTCTAGGCTTGCTAGCAACAGAGCAACACCAGTGATGAAACTTAAACTCTGACTGTCATATTATTTGTGCACCAATATACCCCTCATCCCCAATTGAAAAAACTGGGTTGACTTGGCTTGGAATGTGTGTTGACCAATCAAGAGAATTGTAGGGACTACATCTTTCAACCAAGCTAGTGTGGAAACCATGATCATAAAAGAATCAAACAATACTTTCGAAAGGGTTAGACTTGCATTTCATGAAACAAGGTCCATACAGAGAGTTGGAGTTCTACCAGTGTGTCGCCAAGTGTTGTAGCGGCTACAACCACCCTCCAAAATTTCAGCCCACATGCAAATTTCGGAGCCTACCTTGGATCGTGCGATGAATCATCCTAGGTCAATTACTGGTAAGCTGATGATTTCAAGCTCCCCTCACAACATGTGTCATTCTCGGGCATAGGGGTTGTTCTTTTTCATGCAAAGGGAATGGTGTCTTTGCTTCAAGGAAATCATGTGCATATGAGTGGTTCTCATCATATATACATGTTTCACACTCACTTCACGCACTTGTGTCACGAGGGTTTTTGCATCAAGAAAATTATGTCTTATGCATTATGGATGGTCTATGTTGTGTCACTAAGTTTTTGTGTGAAATAAAAGTCAAGTCCTATCATGCTTACATATGTTTCACTGATTTCACACTTATCCATTTTTCTAAGCAAACTAGCTTCATTCAGCTTCCCTGAATTGTGCGCTTTGCTTCTGCAACCATCAAGCTTCCCCCCTTGCCTGCTAAAACTTTGTAATGCATAGAGACACCAATCTCCCTTGCTGAAACCTTGCAGCCCGCAGAGATCCCAGCCAACACTGCTCTCTGAAAATGCGTAGAGATGTCAGGTAGCCAGCACTACTCTCTAGAAATGAGCAGAGCAGTCTAGCTACATTGCACATAGAAATTGCACAGAGGTGTCCTCTCATGACCCCTGTCTTATAATAGTGCTTTGATCCTAAAAAATAGACAGTGTTGTCCAAGTTGTATTATCAGTCTTGCATGCAAAAATGGCACAGATGGGCGTCCCAGGGCCTCATTCCTGTAGCAAACATTGTCTATTGAAATTGCGCAAATCTACCTCTTAGTGACTACAGGAAAAGGTAACTTGTTGAAATCGCTTTCAAGTAGTTGAGGAGAAGGACCAAGGAACTGAGTAATGGAAAATATCAAGACCGCATGCAAACTCTGTCAATTGCATAATCATCTTGAGGGTAAGTATGGTAAGTAAGGAACATATTTCAAAGTACACCTCTTAGTTGAATTTGAAGGATTTCTCGTCATTTTCATATCACCCTATCATCAGTAACATGCATGTGAACAAACGTGAAAATTCATCTTATATTTTTCTTCTACATGTCTTCTTTTTCACTTGTTCGGCCAACTATGGTCTTCTGCATGTTGATTTCTATGTCATGCTTGCAACCTCATTCTGGTGATGTTGAAGGTTGTGTTTGAGCTGTGTTCACCATGTAAACATCAATCACACTCACACATGATATTGTATGCACTGTCATGCAAGCGTCGTTATGGTCGTTCAATGATCTATCACAAGTGTCGTACTTGTTGCTTTCACTGTCGGTCAGTCACACTGACTATATTTTGTCTTGATGGTTTGAGGTGTCTTGTCGACAAGTCATGTTGAGTGTGTGTTTCCAAGGTCATGTATGCAAAAGTTCACTCACCCACACACTTAGTCATTTTTCTAAAATTATGACGACCAGATCACTCTCCAATAGTCGGACCTTCACTGAGCTGCATTACACAATTTTGGCCCTCATTGATCATGTACTGTTGCCCAGAATTTTGCAGAGCTTGATGGCTTTCTCCCAGGAAACCTACACATCACAATCTTGGAATTGACTAGACTGACTGTCACCCAGAACAGCGCAAAAGTTTCTCAAAATGCCATTTCAATCTACACTGCTCACAAGCACATCAACCAAGCCTCTAGCTAGTCAACCAAAGAGTTTGACCAGGTAGTGACCCTGAGACTCACTCCTCCAAAAAAGTGCGCAAAAGATGCAAAGCTTTCTTTCTCTACTGAGTGAAGAAACTACACAAACAAGTCGGATAGACACTTTGTGTCTGTCAGTGTATCCCTCAAAAGATTGCGCAGTTTTTCCAGCCAATCACCTAGTCAGCAAGCCTGCTGCTCACCCAGAAACCTACGCAGTTTTCATGAGCAGTCACCAGTAGCCTAGCATCTCGCTCATCTCAAAAACTACGCAAGGATGTTCAATAGGCCAGCCTCCCATAATTTTCACAGTTTTTGCCGGCAAACTCCTGTAGCCCCTGCCAGCTCCCCAGAAAAATAGCGCAATTTTTCCAAGCAAGCCTCCTGCAACCCACTGCCAACTCCCCAGAGAAATTGCATAGTTTTTGCTGCCAGTCCTCCCTTTACTGCCAACACTACCTGCCTAAAAAACATTTCACAAATCTGTCCTCCACCCATGCCAGATCCCATGGATAGTCACTACTGATCTGGATTATCCATCTCAGTCTCTAAGTGAACTCTGCACAACTTTCACTGGCACTGCCCAGAGCCCACATCCTGGTTCGAAATTTGCCTTGCACAATTTCAGAGCCTTCTCTCTCCCAATCACCTACATCCGAAAGCGAACGATAATGCTTCATGGTAGACTAGGAGATTTCTGGATTTGATGTCGTCTCGTCATGAGTAATTGTAGATACAGGCACATGGATGAGACACGACGTGACGACAAACATGATGAAAAAGGAATGCATGCAAGGATATTTGCTTGCAAACGGACGAATAAGGAATGCATCTGAGCGCATTGTTTTACGAACAGACGAATGAGGAATGCATGTAAGGAGATTTTTTCGCGAACGGATGAACACATGAAGCATTTTAAAGTAAAAGCGAAGGAGAGACATGCACGTGCAACATCAAGTGAACACTAAGACCACCGAAGACTCCGCACACCTTACCATGTCAAGGTGAAGCTATGATACACAAACAGCACATCCATCACTCGGGAACACTTCATCTCAACATGCACACCACCACCAGCATGAACATACCAGCTTTTTCGTGTCAAGTCATGTCATGAGTCATCTTGGCTACATCACTACTATGGGCCACACTGTTGTAATCAATGTAATGTAACATGGAATTCCAAGAGACCCACATATAAATATAAAGAGTCATGTAAATTTGAAGAGTCATGTAAGTCAAGCAGTCATGAGGGAAGTCAAATAGTCACAAGGGCCAGTTTTACCCTTGGCTATAAATACCCCTCATTTGTACATGCAAAAGGCTTCTCACCTTGGCTCCTCCGACATAGCCTTCAAAGTCTATAATCTTTTCTTTGAGGATCTGGTAGTGGCTTGAACACCCTACTGATGAGTTTAGTAATGTATGGTGTACTGATGTGTCTTGGAACTTTTTCTTAATTCAGAAGCATGTTAACAAGCCAGCACGTTTTCCCACATGTATTGTAATTATTTGTAAGACTAATATTTGAACACTTGTAATGCATGTTTCTTTAACCTGTGTTAAGAGAGTTGAACTATTTCATTTGCTCTAATACATATGCTTATGAAAATGTGTTGTATAAGTTGTTAATGTTGTCTTGACCATGTGGGTTATCTCGTCGGACACTAGACAGAATCATTCCCATAAACTTGTCATAACAACCGTGGCACTCGCGTGGACTATTCCACTAGGTGTTGTGCACGTTATCCATTAATTGTGTGTTTGTGACTCCTGCATCTATGTGGACCACTCCACTGGAAGTTGTGCAAGTCCTGCTGCGTTTTGTGCCTCTAGAAGTGTTGGGACTATTCCCTTTCAACCTGAGACTCACTTCCACTTTCTCCCTCTGTAGTGAAAGAAATTTGACACAAGTAACACCAAGCACTCACCAGGCACGCGAACCTCACTATTCAGAGACAAAGAAAACCACTCTCACATGCTAACAAGCAATATATGAGGCATATCTTTAAGATAATGGCAACCGAGCCATCATACAGGATGGGACTCCTACACCAAACGGTGTGAGGTCTAGTTGGGACTTCATATCGAGGAGATCCCTTGAATGTTGGTAGGTCCAGCACCATCAACAAAGTGCAAAGAAAAATAAGAAATGTCAATCTAATTAGTTGCACAGTGAAAATTTTGAAAGGATAAGTATGGCCTGCAAGCAGAGTCATATTTTTTCTTAAATAAATGAAATATTATGTTAAATAATCGAGTTAGAACATATATGGAATAGGAACATGAAATAGTGAATGTCATGCAAACATATGAATATTAACTCGACAAATGTTTGGGAATTTTTAAATTGTAGCCAAAGGAACCACTTCTATAATAACCTCATTCTTGAGAGGAGAATACTTCCATGGAGAGAAGAAAGATCCACATGCAAAATATTTATACAATGTTTAAATATATAGAGTATATGGCTTGTATGAAAGTGGTCATGCCCTTAAATAATTTTCAATAATACAGGTATATATATGGCCAACCTAAAGCCAAGAACTATGAAACCATCAATGGAAATTAATCAAATGTAAGTCATTGGGATGACATCACATGAGGAACCTGACAAGAATTAAAAAATAATATAAGCACTTATAGTTACTAAAACCAAATGAACAACCATGAAAAGTATAGACAATTCTTAGAACAGTTGTTTTCTTGAGTCCAACACACACTGCAAAAGCACACCTGTAAGAGAAGAAAAATAATTTTGCTACTACCATACCCTAAGAAAAAAAACTTTTAAAACTAAAACAATCTATTCTATAAGGGTTTTAACCCATAGTATTTACTTGTACATGGCCAAATAGGATCACCATACTTTTTTCGTGAGTCCAACACACACTGCAAAAGCATGTGTAAGAGAAGAAAAATAATTTTGCTACTACCATACCCTAAGCAAAAAAATTTTAAAAGGGAAACAATCTATTCTATAAAAGTTTTAACCCATAATATTTACTTGTAAAAATAGAGTCACCATACTTTTTTCTTGAGTCCAACACACTGCAAAAGCATACCTGTAAAAAAAGAAAAATAATTTTGCTAGTGCCATACCCTAAGCAAAAAACTTTTAAAAAGAAAACAATCTATTCTATAAGGATTTTAACCCATAATATTTACTTGTACATGGCCAAATAGGCTCACCATACTTTTTCCAATGAAAACAATAATTAACCCCTTAGTATTAATGCTTCGAAGAAGAAAAAGAGAAATAGTTCTAACAAAAAGGCCTTTAAAAAACATGATTTTAGGGTTAGGTTTTGAAAATGTTACCAGAAGTAATCTCGTTGACTAAACTTGGAAGAACTAGAACCACCTGCAAATTTCCTTATAAATTTTTGTGTTGCGGATACGAAAAAAGCCTATATGCAGAGTCGAAACATATACGGATGGAGCCAAGCCTCTGTTAGCATTTATTTTTATTGGAAAAAAATTTGTATGATAACATTCAACTTCAAGGCGTTACGTAGTAAACAAATGAAAATTGCTAGAATCTTGTAAAAACTTACTGGAGTTCAACATTTGCATCATTCTAGTAGTGAATGTAATCCACTCTGGAGTAAAGGAAGGTCTATCTAGGTAGAGATACCAAGAATTTGACAGTACAAATTTCAAGAAGTAAGCAAAAGATATCTAGTTGCATTAAGGTTTGAACAGAGTTCCAGAGCTCTTTCTCACCACAAACCCATCAACACAATGAAATCATGACGACAGCGCTGGGTTGGGTAGATACCCTAGCTCCCGCTGAAACAATTTACATTGTTCATTAAACGAGATTCAATGGACATCATTCAAACCAATAGCTGGCTATGATTCCATGAGAGTGGTGGTGACTCAAGCCATAAGTCAGAAATCACGTGATGCTGGTCTAAGTGGTAAGCATCTTTAATGTTGTATTATAAATCTTATAAAGAACACAAAGTCTATTGTTGTGTCAAACTAACATATGGCTGAACGTGATCTGATTGCAAACAACCCATAACCTGTGTGTGTGAGAGATGCAAAATAGGTATGAAGTTCACAAAAATCGTGATAATAGGGATTAAAATTATTCTAAATGAATGTAATGCCCAAAATCCATGAGACTGGGGCATAGAAATATTGTAAATGTAGAACAGAGCTATGAAGGCCTAAATGTAAAGTTGTTATGGTATATGATATACATTTAAAGGTTAATAAATTTGAAGGTATATATATATTATATATATATATATATATATATATATATATATAACACGCATTCATACATATAGGGGTAAAAGAAAAAAACATAAGCTCTAATGCACCATAATTTCCATTATAATTATAACTTGAGCAGTGATTCCAAGAACATGGTAATTATATATCAAAACTTTTAAAGGAATTTTCCATGAGTATATAGTATAATTAATAGATAATGACCACCTTGGACAAGTAACATAAACAATCAGGTGAGTGAATTAAAAATCACAAAGAAGAATGGTTTTGGAAGTTGTGAGATGTTGTTTAAAAAAATATTGTGTCAAATTTTTTTATGCACCAGAATTTCCATTATAATTATAAGTTGAGCAGTGATGTGAGGAACATGGTAATTATATATCAAAACTTTTAAAGGAATCTTCCATGACTATATAGTATAATTACTAGATAATGACCACCTTGCACAAATAACATAAACAATCAGGAGAGCGAATTAAAAATCAGAAAGAAGAATGGTTTTTGAAGTTGTGAGATGTTGTTTAAAAAATATTGTGTCGAATTTTTTTATGCACCAAAATTTCCATTATAATTATAACTTGAGCAATAATGCCAAGAACATGGTAGGTATATATCAAAACTTTTAAAGGAATCTTCCATGACTATATAGTATAATTAATAGATAATGACCACCTTGCACAAGTAACATAAGCAATCAGGTGAGCAAATTAAAAATCACAAAGAAGAATGGTTTTGGAAGTTGTCAGATGTTGTTTAAAAAAACATCATGTCAATTTTTTTATGCACCAGAATTTTCATTATAATTATAACTTGAGAAGTGATGCGGGAGCATGGTAATTATATATCAAAACTTTTAAAGGAATCTTCCATGACTATATAGTATAATTAATAGATGATGACCACCTTGCTCAAGTAACATAAACAATCAGGTGAGCGAATTAAAAATCACAAAGAAGAATGGTTTTGGATGTTGTGAGATGTTGTTTAAAAAAATATTGTGTCAAATTTTTTTATGCACCAATATTTCCATTATAATTATAACTTGAGCAGTGATGCCAGGAACATGGTAATTATATATCAAAAATTTTAAAGGAGTCTTCCATGACTATATAGTATAACTAATAGATAATGACCACCAAGTAACATAAACAATTAGGTGAGTGAATTAAGAATCACAAAGAAGAACGGTTTTCGAAGTTGTAAGATGTTGTTTAAAAAAATATTGTATCAAATTTTTGGACAATTAAACATTTTTCCTATGTGAAAAGAGAGATATGTTATAGATATATTAGGCAATGTAAACTGAGAGAGACAAAAGGTGACGAGCAAGGGGAATGAAATTGCATGTGTTTTTTCCTATTCACTAGAGAATAGATTATATTTGAAACAAAGAGAATCTTATTCATTTTTTCTAGTTTATACCTTGTATAAACTATAGCCTCATACATGTTAATACTTTTGTTTGTTTATTTACTTATTTTTAATTCATACGACATTTTATTTTTATTTTTATTTCTACATATCTTCACACAGGAAATTCAGCTAAAAATTAGCTTATGTGTGTTGTAGTTGTACAAGCTCCTACATCATCAAGCTCATGAACATAGGTTGGTAACAATCATTTTACATTTTAGTTAGAGTGCATGCACAATTACTAAATATTGGTGTTGATAATATTAATGTCATTTCCTAGTAGTTTTGTTTGATGTGAAAATATGTATCTTCAATATAAGAACATTTATTTTCAACATTAATTTTATTGTGTTAATGTTCTTGACAAATGATAGGAAATCCATCATTTATTAAGTCTTGAAATTTGATGTTTGAATCCATGGCCAAATTTTGTTAACATGATTGTTTGAATATTCATTAGAAACGTTTCCACTTATAGTCATGTTACAACAAAATCTCACACTTCTAGTGATAAGTCCAAAATTCCGAGTGTTAGACCCACAAAACCTCAAAGGGGGCTATTTTCACCTCACCAACGCTCTTCTCACTTTCATCCAGTTGTCTTCTAACTGAGGTGAGGTTCTCCTTATAGATCATATAGATCTAATCGTTGACCCAAAATAAGACTAAATCTCTCTAAAGCATATAATTCACATTCCACTAATAAAATGTTCTAATAAATTAGGGTTTAGGTGGAAGATACGATTGTTAGATTTCTTAGAGTAATGAAGGTTAGAGATCAAACTTAATGTCCCTAAACATCATAAATATAGGATCTCCCAAGAAAGTGGATTTTAATCCATTACAAAAGGTATAAAGTGGTGGATATTAAAGGATAAATGTCTTATCCTGTCAAAGAATTTATAAGCATATCGAGTGAGAGGAGTAAATCTATAGAAGTGAACCCATGGTAGTGATTTGAAGAAGAAATATAGAAGATAAAATGTTGTTCTAGACACCCTAAGACTATTACCCTTTCAAAATCTAGGTGTTCTATACCTTTCAAATAGAATTCTAGTTTCAAACACACATACATCACAAAAAAATTCTTATATTAGAATAAAATTATTCATTGATCCTACATAGTTTCCTTACGAAATCTACTTTCTTAGAATATTTTCAAATAAATTTTAGGAAAATATTTCAAAATATCATAATGTTTACTTAAATGAAAAAAATGGGATAGTGTTTACTAAAAAGTTCATGGTTATTTGGATTATGTCGATTAGTTTATGGTGCTATTACACTTCCTTAACGTTGTTGACAAAGGTCTATACCTTACCTAAGTAATTTTAGGGATTTTTCACTATTATGACCATGTTGAAGGATCATGAGGGAATGCTTCCAATTTGATTCTAGTTATAATCATACTTTTGTATGACAAAAGATAATTGCAATACACATAACAAATGCATCATAGGTAGACTTTATTGTTGCACTTTGTGCATGTTTTTACCGTGTTTGTCCCTAGAATTCTTACAATGTGCACATCCATAATTCAATTTCCTTACCTACTAAGATGAGAGTGTTGTATAAATAGGGACTATAACTCTTGCATGCATTCCCTATTGGGCACAAGAGGAAGGGTAATTCCTTTAGATCTATTGGCTCAAGAATTTTTGGATTTCCTACCAATATTTCTACTGGGAGGAAATTAAAAATTGGCAGTTCAATGCATTATAATTTTTATCCCAAAAGTTCTAAGTGTGACCTATTCATAGGTTTCTTCTAATTACAAAATGTAATCCAAAATTATAAAATCTTCAAGATGCATCCATTGTCCTGAAACATGCTTAAACCCTTAATATTGTCATGAAAGACACCTCTATTATGGAAATGTTCAAAGCTTGATAGTAACTGATGTAATTAACATTTTTATCTTGAATTTTCCAATATAAATAAACTAAATCCACAAGTGCAATATTTGCAAACACCAACACTAACACACATCTTTTGAAGATTCAAACTAACTAGGCACACTACATGGAGGTCCCTCCTTTTTATTTATATATTACCTAGTTTTGTATTGGATAGAATTATTGGTAAATATCCACATGTGAGAAAAATCCCCTTCATTATTTTATACATATGTATTAATGACATCTTTGATGTTGAATTCATACTCTTATTAAAACCTCACATTTGTTGACATGATATTATAGATATAACAGTGACATCTAGTGGAACAACATTAGTAGATAATAAGACATCCTAACCATTGTTGTAAATAATAATAGTAGATACCTTTACTGGTAAAAGAATTATACACTAACCAATGTTATAATCATAATAACTAAATAAAAACATAGACATTAGCACTATAATCATTTAACACCATTTTCTTTAAATCCTAATAGAGACTTTAAATTTAGCAACATTTTCTTTAACTCATCTTCCATTTGATTGTATGGTAAAACTCTTTGCCTCTTAATCTACATCATCTAGGAATCCTAGATAGTTAAGGAGGAAAACCACACATGAATAGTATTCCAATACACAATGCTAGAAAGTTTAGTCATATCATGAAAATATTTGCAACCCTCGTCCACTAGGTATGTGTGGAATTATGTAGAGAGAACAAAAATAAATATGTTATTGTTTGGTTTTGTGGTGGAATGTTCAATTTTTTCAATGATTTCAATTTCCTATTTACCATATCCATGTATTGCATACCTTTCCATCATAGCATTCTAAGTGACTATTTTTGTATCTATGCTTGAAATATGCATTTTATAAACCATTAAAATATGCCTTGATAATGCATGAATGATTTATCTTCTTTTTCATTCATGAAGGGAGAAAGTTGATAATCCTATCTAAGTCTAATTAAGTATGATCTTTTCCTTGTTCCTTATAGGTATCTTGTAAAATGAGAAATAGAAAGACTACATTATCTTGAGTCTTAAATTACACACCTTGCCTAAGTAAATGCATGTCTTACCTCAAAAAATGCACATCTGGCCTGAGAAAATGTACACCATGCAACAACAATGCACAACGTTCCTTAGCAAATGCATGTTATTCCTTGGGAAATCCATTCCCTACCTCATGAAATGAACATCATGATTCACACACACAAACAAACATATCACAAACATTTTACTACATTAGAAGAAAATTATTGGTGATTCCTCTATAGTTTCCTTAGGACCACATAATGCCTATAAATTTTTTAATATATATTTTAGTGCAAGAATACAAACTATCAGTGTGTTTACATATAGTGATATACATATGGTAATCCTTCCTCAATTTTTCAGGATAGTTTGTATGATTTGGTTAATTTTGTGGCCATGTAACAATACCTTGACTCTACTAATAGAGAGTGCACCGTACCTATGTAATTTCAGGGGCCTTTCACTATTATCACCATTATAAAGGGTCACAATGGCATAAAGCCACACTGATTCGAGTTATAATTATACTTCATATGGCTAGAATTAGCTACAACTCATCTAAACAATGCATCATAGGGATACTTTGTTGTTCCATTCTTTTCATGTTGATCCACCATCATGTCTATCCTTGGAAAACTTACCAAGTTTCCATCAATAATTTAATTTACCTACTACCCAAGGTGATAGTGCTACACAAATAAGGACTAGCATTCCAACATGTAATTTGTATTGCTCTCTAGAAGTAGGGAAATTCATCAATATTTGTAATCCTATGTATTATTGGTTTTCCTACCACTACTTCCTGGAGAAATCAGTGATTCAAAGGTCACATCATTAAACTTTGTAAACCAAAAGTTTTGATGGTCACCTATTCATATGTTGCTTATAATTACAAAATTTAGTCCTAAATCAATAATTTTTCAAGATGCATTTGTTCTCCTAAAACATACGTTATCCCTCAATTTCATATCAATAAAAACCTTCATTGTTGAAGTGTTCGAGTCCTAAAACCAAATAATACAACCAACATTTTATGTTGAGTTTGTGAGTATTAACAAACTCACCCTGCAAGTGTGATATTGGAAACCTCCAACACTCACACATGGTGTTCTATAGATTCAAAATAACTAGAAACACTACATGGAGGTGGCTCTTGTTTATTTATATATTACATAATTTTGTTGAGGACAAAATTTTTGGTAGCTAACCACATGTGAGGGAATTAACCCATCATTATTATTTTTGGACATTCATAGGAAGGGAAGCTTTGATGTTGAATTCATATTCTTCTTAAAAACTCACATTGGTTTATGTGGTACTATAGATATACGATCTAAATTCAATGGAACAACAATAATATATAACAAGACTTTATAACTTGTGTTATAAATAAGTTTACAGATATGAAGAAAATATTTGCAACCTTCATCCATTAAGCCTACATGG
The DNA here is from genome assembly GCA_000404065.3 of Pinus taeda. Lineage (NCBI taxonomy): Eukaryota > Viridiplantae > Streptophyta > Pinopsida > Pinales > Pinaceae > Pinus > Pinus taeda. Next base: position 551,646 of record APFE031687485.1, on the reverse strand, counting down.
CAATGTGTAGAGAGGGCATTGATAAATTTTACATTTTTTATATCACGACAAAATAAACATTTTTTGTTGTCGTGTTCAAGTCATGAAAGAAACTAGTACAATTAGCATTTGAACTTAAGTTTGTCAGTATTATCAAACTTGAATTGCATGTGCAATATGAGAAACATGCAACACTCACGCATACCCTTCTATAGATTCAAAGTGAATAAACACATTACAGGGAGGTTCCTCCTCTTTATTTATATATTTCCTATTATTGTCTTGGACAAAATTGTTGGTAACTAACCACATGTGAGAGCGGTTTTCCATCATTGTCTTTAGAAATTCATAGGAAGGGAACTTATGACATTGAATTCATACCCTTATTAAAAATCACATTGGTTGATGTGGTATTACAGATATACTATTAATTTTATGGAACAACATTAATAGATAACAGGACTTTATAACATATGTCCTAAATAAGTTGATTGAGATTATGAAAATTTATGCAACCCTCATCCACTACGCCTATGTGATAGTATGTAGATAGAACACTAATACATTTAAGAAAAAAATTATTGAGGTGGAATATTCTATTTTTCCAAATATTTATATTACTTCCTTACCACATCCATGTATGCTATACCCTACAATCATAGCATTCTAAGTGACTATAATGTTTGTATTTACTACTAAAATATGCATTTTACATGTCAATCAAATATTGCTAAATATGAATGCATGCTTGAATATATTGGTCATTTGAGGAGGAAGTGAAGAATATATTCTAGGTCGAGAGTACTTTCTAAGTCTTTTACTTTCACATTATAGAAATATTGGAAAATCATAAAGAGAGAATAAGTTATCTTAAGAGTTGGAAAATGCACATCCCACCTCCGTAAATGATGCCCTACCTTGGAAAATGCATGGTTTGCCTCAATAAATTCATGCATAACATTAGAAAAGGATAAAAAAATGCACACATTACCTTAGGAAATGTGTATCCTACATTAAGAAATGAACACCGTGGTTTTGATGCTTCAATAAATTAACTTTTGAAAAGTTTTTAGACATCTTGTTGGCAATGGCTATGTCTACAATTGTCCACTATGATCAATCTAGACCCAAATCTTCTTTTAAAATATTCATAGATTATATTTAGTGGTGAAAGTTGTTTATTATTATAAAAAAGATAAATAATATGTTATTAAGATATCTTAAAACTTTGTAAAAGAAAAAAATTACTCTTGGCCTTGTGCACCGTACAATCTAGGTTAATACAAAATACTTAGTCTTTAATGGTGTTTTTAATGATAGAGCTTGGCCATTATTACCCATGAGTGGTAGTTAGAGATGATAAACTAATGCATTTCTAACTACTTAGCTCAATACTTGTAGTTATTTTCTAGTCATCATAAGCTCTAAATATTTTGGGACTATATTAGTTGACAAATATTTGAAATTCACGGACTCCAAAAATTATAAAATATAACTAAGGGAGAGATGGGATAATATAACCTTTAGTACAATCATTAATTAATATTGATCAACATGTCTACATGTATATAGGATACTCATGAATGTGACATGGTTTTACCACATCATTTGTCAATTTGTTTTGGCTTAGGGAATGCCTACATTGCCTCAATAAATGCACACCATACCTAGGAAAATGCATATCTTGCCTCATCAAATACACACTCTTCCTTATAAAAGGCATGCCTTGCCTCAAGAAATGAATTTCCTACTTGTGATGCTTCAAAAAAATAAATTGACAAGTTTTATCCAAACATCTTGCTAACAATTATTATATCCACAGTTGTCCACTATGATTAGACTTGAACCTAATTCTTCTTCTAAAATATCCATTGAATATGTTTGGTGATGAAAGGTTCTTTTTTATTTTTATTAACAATTTTGGGTATTCTTTGAAAACATTATCAATATTAACTCTTCTAGGAGAATCCATGATAGTGAAAGTAAGATATTGAATTCCAATACATTATTAAAGATTGTTTGATTAAATTTTTAGTTGAAGGCTTGGAAGCTAAATATTCATTAGTGTTTGCATTTTCTATTCCCATTTGGAAAACTTAAATATAGTCAAACTAAAATAGAATTAATGGTATCAGTGAATAACAATATTTGAAGGGAATATTTATATTGCAAAGGTTGGCTATGTAAACTTATGATTGACTAGATTGCATTAATGTAAGTGTTCAACTTAATTTTTTGCTTTGCATGCATAAAACTCCTTTCTTATTTCCATAATTTTTACAAGAAAACTAATTAGATACAAGAATACATGTATCAAATCATAGTAACTGTTTCTTCTAAAGACGTTAATATATTGTAGTTCTACTTTATTAGTTGTTGAAATATGTGAATTATTTATTTGATTTAGTAATTAATCTTCTACGTCTATTTGAAACATATAATTTTCTTCTAGTTATCTAAGTAAATGTAATAATGCACATATATTAAAATAGTAGTTATGGTATATATTCATAATAGTTAATTTAATTTAATTTTAGGTCACATATTAAACTTTAAGTCACATATTTTTCCTTTGCATATATATATCATTTCACAAACTTTTGAAAGTATGTGGAGAAGATTAGGTAGATTCATTTTCAAGTATATGAGGAACTGAAGGAGTCTCTAGAAAAAAGAAGACAGGGCATGATCAATAAAATATAGAGAATTTATTGAGAATGAGAAATAGATTATGGTTATAGTTAAATAAGGAAAGTTTATAGGGTCATGGTAAGAAAATCAAGGCTACGTTGTATGGCCCTTTTTGATATATTTGAGACGTAGAAAATAATAACTATAAACATAGTCTACCGCCCATATATTCACATTACATGGTGGTGAGCGTAGAGAATCTCAACTTTATGATACTTCCATGATAGATTAGGAGGAGAAGGTCCTACCTTCCATATATCCCTTCACACTAGATGCTCAAGCAAAGTTGGTAGAGGACAATTTTTTCAAATGAGGTTGAAAAGTAGAAGGCAAGGGCAACATTACCTTTAGCATATTAGATTCAAAGGACAACTTCCAATCAAATAAAAATGGTATTTTAGGAGAAGGTAGAGGAAAAAATTCCTCGCTGCATTTAATAAATAGTGTTGGGATCAAAAGCCACCCAAAATGAGAAGGCATGATCTAGATTGTATCATTATATTATGTCAACTATCTAGATGCTTTAAGAGTGGAAAATTTGAAGAAATAGCTTGCAAATTCATTTTAATAATGAATCCCAATTTGAAAAATTAGGGTATGAAATCTTCTAGGGCCATTTTGAGGCATTAAACAACATTGTATAGGGTGAAATTTTTCTTAGTTTGGTGTGGGACATGAAGACATTTCTATGAAATCATAAATCTTTCCAATGGTGTAAGAGTCACATAAATTAGAGTTTGTTATGAAAAAATTATGTTACTGTTAAGATGACCTATGATGATGGCCATCATTGTACAAGTGGATTCCATGTTAACCCTAATTATACATACATCTAAGGGTTAACCACATGTGGAATTTGAAGAAGACTCCAGAAAGTGCAAAATTGTAGCTCTAGTTGAGAGCTGAGGGCACTGAATTGAAATCATGTTCAGTAATCAGGTTGTCCTATATAATGGGTCAGTAAGAGGAGTAGGGGAATAGAGGTTTCATTCTATGTGACTATATTTTGTTCCATACTTGTGTAGAGCAACTAATAGTGTAAAGAAAGATAGAAAAGATGAGGGGACTAGGATTTTGTAACATCCATAGAGGCCAAATGTCTTAGGTAACTTGAAAAATAGTAAAACTTATTTCTAGGTATACAATTTCCATACCAGAGAAAAGAGTGCAAAGTGACCTCACCTTCTACCATATTTTCTCCAATAAATATGTCCTTTAGAAAAATATTTGTATATTTCCTTAAATTTTTTATTTTTACCTTTCATATCATTTAATTCATTTAAAAAAATTAAAAATTAAAAAAATAATAAATAATAATAATAATAAATTATTATAATGAATTATTCTTATTAAAAATTCAAAATATTTATGTATCAACTCACTAGACAATAAATATATAAATGAACAATAAAACAGAGTTAACTCGCACAAAATTTCAAGGGATGATATGGAAATGAATAATAATACAACATGATTTGAAACTATGATACGGCCATGACAAATAATATCACATGATTGATGTTCATAACAATATTTAAAATTATGAAATAATATATCATTTATTTTCGCATTTATATATAAACTATGATATGGCCATGACTAATAATATCACATGATTGATGTTCATAACAATATTTAAAATTATGAAATAATATATCATTTATATAGACATGAAAATGTAAATAAAACATAAAAGATGTTATAAAATATTATATAAATGTTTTTCATGTTCTAAAATTTTCAAATAATATAAATAATTTAAAAAATAAAATTATTTTCTAAGACTTTTTAATTCCAAAAATCAAATGAAAATGACTATATAATATAGTTTTAAAAAAATAAATGACTATATATGCTAGTGATTTGCGTAAATAACAAGTAATAAATTTGAAAGAATAAGCTTTTCTTAAGCATAAATTAACCAATAAAAGGAAAAGTTAGTGACCATAAGAAATTAAATCCAGAAGATTAAAGCAGACCGTAAGAGATTACGAGACAACCATAATGGTGACGACATAACATGGTGACCTCACCACCACGACGCGAGCTACAGGCAAGGTTCGGAAACCTGAGATAGAATATTGCCAATCCTTTAAGAGATTGCCTGCAAGCTGAAATGCAGCAATAATTCTAACGTGCGAAACTGGACTGCGCATTGGTGGAAAGGAATAGATCCTTGAAAGTGTGAAGATGAATTTCACCATTTGCTCAAACCTTTAAAAATCCCACCCACAAGCAGAGGCAGATCGTGAGAATATCATCGTTAATTGTTGAAGCTTAAACAATCTCCCCACGAAACAGCTTCTAGATGGAGAGGCGAGGGCAGAGGCAGAACGAGATGAAGCAGCCGCTGATCAAGATGGCGAAGGAGAAAAAAATGGCCAAGCTTCCACCACAGCGCGGTGAAATACAGAAGAAAATATACGCTGATATAAAGAATGATATCAAAAAAGCGGGCAATAAGTTCAAAAATGCCGTGAACGCTGTGCTGCTTGCGAACTACCTTCAAAGCCCTACTCGGCAGCGTGAGTGCAGTTCGAAGGTCATCTCAGCTACTAGAAAGTGCTGCTCTATAGCGGTGGCCCCAGGAAAGTGAAGCTGCTGTCCCAAAGGCTAGTACTGCATCACCCAATTTTCAAGTATCACCTAATTTTTAAGCCGTTGGATTCTAGTTAATGGTGGTATAATGTAAAAGGTCAACGCTCCCAGTGTGTTTCGTAGCATGTGTTTAAATCTAAAAATGTGTTTCTTTACTAATACTTATAGATTTTAGTGTAACAGCAATAGTGACTCTAACACAAACAATTAAATTATTGAAAAAAATATATATATATATAAAAAGGTTAATGATAATTTATGAGAAACAAAGAAATTATTTTAACCGATGCTCACACTAACTTATAAGACAATTGTTTCTTCATATACTTACTCTATTCCATTCTTTCCTAATTTTATTGGATTTAGTAACATCATTTCTGTTTTATTATTTACACAGATGGCACATCCCAGCGCTTACTGGAGTCCCAACTCAGGAGGAGTGTGTTGAAGACCATGAAGATTAATTCAATCTAGACATCTTTCATTGTGCTGGGACCTCAAAATCTTATAAACACATATGTCTCTGTTTTCCTTGTATGTACTTCATTATTGTCTCCGGAATATATAATGCTTTTTGTTATTTATGGCCATTAATTTGTAATTTCTTCATATACCGGTATGTACTTACAAATTTAATTGTGAAGTTTGTAGCATAATAGTCCCAAAAAAAAATATGTGGGCAATCTTTTATATATCTAAATAACATAAATCAATCTCCAAACATTTGGGTTAACTTTAAAAACAAAAATAGTTGTGAAAAGAATAGGATATTATATATTTGTCTATATTTTTTAAGTTTTAAAAAAATATAAAATATATGTTTTGAGGTTTATGTAGTTTATGACTTATATTTTTATTTATTCAAATATACATAATTAATCTATTAATATATTAACACAATCACATTAAAAATAATAATGTAGTTGATATAGCCAAAACTTCATTTGTATTTACTATTAATAAATATATAACAATAAAAATAATGACACAAAAAATACTTTTGCAATAAAAATATTATTATTATCATTATAATTAATAATAATAAATACAATATTTTGCTTTTGATAATAATATTATTTATATTAAATGCTATTTATTATTATTAAATTTTAAATTATGCAATATAAATATGAATCTAGAATATGAATCCTTAGTTAATACCCGGAGAACTAATATATAACCCAATAGAATAAAAACTCATAAAGGTTAATATAAAACCCCAAGAGATTATAAACCCAAAGGAATAATATTAATCCAAGGGATAATATACCCAAGGGATCAATACTTAAATGGAAGGAAATATAAACTCTAGGGATTTTAATACTAACCCCTTGGTTATATTAAATTCCCTTGGGTTTATAATATCAATCCCTTGGGTTTATTAATCTAAAGGTTCCTATTCTAAGGGTATAATAATATTCATAGGGTTTGTAATTCCCTATGGTTTAATTCCTTGGGTTTTTAGTATTAATATTAGTTCCTTGGGTTTTTAGTATTAAAGCCAAGGGATTATAAACGGAGAGGAATAAAATTAAACCCAAGGAATTAAATTATTAATATTATAAACCCAAAGTATAGAAACCCTAAGATAAATATGAAATATCCTCGAATAAAGATTGTTGACCTTGGTCAACCATGGTCCAACATCGCATTGTGGCAATGACTATCTCAAAATAAAAATCAACCATTGTCAACCATGGTCAACCATGTTTATTTTAGGGTTTATAATATTTATCTTAGGATTTATAATAATAATACATAGGGTTTAATATTATTCCCTTGGGTTTTTAGTATTAATCCCTTGGGTTTATTATCCCTTAGGTTAATATTATTCCCTTGGGTTTATAATCCCTTGGAATTTTAGTATTATACCCTAGGAATATGAACCCTTAAATTAATAAACCTAATGGACTGATATTATAAACCCAAACGGGTTAATACTAAAACCCAAGGTATTATAAATGAAAGAGACTAATATTATTAAACCCAGCGGGCTAATATTATAAATCCAAGGTATATAAACCCTTGGTTGACCATGATTTATATTGAAACTAAGGGAATAATATGATTAACCTATGAATAATATTATACCGTAGGAATATGAACACTTTGATTAATATACTAAAGCTATTGATATTATTAACCCAAGGTAATAATAATAAACCCAAGGGATTAATACTAAAAACCCAAAGGAATATAAATCCTTAGATGAATAAATCCAAGGAATTGATATTATAAACACAAGGGATTGATATTATAAACCCAATGGAATGATATTATTGATATTATGGTTGACCATGGTTGATTTTTATATTGAGACATTCCTTGTCACAATGCGACGTTGGACGGGTTGACCATGATTGAGCATGGTTCATTTTCATAGTAAGACAATCTTTGTTACAATGCGATGTTGGACCATCGTTGACCATGATTGATTTTCATATTGAGAGAATCTTTGTCATAATGCAACATTGAACCATGCCTGACCATGGTTTATTTTCATATTGAGAATATATCACAATGTGATGTTGGACCATGGTTGACACAATGTGACATTGAACAATCAGACAATCTTTGTCATAATATGACCATGGTTAATAATGATCATTGCCCATTTGACAATGGTTGACCATGGTTGATTTTCAAATTGAAACAATTTTTGTCACAATACGATGTTGGACCATAATTGACCATGGTTGATTTTTACATTGAGACAATCTTTATCAGAATGTGACATTGGACCTTGGTTGACCATAATTGACCATGGTTGATTTTCATATTGACCATGATTGATTTTCATATTGACACAATCTTTGTCACAATGTGACATTTAACCATGGTTGACCATGGCTGACCGTGAATGACCATGGTTGACCATGAATGACCATGGTTGACTATGGTTGACAATGGTTGAACATTGTTGATTTTCATATTGGGACAATTTTTATCAGAATGTGACATTAGACTATGCTTAACCATGTTTGACCATGATTATAAATGCAAGGAAATTATATTAAACCATAGGAATATTAACACTTAGATTAATAAACCTAAGGGATTGATATTATAAACCCAAGGCACTAATAAACACAAGGGATTAATACGAAAAACCAATGGATTATAAACCCAAGGGAATAATATTAAACCTAAGGGTTTAATATTATAAACTCGAGGTATATAAACCATAAGATAAATATTATAAACCCTAAAATAAACATGGTTGACCATCTTTGATTTTCATATTGACACAATCTTGGTCACAATGTGACGTTGGACCATGATTAACCATGATTGGTTTACATATTGAGACAACCTTCATCACAATATGATGTTAGACCATGGTTGATTTTCATATTGAGATAATATTTGTCATAATGCAAACCCAAGGTATTATTATTAAAAACCCAAGCGAATAACATTAAACCCTAGGATGAATATTACACCCTAATAATATAAACCCTAAAATTAATAAACCTAATGCATTAATATTGTAAACCCTTAAATTAATATTAAACCCTAGGAATATAAACCCTATTTATAAGCCGAGGGAATTTTAATTATAAACCAAGTATATTATAAACCCAAAAGGTTTATATTAAACATTGGGATTAATTATGAACCCTATGAATAATATTATACCCTGGGAATACGAACCCTTAGATTAATAAACCCAAAGTATTGATATTATAAACCCAAGGCACTACTAAATGCAAGGGATTAGTACTAAAAAACCCAAAAACCCAAAGGATTAATACTGTAAACCCAAGACATATAAACTCTTAGATAAATATTATAAACCCTTAAATAAATATTATAAACCATAAAACAGACACGGTTGACCTTGGTTGAACTTGGTTGACCATGGTTGATTTTCATATTGAGACAATCTTTGTCACAATGCGATGGTTCACCATGACTGATTTTCATATTGAGAAAATATTTGTCACAATGCGACATTGGACCATAGTTAACCATGGTTGAATATTAAACCCTAGGAATATAAACCCTAAAATTAATAAATGCAAGGGATTAATATTGTAAACCCTAGGTTGAATAATAAACCTAGGAATACAAACCCCATGATTAATATTATAAACCCAAGGAATTTATAATATAAACCCAATGGATTATAATCCCAAGGGATTTATATTAAGCCCAAGGATTATTAATATAAACCTATCAATAATATTATGCCCTAGGGATATGAACCCTAAGATTAATAAACCCAGGGGATTGATATTATAAACCCTAGGGATTTATATTATTGTTATTATGGTTGAGCATGGTTGATTTCATAGTGAGACAATCTATGTCACAATGCGATGCTAGACCGTGGTTGACCATGATTTATTTTCACATTGAGAGAATCTTTGTTATAATGCAATGTTGGACCATGGTTGACCATACTTGATTTTCACAATGAGAATCTTTGTTACAATGCAAGGTTGGACAATGGTTGACATAATGTGATGTTGAACAATCAAACAATCTTTGTCATAATGTGACCATGGTTATTAACGATCGTTGACCATGATAGACAATGATTGACCATGGTTGATTTTCAAACTGCGACAACCTTTGTCACAATGCGACGTCAGACCATAGTTGACCATGGTTGAAAACGATTAACCATGTTTGACCTTGGTTGATGATGGGTGACCATGGTTGATTTTTACACTCGACAATCTTTATCACAATGTGACGTTGGACCATGGTCGACCATAATTGACCATGGTTGATTTTCATATTGACCATGGTTAACCAGTTTTGACCATGATTTACCATGCTTGACCATGGTTGGTTTTCATATTGAGAAAATCTATGGTTGACCATGAATAACCATGGTTGAGGATGGTTGAACATGGTTGATTTTCATATTGTGACAATCTTTGTCACAATGTGACGTTGGACCATGGTTAACTATGATTATAAACCTAAGGAAACTATATTAAACCCTAGGAATATGAACCCTTAGATTAATAGACCCAAATAATTTATATTATAAACCCAATATAGTATATCATAAACCTAATCAATGGTAATCGACAACCAAGAGATTTGCATGGCATAACATAACATGAATAAAACACCAAAAGTTGTGTTGTTGGAAAATGTTTAACATTGATATCATGTCAAATTTAGGAATAACTCAATACTCTCAAGATTAGGTTATTTGCTAAAAGTTGTCAAATTGAGAAATAACTTAATACTTTGATTATTATCTTATTTGCTTAAAGGTGCATATATACAAGGAAGTGGTTATTCATTTTATATATTTAAGAAATTATAGATTTATCTAGTGACTATTCATTTCTCTCACTTTGCAAATATTTCCAAAATTATGTATGTATCATAAGGATCTCATACATCAATATGATGTTTTTCTTATTTACAAGAGTAATAATTATATTATTATTATTATTATATTATTAAATTAAGAATTCCTTGATGAAACATAGTGTTAAACTATTTCTAAAAACATAGTAGGTTCTAAGAACTTGTCATCTTTATATACTAACATCTCTGTATGGTGATATATTCGAAAATATAAATTCATTTTAATTTTTCATATATATATAAAATAATCTACAGGTAAAAAATATAATATGTTGCAAAAAATAATAATGTGTATACAAATAATTTACATGTTAAATACAATACTATATGAATTTCCATTATACACAATATTAGATATATATATCTTGTAACATGTAACAAATAGTCCGTAGTTTCATCACCTGTCTTTCTTATACGTCGTTTTTGTGCACGGCCACAGTTCTCCATGTCATTGGTTGGGTTCACATTAGCTCACATAGTTAGGTTTATGTTTCATCCAAATGTGAATGGCTTGTCACATGCCCGCGGATCTTGGTCCTCATAGTAACGACATAACATCTGCATTAATAAACTGTTTCAAATTTAGCAAAGAATCATTGGGTGAGAAGGTTTTCTGCCAAATTTCTGACCAACTTGTTGACGTGTTCTTTTCAATGGTTGCCCGTGCAATTCATAAGGAGTCGGAAAAATTTGTAGATCTGCCCTAATACAAGGAATGCCATTCAATGATCCACTGTAGAAATGAATTTGCATTGGCAAAATTCCAGGAATATCTCCTTGCAGACGTTTTAAAATGAGAACCAACAACAAGATGCAGGTATTTTGAGGTGCATTGCCACATCTATCAATAATTGCTTAGCTTTTGTACTTTAAATCTCAAAATATTTTTAAAAACTACCACAAAAAATAGATCTCTATATTTCACTAGCTACTAGCTTAATGAACCTTACAAACGGTTTTCATTTTCGCTCTTATGGTTTTTCGATATTTTCAATGCAGAGCACCCAATGGGTTCAGTGCTCATATTTGAGCTTGAGTGTTGATCGCTCCAAAATATATATATATATAATATATATATAAAATAGCAGACTCCTCGTGTAGAAAAGAAGAGCACGATTGTGAAAGAATATAGCCATAGTTTTTGTGAATGTACGATGGCGATGGAGGTTGCAATGGCTAGAGCTTCAATTAAAATATCGTGGGTTTGGAAACAATGATGCAAATATCGTGTGGAACCCAACTTCAGAAATAATGAATCAAATAATTTTCAAAACTTAACCTTAACCCCAAATCTGCAGATACTTTCATGCCCAAATAATGACAAGATAAAATGTGCAGTATATCCCAGATGATAGAACATAATTAATTTGATGCGCTTGGCCAGGGTTCATACTTGAAATCCCTTCGAATAAAACTAAAAAGGTAAAATCCTTCCTGCCCTTAAAATCAAGTGATAAAAAATATCAAGTACCTCCGTCGATGAAAGCGACTATTCACAGTCATATTCATCGTTGCATTCCTCGGACATTCCGTATTCTAAATCATAACACCCTGACATGGTTCAACTCCTGCAAGATTTGTAGAAACATGGTTATTAATTGTGGCTATGAGTAAAGTATTACAGTGGCCTTAGAAACAATCATGCAGAAGCAATCTCGCCATCCTCCGCTTTGTGCACCAGATCGATTTCTAAGTGATACATGTTTGAATGCAAAACTATCGAGAAACGGTATGTAATGCGGAGGAAGAAATTGGACAAAGCAAAAGGATCAGCCTAGCGTTCATCAAGGATCCCAGGTCTAAATGAAGAAATATATTAGAAAATAAAAGTCAACGGCAGTACATCCACCTAGGGTCAATATAGGGAAGCCTTCGACTAACCAGAAAAAATGGTCTCATAGAAATAGATAGTCCCTATCACTGTTTATGTAGCTTGTGGGGGAGCTTCTAGTAAGATTTGTGATCAAATACCTTGTGAGTGGGTTAATGTTTTACAATTTTGATTTATTTGTTTGATATTTTAGACATTTCAATAAATTTGAGTTATTAATTTTAATAATTTTTATATTTAAGCTTCTGTGATTTATAATGAATTAAGCCAAAAAAAATCGGTAAAAATCATATAATTTTTTTTTTCTTTTTTCCTAAAATATAAAATTCTCTTATATAATTTTTAAGAAAAGGCTTTACTTAATTTCAATAATATTAATCCAATGTTAAATATTGTCTTTTGGTTAATGTTAAAATAAGTGTGGCAATAGTTGAACTTTACCCTTAAATTTTGTATGATTAAGAGGTAATAAATTAAAGTGGCTTATAAATATGTAAAATTGGAATTTAAAAAATATTAATCAAATGTTAAATATTGTCTTTTGGTTAATGTTAAAATAAGTGTGGCAATAGTTGAATTTTACCCTTAAATTTTGTATGATTAAGGGGTAATAAATTAAGGTGGCTTATAAATATGTAAAGTTGGAATTTAAAAAAGATAGAGTATTTATATTTAATAAAAGAATTTTTTATTTTATAAATAAATAAAATAATTGCATCCTTAAAATTATTGTATATTTGTTTAATATTTACTTAATATAATTTAAATTATATTATTATTAGTCATTTCATGATGACTATAGCGACTACTCTTACTCTCGCAAAGACTAATAGCGACCACTCTCATGTTGATTAACAATTAATTTTTTTTTACAAAAAATCATTGAAATTTCGCTATTTAACCAAAGTTTACGATTGACTATTTTGTCAACCAAATTTTTAATGAAAGTTTTGAATTTTCTCTATTATTGCAAACTTCACAGGCCCTGATGTTATTTTAGCTATCACAAGTTATTTTATACGAAGTTGTTTTTTAAAAAAAGGTGGGCAAGTTTTTTATCCAAACCTTTTTAAAAGACGAAGTAAGGGTTTGTTGAGTCAAATTATTTTACCCAAAGTTTTTATTAAGGATGGGGTGACATTGCATAAGTGTATGTCCAGAAAGTTTGAAATGGTGATTACACCTGTCATTGTTGACTCCCACCATTGTTTACACCTGCCACCAGCTCTGTGCCACATAACCATCCGTCGGTTCTTAATCCTCTAACCCGGCTAGTTGCATTTTTCTCATTCCATCCGGTCACTTGTGTAATGACGAGTGATTCTTTTTTAGAAGATGAGGAATCCATCCATGGCTCTACAAATGCAAGAGAATTAGAATCATAATTCAGTAAAATACATGTCCATATGGTAGCAGTAATTAACTTAATGCTAAAGTATATATCATTTTATATCATATAGTAATTAGCTTAATGCTGAAATACACAGTGTTGTTGTATTGTTGTTCCAAGGAATAGACCAATCTACAAGTTTCCTGGGCTACATATATTTATGAGTTTACTTTTACTTGCAAAATCACATAGCATGTCATTGCTGCATAGGTTTTTGTATTAAATTGATGAACTCATCTTTCAAGTTATGCACTTTCTTAGTATATAGTGTTTTCTTCAAATATATGTAATCCAGTAACTCAATAGGAAACATGACATATTTATCTCTATTTTAGTCAATTTGACTACAACTAATGCATAGTGTGTGGAAATCTCAAAGTTTCATAGCCCAGTAGAAAGCCCAAAAGGATGGAGGGGAATTCAGAATCCATATTTTGACATTCATTATTTCCCAATGCACAGTGTGTGGAAATCTTAAGGTTGGACCCAACAAAAATTCAAAATTCCCAAAACGATGGAGGGGAATTCAAAATTCTTATTTTGGCATTCATTATTTCATAGGTTTTCTGAAAAAAAAAAAGGATTTTCTTTGGAGCTGAATTCACAAATATATGATAAATATAAACTTCATAATCATAATAATATCTCAAGGTGTGAAAGGTAAAAAATAGTATCTTACCGGTGAGTAGCCTAGGTTGATCCTGTGGCCGACCCCATTTAGCCTGAACCCGCCAGTGATGGAAGCGATTTAAGTTTACCTTGATTCAATGCCTGAACCAATTTGTCTTTGTGCAGTACCAGAGCTTGTTTATATAGAGTCCCATACTGTATTGCATATGAGTATAAGCCTTAGTGACTGAGCTAAGGTTCCTTACTCCATTCGAGGTTTCACTCATGGGTCACATGAATTGTCAGGGTTTACCTTGGCTTCACACGTGGGTCACATGAATTCTTGTGGCTTACCTCAACCAGGAAGAGAGTCCTTTCGAATTATTATCTTTCCAAGTTTCTTTAAAATTAGGAAATGATAAGACACTTTCCATGCCATATTCCTCGCCTCCTTCCCATCTCTAGCTAAACAAAACCATAAATTATTTAAAAAAAAACATTCAAACAAGCTATAAAAACATCAATAAATTGGTCACAGGAAAACATTATACATACCATAGGTTTTAAAGACTGATCTTAGTGTCTCCTTTCAAACATTGAATCCAAATTAAAAACCACTGGGGTGCATTGGTTTACACTATCACCTTGATGGGTGAAAAATATTAGATATTCAACCCATACAACTGATCCTCCGATGAATCCTTTGGAAAATATTGGTGTCCCACTGCTCAATCTGCCACCTTCACGCTACCAGTTTATGCTGCCATACACCCATCTTCCCGCTACTAATTAGAGTTGTTCAACCTGCCAATTTATATATGCTTGGCAATGTTTCCTAACAAGCCAGCCAGCCTACCCGTTTAACCCGTCTTGGTATTCTGCATCCCTATCCCTACATGTCATCATTTTTCTTACTATTGAGGTAAATAGAGTCGTCGATCTGCCTTCTCCCATTCAAACAATGTCAAATGCACCGTGTTCAGAAAATCTCCAATGTCTGATGACAAATTTCTATTATTGTATGATTCAAGATATTCGTCACCTCCAGTGTTAGCGTATAATGCACTGTGCTCAGCCCTACTAATATTCTTACAGGTAAATTCATGGGTTGGTATGTAGATTCATGGGTTGCCATTCCAATTTTCTAAGATGGATCAACCGACTGCATTATTGGTTTCTTACATTTTTAGAATTCATATATGTAAAATTCATTAATTTCGAGACTTGCAGCATGCTAGGCACGTACCTAATATATGGACATATCGATTTAGTTATCTTGTAACGGTAAGTTTATGTTTAAATTTATGTTTACTTAGATGAATTGTTTTTAACACTTAGGTAACCACAAACTCAATAATATAGAAGATCATAGAATTCTTAAGTTAGTTTTAAATTCCAGCCAAAACCACTTAATCTGGGGTGGCATAAAGACACAAGGGCCTGGTTAAACTATTGGAAGATCAACCAGAATGATGCATTGCAAAACATAAATAACATTAAAGATATTGTTACTTCTAAGTTCAAAGAAAAAAAGTGGTGTGAGAAAGATTTAGTGGCTAAAAGAAAATTAAGTTATTATAAGAAGGTAATCAACCCCACCCTAGAAGATGAAAAGTATCTCTCTATTTTAACTAGGTCAAAAAAGAAAATTAATATAGCAAAGATTAAAACTAATTCTCATGAGCTCCATAGTAAAACAGGTCGTTGGGCAGTTCTTAAAACGCCATGGATGGAAAGGATATGCAATATATGTGAGAATAGGAACATCTCGGATGAAAACCACTTCCTTTTACAACCACATTAGATCTCAGTTTCACAATCTTTATTACAATACTAACCTTTCTAGCCTTTTACAATGTCAAAATTACAGTGATCTTGGGAGGCTTCTCTCCAAGCTTTTTGAGCATAGGAATAAAATCTTAAATCAAAATAAATAATTTGTTTTTTTAAATCAGTTAACCATATTACATGTGTTTTTCATGGTTCTACGTAATAATTACGTAATAATTCCAATACAGCTGGTGTATCATTTCCTCCTTTTCTGTGATCCATTACTTACTAACGATGGGAGTTGGATACCTCGTCAATGATTTATTTTCCCGCCTATTCCGCGCAGGTAGGATGACCCAAGTGATAATATTTCTGCATATCCGTAGCTTCTGATCCATTTCCAGTGAAAGTCAGTTCTTTTTTAAACCTTAATAGCATAGTTTTTCTTTTATTTATTTAGGTGGAACTTAATAAGATACTTTATTTATCTTTTAGTACGAAAATTGTGATCCCTTTCCAGAGGTTGATTCTTGTAAAATTTATGATCTCTATTGATAACATTGGAGTATTGTTTTAAATAGAATTGACTTTACTAGGTGTATTCATTCAATTTTCAGCCTACATATACGTTTACCCACTAGATGCTCTAAAATAAACCAATAGATGCTCCAAATCACAAAATAGCTAATATTCACGAGAAAAATTATTTACAGGAGGGCTAGATATGCTTTAAATGTTCAAAGTTATGCTATTAGGGTTCAAGAGAATTTCTAAATAAATATCTCCAGGCAGTTACAACATCCAGTACATTGAGAATACATTGCTTGGTATGCCTTAAGCAGCTACGACTTTTCTACTTTTGTCATTTAAATGCACATAATGCTAAATGATACTAGTTTCAATACTTATTTCACTGGCCTACACATTTTATATAAACTATTTTATGTTTTTTAATTTTCTGATATAAAAATCGTGATTTTCATTTAAACAAATTTAATCCTTTTTGGAAATTTAGACCCCTTTTTTCCAGACAAATCTCAACTCCAAAGCAAAATTCCATTGGTATCCTAAAGTGACACAAGAAAATCATCACTTCTTCTTTTTCATCTCAAAAAACCCCAAAATATACGAAACAAACATGGTAATTTCCCAGTTGACAAATCACTACAAAACTCTCAATTTCTTGAACTTACACTCAACCAATTGTAAGAATTATAGATCTGTGACTCAACAACTAAACATAAAATATCATAGAAGTAAACTAGGCAATACCATGTAGAACATGAAAGCTAAATAATGATTCTATATTGCAGAATAAACACTTAAAAGAATCAAAAAACTTTAATACCCAAGAATTCATACCTCTGGCCATTGATGCTTGCTCACATTCTGATATCAAATGAAAGCAAGATTGTCTGTAACTTGCTTTTTCACGGTAGTTACCCCAATTTGTTGTTGTACTCTTTCATGATAGTAAGAGTGGAGAATCCATGAGAGTAAGAGAATCTACTCCCGATTGAATGCGAAAAATACCTTGTGCTCCAAAAGGTCAAGCGGTGAGAAACTGAGAGTGTACACATTGCATGAGGATGAGATGCTGTAAATTGAAAAACTTTAAACGAGAAATCAGATCCGCAAAACCAAAGCAATTCTGAACTTGGTAGGAGACAAACACAAATTCATTAAATCGGAGGGGCATATATTTGACGGGCTAAGAGAATATGTGATGCAGAAGCATCCGACTCTGAGGAGACACAAAGTGGTTGACAGTCTCATGAAGAGACCAAAACACACAGTCGTATATACAGAACTGGACAGGTGTCAAACTTGTCAGTTATTGTTCATTTTATTTTACTTGTTTTATTTGTTTTTCTTCCAGAAGGTCAATTAGAGTTAGGAACTGTTTCTTTTCAAATAGAAATTATAAACAACAAAATAGGTTGTCAGTTAATTACTTCCCTTTATTAGTTAACTAGTTCTTGCAAATTATATTAGTTAGGGCAGTTAGAAACTAACATACAATTACCAATCTGTTCGGGTAGTTCCTGAACAGAACTGTACTGGTTCAGTAGTTTTTAAAAGCAGAAGAATAATCATTGTAAACGATTCCTCAAGCAGAGAAAAAAAATATACAGTCATTCTCCAGATTAAATATTTTCATCATTCGATTTCACATTATATCATCACTGTACAACTAATTTGCATGCAGTATAATATGTTTCTGTGTAACAATTGAAGTTAGAATAATAAAACAGAGGACCGACGAGAAGAATCGAACAGCACAGAGTTACAATCACCACCTACAGACGAGGGAACGAGGACTACGAATGCAGATAACCTACAGATAGAGTGAAGCTAATGAACAGCGCAGAGCCAGCATTTAAATAACAAGGTCAGATAGAACGAGAGTTCAGGTATCCATTTACATTCCCAGGTAACCCGAAACCAAACTATATGTTACATTTATAAATATAGCAAGTGCCGGAGTAAAATGCATATGCAAATGAATCATTCCATTAACATACTGTAAATCAAGTTAATACAGTCCAAACATTCATTTTTTCTTCCAAACACCATTTTCATTAAAAAGTCAGAGATTCAAAATAGAGTTTTGAGCAACATTTGTACAACCAGAAACCAAATCAGTTACAGTAATATCCATTAATGGAACCGACAGATAAGGGTTTGGATAAACCCTAGGGTTTTAAATAACCAAACAGTAAGAAGCGATGGGAGGAGGGTTCGAAACCCTGAACCATTAGCTCACAACCTAACCGAACAAATCTATACCGTGCGATGGCTTGAAGCCATTAAAAAAACCCAACAAGGATTTGAACAAAAAAAAATCCAATGACAATGTTACAGGAGTAAGGCCGAGACTACGAACAGAGCCAAAGAAAACAATTACACAGATAACAGAGCATTCTTTTGTTACCGCAGCGAGGACGGACTACCCTAGAACTAGAACCCAAACTACAAGCAACTACAGTCATCTATATGTAAAGACGCTACCCGTAAGAGCCGAGTGGAAGAGTTGTTCAGAGAGCGAGGAACACCTCGAGCCACGGGGTCAGCCACCTAGACTCACCTGCAACCAAACAAGCACAGGTTAGAAGCCTGTACAAATATATATATATATATAACCATTTGAAGTTGAAAACAGAACCGGTGGGGACAAGAAACCTTACCAGAAGCCATGGAAGCCGAGAAGAATACCAACACCAAAACAAAACCCTGAAAGACCAGTAACGGGAGTGATCAGAACCTGAAGGAGAAGGGCGAAAACGTGATAGCCAAGAACCATTGCTTACTTGCACAGTAAGGGCGAAGCGCAGAAGCTTGGAGAAAAGACCTGTCACAGACGAAATCACCAATTAGACGAGTTGGAACAGTATTGGCATCAAAAAAATAACCGGATAAACACACAGTGAACAGGTTGTTATTGTGCAGAGCCAAAGGTGCCTTCACAGGCCACCAAGGTCTCACCTCCCATAGCTGTCGAAGACCAGAGAGAACCCCACAGCCGGTGCTCAAACCAGAACAACAGAGGGGCAGAATTTCCCCACAGACGCAGAGTAAGCTTTCGGCACAGCAAAACAATGAAAATGACAAAATGACGGAGTAAGGGTTGACAAAAGTCGGGTTGCATGTGAGGAGAACCGGCAAGTGTGGGTGGCAACCGGTTAAGACCGTTCTAGAAACCCTAAACCTTTTTTCGAGGAGCGTACAAAACATTAAATTCAACCATAAAGTTCATCCAAGACGCGGGTCATTTTGACCAAAGATATTTTGTAAACGGCGGGAGGCCATCATAAGTGGTATCAGAGCTAGTTTCTTGAGTTAGAACTAATGGAATAGGTAGAAGGTGAAGGTGAAGGAAGAGGAAGAGGAAGAGGAAGAAGAAGAGGAAGAGGACGAATAGTCCGTAGGGTAGTAGATGATGGACTTCGAGAGGAGATTCGAGTTTTGCGTGAAAGATTGGCAGTGGTGGAGGCTGGGGGGAGAAGAAACCCAGCAGACAACAGTGATAAAGAAGTAGCTGAACTAGAGGAGGATGAGTATGAAGGAGTGACACCGGAACTTAGGTTGTTGAAGTCAGTTTTGCTGTCCAGTCATAAGCCAAGGCATGAGTTACCTACTTATGACGGAAGTTTGTCGGCAGATGTGTTATTAGATTGGCTGAGTGAAGTAAATAAATTTTTTGAGTTTGAGGAAACCAGTGAGGACAAACAAGTGAAGTTTGCCGCCACCAAGCTGAAAGGACATGCGTCCTTATGGTGGGACAGCGTTTAGGTGGAAAGGAAGAGACTACACAAACAGCCTATTAAGAAGTGGGCCAGAATGGAAGCAAAACTGAAGGAGAAGTTCCTGCCAAAAGATTATCAGATCATGTTGTACCGACAGGTACAGAACTTGAAGCAAAGAGGAATGACTGTTAGGGAGTTTACAGAGGAATTTTATAAATTGAATTTGCGAGCAGGGTATGTGGAAGATACCTCCGAGAAAACAGCCAGATTTGTAAATGGCTTGAGAGGGGAGATTTTGGATGAAATCGGTATCCTTTCACCTCAAACGTTGGATGAAGCATATCAGTTTGCACTGAAGGCAGAGGAGAAAATTAACAGAAAACAGAACACCAAGAGAGGAGGTGGTTCTGGTAGGGGAATAGGTAAGGTTTATGGCAGAGGTAGAAGTGCAGGCCCAAATGAGGAGGGCAGCAGTTCCAAATCTGTTGGCACCACAGAGAAGGACAACAGCACCAGGGAAGGACGACCAGCTCAGCGAGGGCGAGGATTTGGTCGAGGCAGGGGAACTGTCCAGTGCTATCGTTGTCACAAATTGGG
>APFE031687485.1:435925-520095 GCA_000404065.3 Pinus taeda | reverse complement strand
TGACAGTCTCATGAAGAGACCAGAACACACAGTCGTATATACAGAACTGGACAGGTGTCAAACTTGTCAGTTATTGTTCATTTTATTTTACTTGTTTTATTTGTTTTTCTTCCAGAAGGTCAATTAGAGTTAGGAACTGTTTCTTTCCAAATAGAAATTATAAACAACAAAATAGGTTGTCAGTTAATTACTTCCCTTTATTAGTTAACTAGTTCTTGCAAATTATATTAGTTAGGGCAGTTAGAAACTGACAGACAGTTACCAATCTGTTGGGGTAGTTCCTGAACAGAACTATACTGGTTCAGTAGTTTTTAAAAGCAGAAGAATAATCATTGTAAACGATTCCTCAAGCAGAGAAAAAAAATATACAGTCATTCTCCAGATTAAATATTTTCATCATTCGATTTCACATTATATCATCACTGTACAACTAATTTGCATGCAGTATAATATGTTTCTGTGTAACAATTGAAGTTAGAATAATAAAACAGAGGACCGACGAGAAGAATCGAACAGCACAGAGTTGCAATCACCACCTACAGACGAGGGAACGAGGACTGCGAATGCAGATAACCTACAGATAGAGTGAAGCTAATGAACAGCGCAGAGCCAGCATTTAAATAACAAGGTCAGACAGAACAAGAGTTCAGGTATCCATTTACATTCCCAGGTAACCCGAAACCAAACTCTATGTTACATTTATAAATATAGCAAGTGCCGGAGTAGAATACATATGCAAACGAATCATTCCATTAACATACTGTAAATCAAGTTAATACAGTCCAAACATTCATTTTTTCTTCCAAACACCATTTCCATTAAAAAGTCAAAGATTCGAAACAGAGTTTCGAGCAACATTTGTACAACCAGAAACCAAATCAGTTACAGCAATATCCATTAACAGAACCGGCAGATAAGGGTTTGGATAAACCCTAGGGTTTTAAATAACCGAACAGTAAGAAGTGACGGGAGGAGGGTTCGAAACCCTGAACCATTAGCTCACAACCTAACCGAACAAATCTATACCGTGCGATGGCTTGAAGCCATTAAAAAAACCCAACAAGGGTTTGAACAAAAAAAAAACCAATGACAATGTTACAGGAGTAAGGCTGAGACTACGAACAGAGGCAAAGAAAACAATTACACAGATAATAGAGCATTCTTTTGTTACCGCAGCGAGGACAGACTACCCTAGAACCAGAACCCAAACTACAAGCAACTACAGTCATCTATATGTAAAGACGCTACCCGTAAGAGCCAAGTGGAAGAGCTGTTCAGAGAGCGAGGAACACCTCGAGCCATGGGGTCAGCCACCTAGACTCACCTGCAACCAAACAAGCACAGGTTAGAAGCCTGTACAAATATATATATAACCATTTGAAGTTGAAAACAGAACCGGTGGGGACAAGAAACCTTACCAGAAGCCATGGAAGCCGAGAAGAATACCAACACCGAAACAAAACCCTGAAAGACCAGTAACGGGAGTGATCAGAACCTGAAGGAGAAGGGCGAAAACGTGATAGCAAAGAACCATTACTTACTTGAACAGTAAGGGCGAAGCGCAGAAGCTTGGAGAAAAGACCTGTCACGGACGAAATCACCAATTAGACGAGTTGCAACAGTATTGGCATCAAAAAAATAACCGGATAAACACACAGTGAATAGGTTGTTATCGTGCAGAGCCAAAGGTGCCTTCACGGGCCACCAAGGTCTCACCTCCCATAGCTGTCGAAGACCAGAGAGAACCCCACAGTCGGTGCTCGAACCAGAACAACAGAGGGGCAGAGTTTCCCCACAGACGCAGAGCAAGCTTTCGGCACAGCAAAACAATGAAAATGACGAAATGACGGAGTAAGGGTTGACAAAAGTCGGGTTGCGTGTGAGGAGAACCGGCAAGTGTGGGTGGCAACCGGTTAAGACCGTTCTAGAAACCCTAAACCTTTTTTCGAGGAGCGTACAAAACATTAAAGTCAACCATAAAGTTCATCCAGGACGCGGGTCATTTCAACCAGAGATATTTTGTAAACGGCGGGAGGCCATCAATATGGAAGCGACTTGCACCACAAAGAGTCGCATCAGACAAAGCTGATCACAAGGAATCGATCTAATATGATCTTCTAGTTTTAACCCTATCATAGCTTTATTGCAGCCTTTAGATTTACAAAAGTTCACCCAAAATCTCTCATCCGTGTGGCACTTCCAAGCTCTGCTCACTCTAACTTGATGGTGTAAGACTAAAGGGGATTGAGTTAGTGAGTTTGGGGACCAAACAGAAGTATTTATAGCCAAACTTCCATCAAGCGTTTGTTGGCTATGTGTCAAGTGTTTCACAGATCATGGTAGAGAACTACAAAGGGAGTAATGGACCACTCCAGGAGCTCCCAACAAGAAATTAATTAACTACAGTTGATTTCTGTAATTTAAGGAAATGACTACAATTGATTAAATAACTGCAGTTGGTTTCCAGATCTCTTGGTGGCTGTAGAGGAGAGGGAGATTAACATTCTCCCACTTGGTCCATACTTCCAATCTTAATGTCTCATCTTAAAACCCACTGATAATCTATATTAAGTAATAGATACATGAATCATGGCGATAAGTCCTCTAATGATGAGTATTATCTTCCATGTATTACTATGTATTTATTTCTATTAAAATTTATGTGGTAACAATTTCTTAATGAATAAAACCTATGTTTATTCTTGGTCCTACACAGATGAATTTTCTCAAATCAAATTAAGGTGCACATAAATATGAGAAAAACATCACAATAATTAAGAATTTCATAACATTGTCCATACAATGAGAAACTACATAATGGAACCAAGTCCCATATTCACTACATGATCCTTGAATTTCAACGGTGGCATGCCCTTATTCAAAGGATCAGCGATCATCAACTCAGTGCTGACGTGCTCAATGACCACTTTATTTTCTTTAACACGTTCCCTTATAACTAAATACTTAATGTCGATGTGTTTACTTCAACCCCCACTTTTGTTTTTTTTAGCCATAAAAACAGCAGCTGAATTGTTGCAATACATTCTCAATGGCTTAGAGATAGAATCCATAATTCTAAGCCCAAAAATGAAACTCTTAAGCCATACACCATGTAAAGTAGCATCAAAACAAGAGACGAACTTGGTTTCCATAGTGGAAGTGGAAATCAAGGTTTTCTTGGCACTCCTCCATGATACAGCTCCACTGGCCATCATAAAAATGTATACTAATGCTGATTTGCATGAATCAACACATCCAGCAAAGTCAGAATCTGAGTAGCCAATTACTTCCAAATTGTCCATCCGTCTATACATAAACATGTAGTTTTTGGTTCCTCGAAGGTACCTCATTACTTTCTTTGTAGCTCTCTAGTGGTCTATACCTGGATCACTTTGATATCATCCCAACATTCCTACAACAAATGCAATGTCAGGTCTTGTGCAGACCTGAGCATACATTAGGCTTCTAATAGCAAAAGCATATGGAATGTTCTTCACTTGTTCCCTTTCAAAGTCGTTCTTCAGGCATTGGTTCAAATTGAACCTATCACCCTTCACAATGGGAGCTACACTTGGTGAAAAATCCTTCATCTGAAATCTCTCTAAAATTTTATTAATATAGGTTTCTTGAGACTAACCCAAGATGCCTCGAAATCTGTCTCTATGGATCTTAATGCCATTGACATAAGATTCCTCACCCATATATTTCATATCGAAATTTTTAGAGAGGATTTGTTTCACCTCATGCATCAAACCCTTATCATTGGTTGCTAGCAAAATGTCATCCACATATAAAACAAGAAAACAGATTTTACTCCCATTGACTTTCAGGTATATACACTGATCCATAATTTTTTCTACAAAACCGAAAGAAGAAATTACATTATGGAATTTCAAATACCATTGGCGAGATGCTTGTTTTAATCCGTATAAGGATTTCTTGAGCTTGCAAACCAATTTCTTATCATCAGTAGAAGGGAATCCTTCAGGTTGTTTCATGTAAACCTCTTCCTCTAGATCTCCATTGAGAAATGTCATTTTCACATCCATTTGTTGCAACTCCAAGTCAAAATGGGCTACTAATGCCATAATAACGTGCAAGGAATCTTTCTTAGATACAGGAGAGAAAGTCTCCGTGTAGTCGATTCCTTCTTTCTGAGTGAATCCCTTAGCAACAAGTCTTGCCTTGTATCTCTCGATGTTGCCCAACGAATTTTTATTTGTCTTAAAGACCCATTTACATCCAATGGCTTTTGCAGCATTAGGCAACTCAACAAGATTCCAAACTCCATTACTCTTTATAGAATTCATCTCTTCCTTCATGGCATCATACCATAATTCTGATTCTTTGCAACTTATGGCTTGTGAAAAAGACTCGGGATCATTTTTGGCTCCAATGTTATAGTCAGATTCTTGCAGATACGTAACATAATCATCAAGAATTGTTGATCTGTTTGGTCTAGTAGATATTCTTAATGTTGCACCATCATCTTGTTGAGAAGTATGTGGTTCAACTCGTTGTTCAAAAGTTCTTGGCACTCTTGAACTACCTGATCTACTGGAATGTCATTAGTAGCTTGTGGAACTTCAACAATTGGTTGTTCAACACCAGTTTGTACTTGAGGGGTGCTGTGAACAATAACCAGTCTATCACTTGAGGTAAGAGGTTGAGATTATAAATGATCCTTCTTAGAAACTATGTTCCTGGTTTGATCGCTCCAACTGATCAAGTCATTTTCAAGAAACTTCACATTTCTTGATTCCACAATCCTAGTGTTGTGAAATGGACAGTAAAATTAGTAACCTTTAAACATTTCAGCATATCCAATGAAATACCCATGAATGGTCCTTGGGTCTCGCTTCTTCTCTTGTGGATTATATATTCTCACTTCAGACAGGCATCCCCAAATGCACATATGTCGCAAACTCGGTTTCGAACCTTTCCATAATTCAAATGGTGTTTTAGGAACAACCTTGGTTGGAACTCGGTTTAATATATACATAGTTGTCTTAAGTGCTTCAGTCCACAAGGATTTAGGAAGATTGGAGCTGCTAAGCATACTCCACACCATGTGAATAATGTTTGGTTTCTTCTTTCTGCTACACCATTCTGGTCAGGTGAATCGGGCATGGTGTATTTGGAAACAATCCCATGCTTTGAAGAAATTTTGTGAATGACCCATGCACTTATCCATCTTCTGTGTATCTACCATAATATTCTCCACCTATATCTGATCTCACAATCTTAATTTGCTTGCCACATTGTTTCTCTACTTCAATGTTAAAGATCTTAAAGGCATTTAATGCTTCGCTTTTTTTATGAAGCATGTAGAGATACATATATCGTGAATAATCATCTATAAAAGAGATGAAGTATCTCTGACCATGTGAGTCCATGTCTAGACTACATATATCAGTATGTATGATCTCTAATATGTCTGAACTCCTATTGGCACCTTTCTTTGACTTGTTGGTCTGCATTCCCTTTATGCATTCCACACAAGTCTCAAAATCAGTAAAATCTAGAGTATTAACTACCCCCTTCATTTACAAATCTTTTAATTCTTTCTATGGAGATATGACCTAGTCTCTAGTGCCATAATTTAGAGGAATCTTCATTAATAACACATCTTTTAGTGCCAGTGTGAACATGCATTGAATCATAAATGACAGTGTTTTGTAAATTAATGCAGTAAAGACCATTAGACAAAATACCATTTCCAACATAATCGGATTTATAAAATAAACTGATAGATATTTCTAAAAAGTTAAAGGAATATCCAAAAGGTACAAGCCTTGAAACTGAAATCAAGTTTCTAGAAAAACTTGGAACATAAAAGGTCTTTTCTAATTCTAAAACAAATCCACTACTTAAAGTTAATAGCATGTTCCTATAGCTTCCACATGCGAGCCCATCTTGTTTCCTGATAAGATGTTTTGCTCACTTCCCACTGGCTTCCTTAGGTTTTTCAAACCCTGCAAGGAATTCGAAATGTGAACTGTTGATCTAGAATCAATCCACTAGGTGTTAATATTGACATTAACCATATTAGATTCATAACAAACAAACGAGATTAAATTACCTTTGTCTACAAGCCATTTCTGAAATTTGACGCATTCCTTCTTCATGTATCCCTTCTTTTTACAGAAGAAACACTTGGAATCCTTCTTGACATCAGCTTGGGGAGGTACTTTACCTTTCCCTCTCCTCGCGTTGTCAGCATTTCACTTTCTCCCAGTTCCATCACCAATCTCTCTTCCTCTTGAACACACATGGTCATGAGTTCATTAATTGACCATGTATCCTTATGTGCATTGTAATAGATTTTGAAGGGTCTGTATTGGTGGAGAAGGGTGTTTAGGATGTAGTGCACCAGGAAGGACTCCGATATTTCAACCTCAAGTTTTATCAATTGAGCCACAGTGTCCCTCATTTGCATGATGTGCTCGCTTACACCTTTCACACTGGTGAGCCTTAGGGATGAGAACTTCATGATTAGGGTGCTTTCTAGTGCCTTGTCTGAAGTGACGAATTGATCATCAATGGCTTTCAACAAGTCTCGGACTTTTTCATGGTCATCAACAGAACCACGAATACCAACTAAAATTTTAGTCTTAATGAACATCATGCTTAGGCGATTAGATTGCTCCCATCATTCATAAAGTGTGATGTTCGCTACAGTGCTAGTATTAGTGAGCGCTGGTGGTTCATCGTTCCTAATAGCATAGTCTATGTCCATCCACCCCAAATGAACGAGAACTCTCTCCTTCCAGACCTTATAGTTATCTCCCTTAAGTTCATGGATATCACAACGAATTTCAGAGAAATTTGCAGGTTATACAACTGCATAAAATCAAAAACTACATGCTTATGTTAAAATTGAGGCCTAAAAATAAAATTTCATGCTTTACCAATGTAAATTATGCTTAAAATAGAATCTAATAACATAAAAATTGCATGTGGACTAAATTTCCAATTCAAGCAGATTCAATTATTCTTTATGTTAGAATTTATCAAATTATTCACTTAATTCATAATTCTAAAAGGTATATTATGATTATAATTTGATATAAATTCTACCTTAGATTTGAACTTTATGATAAAACTATTAATTCATAATACCTGTGGGTAAGTTATGAATAACTTAATATTTTATCCTAATTAATTATATAAATATAATAAAAAATTCCGGCAGGATAAATTTATTTTATATTTATTATAATTAATTACAATTTAATGTCTAAATATTCTTTATGTGATCCTAATCAATCATAATATATAATATTATTTAATTAGAGATGTTGTAGCTATTCTCTAATCAATTAAAATTATATGGATCACTAGACATTATTTCTTTTATGCATAAAAATTACCAAATAAACTATAATATTCATGCATAACATTCAACAATAGGTCTCTTATGCTCATCCAAAATAAGATATTTTAATCTAAAACAAAAATAATCAAATTAAATACGAGCATTAATAAATTTTGTACAACAATTATCCAAAATGCATATAATTAAATAAATATCATAAGCATAAAAATTGAGCAACAATTAGACATATTTCCAAATAAATGCATTAATTCAGAAAATTCTCAAAATATAACATTAGCATAATAGAGCATGTCTATAAACACCAAGGCAGAGATAAAAAATGCTCTGATACCAAATGAAAGCTAAATAACGATTCTATAATGTGGAATAAACACTTAAAAGAATCAAAAAAAATTAATACCCAAGAATTCATACCTCCGGCCATTGATTCTTGCTCACACTCTGATATCAAATGAAATCAAGATTGTCTGTAACTTGCTCTTTCAAGGTAGTTACCCCAATTCGCTGTTGTACTCTTTCATGATAGTAAGAGTGGAGAATCCATGAGAGTAATAGAATCTACTCCCGATTGAATGTGAAAAATAACCCGTGCTCCAAAATGTCAAGTGGTGAGAAACTGAAAGTGTACACGTTGCATAAGGACGAGACGTTGTAAATTATAGTCACTTAGGACGAGACGTTCGAAGTGACTATAATGTTTGTATTTACTACTAAAATATGCATTTTACATGTCATTCAAATGTGGCTAAATATGAAAGCATGCTTGAATATATTGGTCATTTGAGAAAGGAGGAAGTGAAGAATATATTCTAGGTCGAGAGTATTTTCTAAGCCTTTTACTTTCACATTATAGAAATATTGGAAAATCATAAAGAGAGAATAAGTTATCTTAAGAGTTGGAAAATGCACATCCCACCTTTGTAAATGATATCCTACCTTGGAAAATGCATGGTCTGCCTCAATAAATTCATGCATAACATTAGAAAAGGATAAACAAATGCACACATTACCTTAGGAAATGTGTATCCTACATTAAGAAATGAACACCATGGTTTTGATGCTTCAATAAGTTAACTTTTGAAAATTTTTAATTAGACATCTTGTTAGCAGTGGCTATGTCTACAATTGTCCACTATGATCGATCTAGACCCAAATCCTCTTTTGAAATATTCATAGATTCTATTTAGTGGTGAAAGTTGTTTATTATTATAAAAAGGATAAATAATATTTTATTAAGATATCTTAAAACTTTGTAAAAGAAAAAAAATACTCTTGGCCTTGTGCACTGTACAATCTAGGTTAATACAAAATACTTAGTCTTTAATGGTGTTTTTAATGATAGAGCTTGGCCATTATTACCCATGAGTGGTAGTTAGAGATGATAAACTAATGCATTTCTAAATGCTTAGCTCAATACTTGTAGTTATTTTCTAGTCATCATAAGCTCTAAATATTTTGGGACTATATTAGTTGACAAATATTTGAAATTCAAGGACTCCAAAAATTATAAAATATAACTAAGGGAGAGATGGGATAATATAACCTTTAGTACAATCATTAATTAATATTGATCAACATGTCTACATGTATATAGGATACTCATGAATGTGACATGTTTTTACCACATCATTTGTCAATTTTTCTTGGCTTAGGGAATGCCTACGTTGCCTCAATAAATGCACACCATACCTAGGAAAATGCACATCTTGCCTCATCAAATACACACACTTCCTTATAAAAGGCATGCCTTGCCTCAAGAAATGAATTTCCTACTTGTGATGCTTCAACAAAATAAATTGACAAGTTTTATCCACACATCTTGCTAACAATTATTATATCCACAGTTGTCCACTATGATTAGGCTGGAACCTAATTCTTCTTCTAAAATATCCATTGAATATGTTTGGTGATGAAAGGTTTTATTTTTATTTTTATTAACAATTTTGGGTATTCTTTGAAAACATTATCAATATTAACTCTTCTAGGAGAATCCGTGATAGTGAAAGTAAGATATTGAATTCCAATACATTATTAAACATTGTTTGATTAAATTTTTAGTTGAAGGCTTGGAAGCTGAATATTTGATTAAATTTTTAGTTGAAGGCTTGGAAGCTGAATATTCATTAGTGTTTGCATTTTTTATTTCCATTTGGAAAACTTAAATATAGTCAAACTAAAATAAAATTAATGTTATCAGTGAATAACAATATTTGAAGGGAATATTTATATTGCAAAGGTTGGCTATGTAAAATTATGATAGACTAGATTGCATTAATGTAAGTGTTCAACTTAATTTTTTGCTTTGCATGCATAAAACTCCTTTCTTATTTCCATAATTTTTACAAGAAAACTAATTAGATACAAGAATACATGTATCAAATCATAGTAATTGTTTATTCTAAAGACGTTAATATATTGTAGTTCTATTTTATTAGTTGTTGAAATATGTGAACTATTTATTTGATTTAGTAATTAATCTTCTACGTCTATTTGAAACATATAATTTTCTTCTAGTTATCTAAGTAAATGTAATAATGCGCATATATTAAAATAGTAGTTATGGTATATATTCATAATAGTTAATTTAATTTAATTTTAGGTCACATATTAAAATTTAATTCATATATATATATATATATATATATCATTTCACAAACTTTTGAAAGGTATGGTGGAGAAGATTAGGTAGATTCATTTTCAAGTATATGAGGAACTGAAGGAGTCTCTAGAAAAAAGAAGACAGGGCATGATCAACAAAATATAGAGAATTTATTGAGAATGAGAAATAGATTATGGTTATAGTTAAATAAGGAAAGTTTATAGGGTCATGGTAAGAAAATCAAGGCTACGTTGTATGGCCCTTTTTGATATATTTGAGACGTAGAAAATAATAACTATAAAGATAGTCTACCACCCATATATTCGCATTACATGGTGGTGAGCGTAGAGAATCTCAACTTTATGATCCTTCCATGATAGATTAGGAGGAGAAGGTCCTACCTTCCATATATCCCTTCACACTAGATGCTCAAGCAAAGTTGGTAGAGGACAATTTTTTCAAACGAGGTCGAAAACTAGAAGGCGAGGGCAACATTACCTTTAGCATATTAGATTCAAAGGACAACTTCCAATCAAAGAAAAATGGTATTTTAGGAGAAGGTAGAGGAAAAAATTCCTCGCTGCATTTAATAAATAGTGTTGGGATCAAAAGCCACCCAAAATGAGAAGGCATGATCTAGATTGTATCATTATATTATGTCATCTATGTAGATGCTTTAAGAGTGGAAAATTTGAAGAATGAGCTTGCAAATTCATTTTAATAATGAATCCCAGTTTGGAAAATTAGGGTATGAAATCTTCTAGGGCCATTTTGAGGCATTAAACAACATTGTATAGGGTGAAATTTTTCTCACTTTGGTGTAGGACATGAAGACATTTCTATGAAATCATAAATCTTTCCAATGGTGTAAGAGTCACATAAATTAGAGTTTGTTATGAAAAAATTATGTTACTGTTAAGATGACCTATGATGATGGCCATCATTGTACAAGTGGATTCCATGTTAACCCTAATTATACATACATCTAAGGGTTAACCACATGTGGAATTTGAAGAAGACTCCAGAAAGTGCAAAATTGTAGCTCTAGTTGAGAGATGAGGGCGCTGAATTGAAATCATGTTCAATAATCAGGTTGTCCTATATAATGGGTCAGTAAGAGGAGTAGGGGAATAGAGGTTTCATTCTATGTGACTATATTTTGTTCCATACTTGTGTAGAGCAACTAAGAGTGTAAAGAAAGATAGAAAAGATGAGGGGACTAGGATTTTGTAACATCCATAGAGGCCAAATGTCTTAAGTAACTTGAAAAATAGTAAAACTTATTTCTAGGTATACAATTTCCATACCAGAGAAAAGAGTGCAAAGTGACGTCACCTTCTACCAATATTTTCTCCAATAAATGTGTCCTTAGAAAAATATTTGTATATTACCTTAAATTTTTTATTTCTTACCTTTCATATCATTTAATTCATTAAAAAAAATTAAAAATTAAAAAATAATAATAATAATAATTTTATTAAATTTATCATAATAAATTATTCTATTAAAAATTCAAAATATTTTTATGTATCAACTCACTAAACAATAAATATATAAATGAACAATAAAACAGAGTTAACTCGAACAAAATTTTAAGGGATGATATGGAAATGAATAATAATACAACATGATTTGAAACTATGATACGGCCATGACAAATAATATCACATGATTGATGTTCATAACAATATTTAAAATTATGAAATAATATATCATTTATTTTCCCATTTATATAGAAACTATGATATGGCCATGACTAATAATATCACATGATTGATGTTCATAACAATATTTAAAATTATGAAATAATATATCATTTATTTTTCCATTTATATAGACATGAAAGTGTAAATAAAACATAAAAGATGTTATAAAATATTATATAAATGTTTTCTCGTGTTCTAAAATTTTCAAATAATATAAATAATTTAAAAAATAAAATTATTTTCTAAGACTTTTTAATTCCAAAAATCAAATGAAAATGACTATATAATATAGTTTTAAAAAAATAAATGACTATATATGCTAATGATTTGCGTAAATAACTAGTAATAAATTTGAAAGAATAAGCTTTTCTTAAGCATAAAATAACCAATAAAAGCAAAAGTTAGTGACCATAAGAAATTAAATCCAGAAGATTAAAGCAGACCGCAAGAGATTACGGGACAACCATAATGGTGACGACATAACATGGTGACCTCACCACCACGACGCGAGCTACAGGCAAGGTTCGGAAACCTGAGATAGAATATTGCCAATCATTTAAGAGATTGCCTGCAAGCTGAAATGCAGGAATAATTCTAACGTGCGAAACTGGACTGCGCATTGGTGGAAAGGAATAGATCCTTGACAGTGTGAAGGTGAATTTCACCATTTGCTCAAACCTTTAAAAATCCCACCCACAGGGAGAGGCAGATCGAGAGAATAGCATCGTTAATTGTTGAAGCTTAAACAATCTCCCCACGAAACAGCTTCTAGATGGAGAGGCGAGGCCAGACGCAGAACGAGATGAGGCAGCCGCTGATCAAGATGGCGAAGGAGAAAAAAATGGCCAAGCTTCCACCACAGCGCGGTGAAATACAGAAGAAAATATACGCTGATATAAAGAATGATTTCAAAAAAGCGGGCAATAAGTTCAAAAATGCCGTGAATGCTGTGCTGCTTGCGAACTACCTTCAAAGCCCTACTCGGCAGCGTGAGTGCAGTTCGAAGGTCATCTCAGCTACTAGAAAGTGCTGCTCTATAGCGGTGGCCCCGGGAAAGTGAAGCTGTTGTCCCAAAGGCTAGTACTGCATCACCCAATTTTCAAATATCACTTAATTTTTAAGCGATTAGTTTTCAGTTAATGGTGGTGTAGAAGTTCAGTGTGTTTCGTGGTATATGTTTAAATCTAGCGATATGTCTCCATGTCTCCTTACTAATACCTACAGATTTTGGTGTAACAGTAATCATGACTCCAACATAAGTAATTAAATTATTGAAAAGAAAAAAGAAATTATTTTAAAGAGATTAATGATAATTTATAAGAAACAAAAAAATTATTTTAACCGATGCTAACAATAACTTATAAGAAATTGTTTCTTCATATACTTACTCTATTCCATTTTTTTCTAATTTTATTTGATTTAGTAACTGTTTTATTATTTACACAGATGGCACATCCCAGCGCTTACTGGAGTCCCAACTCAGGAGGAGTGTGTTGAAGACCATGAAGATTAATTCAATCTAGACATCTTTCATTGTGCTGGGACCTCAAAATCTTATAAACACATGTCTCTGTTTTCCTTGTCTGTACTTCATTATTGTCTCCGGAATATAGAATGCTTTCTGTTATTTATGGCCATTAATTTGTAATTTTTTCATATACCGGTATGTACTTACAAATTTAATTGTAAAGTTTGTAGCACAATAGGCCCAAAAAAAAATATGTGGGCAATCTTTTATATATCTAAATAATCATAAATTCAATCTCCAAACATTTTGGTTTAACTTTAAAAACAAGAAATAGTTGTGGAAAAGAAATAGGATATTATATATTTCTCTATATTTTTTCTTAGTTTTAAATATATAAAATTATGTTTTTGAGGTTTATGTAGTTCTATTGTACACATAATTTAATTTATTAATATATTAACACACAATCACATTAAAAATAATAATATGGTTGATATAGCCAAAACTTCATTTGTATCTACCATTAATAAATATATAACAATAAGAATAATGACACAACAAATTTTTGCAATAAAAATATTATTATTATCATTATTATATAATAATAATATATATATATTTTGTCTTTATATAATTATTATTTATTATTAAATGCTATTCATTATTATTTAATTTTAAATTATGCAATATAAATATGAATCATAGGAATATGAATCCCTAGTTTAATAAACCCATAGAACTAATATTATAAACCCAATAGAATAATAAACTCATAAGGTTAATATAAAACCCCAAGGGATTATAAACCCAAAGGAATAATATTAATCCAAGGGATAATATACCCAAGGGATCAATACTAAAAATCCAAGGAAATATAAACTAGGGTTTTTAATATTAACCCCTTGGTTATATTAAATTCCCTTGGGTTTATAATATCAATCCCTTGGATTTATTAATCTAAGGGTTCCTATTCTCAGGGTATAATAATATTCATACATTTTGTAATTCCCTAGGGTTTAATTCCTTGGGTTTTTAGTATTAATATTAGTTCCTTGGGTTTTTAGTATTAAAGCCAAGGGATTATAAACGAAGAGGAATAAAATTAAACCCAAGGAATTAAATTATTAATATTATAAACCCAAAGTATATAAACCCTAAGATAAATATGAAATATCCTCGAATAAAGATTGTTGACCGTGGTCAACCATGGTCCAACATCGCATTGTGGCAATGACTATCTCAAAATAAAAATCAACCGTTGTCAACCATGTTTATTTTAGGGTTTATAATATTTATCTTAGGATTTATAATAATAATACATAGGGTTTAATATTATTCCCTTGGGTTTTTAGTATTAAACCCTTGGGTTTATTATCCCTTAGGTTAATATTATTCCCTTGGGTTTATAATCCCTTGGACTTTTAGTATTATACCCTAGGAATATGAATCCTTAAATTAATAAACCTAATGGACTGATATTATAAACCCAAACGGGTTAATACTAAAACCCAAGGTATTATAAATGAAAGAGACTAATATTATTAAACCAAGCACGCTAATATTATAAATCCAAGGTATATAAACCCTTGGTTGACCATGATTTATATTGAAACTAAGGGAATAATATGATTAACCTATGAATAATATTATACCATAGGAATATGAACACTTTGATTAATATACTGAAGCTATTGATATTATTAACCCAAGGTAATAACAATAAACCCAAAGGATTAATACTAAAAGCCCAAAGGAATATAAACCCTTAGATGAATAAACCCAAGGGATTGATATTATAAACACAAGGGATTGATATTATAAACCCAAGGGAATGATATTATTGATATTACGGTTGACCATGGTTGATTTTTATATTGAGACATTCCTTGTCATAATGCGACGTTGGATGATGGTTGACCATGATTGAGCATGGTTCATTTTCATAGTAAGACAATCTTTATTACAATGCGATGTTGGACCATCGTTGTCCATGATTGATTTTCATATTGAGAGAATCTTTGTCATAATGCAACGTTGAACCATGCTTGACCATGGTTTATTTTCATATTCAGAATATATCACAATGCGACGTTGGACCATGGCTGACACAATGTGATATTGAACAATCAGACAATCTTTCTCATAATATGACCATGGTTAATAATGATCATTGCCTATTTGACAATGGTTGACCATGGTTGATTTTCAAAATGAAACAATCTTTGTCACAATGTGATGTTGGACCATAATTGACCATGGTTGAGAATGATTAACCACGCTTGACCATGGTTGATTTTCATATTGACCATGATTGGTTTTCATATTAACACAATCTTTGTCACAATGTGACATTTAACTATGGTTGACCATGGTTGACCGTGAATGACCATGGTTGACCATGAATGACTATGGTTGACAATGGTTGAACATTGTTGATTTTCATATTGGGACAATATTTGTCAGAATGTGACATTAGACTATGCTTAACCATGTTTGACCATGATTATAAATACAAGGAAATTATATTAAACCATAGGAATATTAACACATAGATTAATAAACCTAAGGGATTGATATTATAAACCCAAGGCACTAATAAACACAAGGGATTAATACGAAAACCCAATGGATTATAAACCCAAGGGAATAATATTAAACCTAAGGGTTTAATATTATAAACCCGAGGTATATAAACCATAAGATAAATATTATAAACCCTAAAATAAACATGGTTGACCATCATTGATTTTCATATTGACACAATCTTGGTCACAATGTGACGTTGGACCATGGTTAACCATCACAATATGATGTTAGACCATGGTTGATTTTCATATTGAGATAATATTTGTCATAATGCAAACCCAAGGGATTATTATTAAAAACCCAAGTGAATAACAGTAAACCCTAGGATGAATATTAAACCCTAATAATATAAACCCTTAACTTAATAAACCTAATGCATTAATATTGTAAACCCTTAACTTAATATTAAACCCTAGGAATATAAACCCTATGATTAATATTATAAGCCGAGGGAATTTAAATTATAAACCAAGTATATTATAAACCCAAGGCACTAATAAATGCAAGGGATTAGTACTAAAAAACTCAAAAACCCAAGACATATAAACTCTTAGATAAATATTATAAACCCTTAAATAAATATTATAAACCATAAACAAAGACAGTTGACCTTGGTTGAACTTGGTTGACCATGGTTGATTTTCATATTGAGACAATCTTTGTCACAATGCGATGGTTCACCATGAGTGATTTTCATATTGAGAAAATATTTGTCACAATGCGACATTTGACCATAGTTAACCATGGTTGAATATTAAACCCTAGGAATATAAACCCTAAAATTAATAAATGCAAGAGATTAATATTGTAAACCTAGGTTGAATAATAAACCTAGGAATACAAACCCCATGATTAATATTATAAACCCAAGGAATTTATAATATAAACCCGATGGATT
Source organism: Pinus taeda (assembly GCA_000404065.3). Taxonomy (NCBI): domain Eukaryota; kingdom Viridiplantae; phylum Streptophyta; class Pinopsida; order Pinales; family Pinaceae; genus Pinus; species Pinus taeda. The sequence goes on along the minus strand of APFE031687485.1, from coordinate 503,499 downwards.
ATAATCCCAAGGGATTTATATTAAACCCAAGGATTATTAATATAAACCTATCAATAATATTATGCCCTAGGGATATGAACCCTAAGATTAATAAACCCAGGGGATTGATATTATAAACCCTAGGGATTTATATTATTGTTATTATGGTTGAGCATGGTTGATTTCATAGTGAGACAATCTATGTCACAATGGGACATTGGACCGTGGTTGACCATGATTTATTTTCACATTGAGAGAATCTTTGTTATAATGCAATGTTGGACCATGGTTGACCATACTTGATTTTCACAATGAGAATCTTTGTTACAATGCAAGGTTGGACAATGGTTGACATAATGTGATGTTGAATAATCAAACAATCTTTGTCATAATGTGACCATGGTTATTAACGATCGTTGACCATGATAGACAATGGTTGACCATGGTTGATTTTCAAACTGCGACAACCTTTGTCACAATGCGACGTCAGACCATAGTTGACCATGGTTGAAAATGATTAACCATGTTTGACCTTGGTTGATGATGTTTGACCATGGTTGATTTTTACATTGGACAATCTTTATCACAATGTGACGTTGGACCATGGTTGACCATAATTGGCCATGGTTGATTTTCATATTGACCATGGTTAACTAGGTTTGACCATGATTTACCATGCTTGACCATGATTGATTTTCATATTGAGACAATCTATGGTTGACCATGAATAACCATGGTTGAGGATGGTTGAACATGGTTGATTTTCATATTGTGACAATCTTTGTCACAATGTGACGTTGGACCATGGTTAACTATGATTATAAACCTAAGGAAACTATATTAAACCCTAGGAATATGAACCCTTACATTAATAAACCCAAATAATTTATATTATAAACCCAATATAGTATATCATAAGCCTAATCAATGTTAATCGACAACCAAGAGATTTGCATGGCATAACATAACATGAATAAAACACGAAAAGTTGTGTTGTTGGAAAACGTTTAACATTGATATCATGTCAAATTTAGGAATAACTCAATACTCTCAAGATTAGGTTATTTGCTAAAAGTTGTCAAATTGAGAAATAACTTAATACTTTGATTATTATCTTATTTGCTTAAAGGTGCATATATACAAGGAAGTGGTTATTAATTTTATATTTTTAAGAAATTAACTATTCATTTCTCTCACTTTGCAAATATTTCTAAGATTATGTATGTATCATAGGGATCTCATACATCAACATGGTGTTTTTCTTGTTCACAACATTAATAATTATATTATTATTATTATTATATTATTATTAAATTAAGAGTTACTTGATGAAACATAGTGTTAAACTATTTCTAAAAACATAGTAGGTTCTAAGAACTTGTCATCTTTATATACTAACATCTTTGTATCGTGAGGTATTCGAAAATATAAATGCATTTTAATTTTTCATATATATAGATTATTATAATATGTTGCAAAAAATAATAATGTATATACAAATAATTTACATGTTAAATACAATACTATATATGAATTTATATATGAATTTCCATTATACACAATACTAGATATATATATATCTTGTAACATGTAACAAATAGTCCTTAGTTTCATCACCTGTCTTTGTTATACGTCATTTTTGTGCACGGCCACAGTTCTCCATGTCATTGTATGGGTTCACATTAGCTCACATAGTTAGGTTTATGTTTTATCCAAATGTGAATGGCTTGTCACATGCCCGCGGATCTTGGTCCTCATAGTAACGACATAACATCTGCATTAATAAACTGTTTCGAATTTAGCAAAGAATCATTGGGTGAGAAGGTTTTCTGCCAAATTTCTGACCAACTTGTTGACGTGTTCTTTTTCATGGTTGCCCGTGCAATTCATAAGGAGTCGGAAAAATTTGTAGATCTGCCCTAATACAAGGAATGTCATTAAATGATCCACTGTATAAATGAATTTGCATTGGCAAAATTCCAGGAATATCTCCTTGCAGACGTTTTACAATGAGAACCAACAACAAGATGCAGGTATTTTGAGGTGCATGGCCACATCTATCAATAATTGCTTAGCTTTTGTACTTTAAATCTCAAAATATTTTTTAAAACTACCACAAAAAATAGATCTCTATATTTCACTAGCTACTAGCTTAATGAACCTTGCAAACGGTTTTCATTTTCGCTCTTATGGTTTTTCGATATTTTCAATGCAGAGCTCCCAAATGGATTCAGTGCTCATATTTGAGCTTGAGTGTTGATCGCTCCAAACTATATATATCTATATATACGTAATAGCAGACTCGTCCTGTAGAAAAGGAGAGCACGATTGTGAAAGAAGATAGCCATAGTTTTTGTGAATGTACGATGGCCATGGAGGTTGCAATGGCTAGAGCTTGAATTAAAATATCGTGGGTTTGGCAACAATGATGCAAATATCGTGTGGAATCCAACTTCAGAAACAACGAATCAAATAATTTTCAAAACTTAACCCGAAATCTGCAGATACTTTCACGCCCAAATAATGACAAGATAAAATGTGCAGTATATCCCAGATGATAGAACATAATTAATTTGATGCGCTTGGCCAGGGTTCATACTTGAAATCCCTTCGAATAGAACTAAAAAGGGAAAATCCTTCCTGCCCTTCAAATCAAGTGATAAAAAATATCAAGTACCTCCATCGATGAAAGCGACTATTCAGTCATATTCATCGTTGCATTGCTCGGACATATTCTAAATCATAACACTCTGACATGGTTCAACTCCTGCAAGATTTGTAGAAACATGGTTATTAATTGTGGCTATGAGTAAAATATTACAGTGGCCTTAGAAGCAATCATGCAGAAGCAATCTCGCCATCCTCCGCTTTGTGCACCAGATCGATTTCTAAGTGATACATGTTTGAATGCAAAACTATCGAGAAACGGTATGTAAGGCGGAGGAAGAAATTGGACAAAGCAAAAGGATCAGCCTAGCGTCCATCAAGGATCCCAAGTCTAAATGAAGAAAGACATTAGAAAATTAGCGTCCATCAAGGATCCCAAGTCTAAATGAAGAAATACATTAGAAAATTAAAGTCAACGGCAGTACATCCACCCAGGGTCAATATAGGGAAGCCTTCGACGAACTAGAAAAAATGGTCTCATAGAAATAGATAGTCCCTATCACTGTTTATGTAGTCTGTGGGGGAGCTTCTAGTAAGATGTGTGATCAAATCATCACAAATCCCTGGTGTGTTGGTTAATGTTTTATAATTTTGATTTATTTGTTTGATATTTTAGACATTTCAATAAATTTGCAACAAAAAAATCGGTAAAAATCACATAAAAGAGTGAATATATATATATATATATATATATATATATATTATATATATTATAGATAGATATTACTAAAAAAATACAATTTTCTTATATAATTTCTAAAAAAAACTTTACTTAATTTCAATAATATTAATCAAGGGTTAAATATTGTCTTTGTATTCTTTGTGTTGGCAATAGTTGAACTTTCCCCTTTAATTTTTGTATGATTAAGGGGTAATAAATTAAGGTGGCTTATCAATATGTAAAGTTGGAATTTAAAAAGATAGAGTATTTATATTTAATAAATGAATATTTTATTTTTTAATAAATAAATAATTGTATACATTAAATTATTGTATATTAGTTTCATATTTTACTTAATAATAATTTAAAATTATATTATTATTAGTCTTTGTACAATGACGATAGCGACTACTCTCGCAAAGACTAATAGTGACCACTCTCATGTTGACTGACAATTAATTTTTCATGCTTGACCATGGTTTATTTTCATATTGAGAATATATCACAATGCGACGTTGGACCATGGTTGACACAATGTGACATTGAACAATCAGAGAATCTTTGTCATAATTTGACCATGGTTAATAATGATCATTGCCCATTTGACAATGGTTGACCATGGTTGATTTTCAAATTGAAACAATCTTTGTCACAATGCGATGTTGGACCATAATTGACCATGGTTGAGAATGATTAACCACGCTTGACCATGGTTGATTTTTACATTGAGACAATCTTTGTCACAATGTGACGTTGGACCTTGGTTGACCATAATTGACCATGGTTGATTTTCATATTGACCATGATTGATTTTCATATTGACACAATCTTTGTCACAATGTGACATTTAACCATGGTTGACCATGGTTGACCGTGAATGACCATGGTTGACCATGAATGACCATGGTTGACTATGGTTGACAATGGTTGAACATTGTTGATTTTCATATTGGGACAATCTTTGTCAGAATATGACATTAGACTATGCTTAACCATGTTTAACCATGATTATAAATGCAAGGAAATTATATTAAACCATAGGAATATTAACACCTAGGTTAATAAACCTAAGGGATTGATATTATAAACCCAAGGCACTAATAAACACAAGGGATTAATACGAAAAACCAATGGATTATAAACCCAAGGGAATAATATTAAACCTAAGGGTTTAATATTATAAACCCGAGGTATATAAACCATAAGATAAATATTATAAGCCCTAAAATAAAAATGGTTGACCATCATTGATTTTCATATTGACACAATCTTGGTCACAATGTGGCATTGGACCATGGTTAACCATGATTGATTTACATATTGAGACAACCTTCGTCACAATATGATGTTAGACCATGGTTGATTTTCATATTGAGATAATATTTGTCATAATGCAAACCCAAGGGATTATTATTAAAAACCCAAGCGAATAACATTAAACCCTAGGATGAATATTAAACCCTAATAATATAAACCCTAAAATTAATAAACCTAATGCATTAATATTGTAAACCCTTAACTTAATATTAAACCCTAGGAATATAAACCCTATTTATAAGCCGAGGGAATTTAAATTATAAACCAAGTATATTATAAACCCAAAAGTTTTATATTAAACCTTGGGATTAATTATGAACCCTATGAATAATATTATACCCTGGGAATATGAACCCTTAGATTAATAAACCCAAAGTATTGATATTATAAACCCAAGGCACTAATAAATGCAAGGGATTAGTACTAAAAAACCCAAAACCCCAAAGGATTAATATTGTAAACCCAAGGCATATAAAATCTTAGATAAATATTATAAACCCTTCAATAAATATTATAAACCATAAAAAAACACGGTTGACCTTGGTTGAACTTGGTTGACCATGGTTGATTTTCATATTGAGACAATCTTTGTCACAATGCGATGGTTCACCATGAGTGACTTTCATATTGAGAAAATATTTGTCACAATGTGACATTGGACCATAGCTAACCATGGTTGAATATTAAACCCTAGGAATATAAACCCTAAAATTAATAAATGCAAGAGATTAATATTGTAAACCCTAGGTTGAATAATAAACCTAGGAATACAAACCCCATGATTAATATTATAAAACCAAGGAATTTATAATATAAACCCAATGGATTATAATCCCAAGGGATTTATATTAAGCCCAAGGATTATTAATATAAACCTATCAATAATATTATGCCCTAGGGATGTGAACCCTAAGATTAATAAACCCAGGGGATTGATATTATAAACCCTAGGGATTTATATTATTGGTATTATGGTTGAGAATGGTTGATTTCATAGTGAGACAATCTATGTCACAATGCGATGTTGGACCGTGGTTGACCAGATTTATTTTCACATTGAGAGAATCTTTGTTATAATGCAATGTTGGACCATGGTTGACCATACTTGATTTTCACAATGAGAATCTTTGTTACAATGCAAGGTTGGACAATGGTTGACATAATGTGATGTTGAACAATCAAACAATCTTTGTCATAATGTAACCATGGTTATTAACGATCGTTGACCATGATAGACAATGGTTGACCATGGTTGATTTTCAAACTGCGACAACCTTTGTCACAATGCAACGTCAGACCATAGTTGACCATGGTTGAAAATGATTAACCATGTTTGACCTTGGTTGATGATGGTTGACCATGGTTCATTTTTACATTGGACAATTTTTATCACAATGTGACGTTGGACCATGGTTGAACATAATTCACCATGGTTGATTTTCATATTGACCATGGTTAACTAGGTTTGACCATGATTTACCATGCTTGACCATGATTGATTTTCATATTGAGACAATCTATGGTTGACCATGAATAACCATGGTTGAGGATGGTTGAACATGGTTGATTTTCATATTGTGACAATCTTTGTCATAATGTGACGTTGGACCATGGTAAAATATGATTATAAACCTAAGGAAACTATATTAAACCCTAGGAATATGAACCCTTAGATTAATAAACCCAAATAATTTATATTATAAACCCAATATAGTATATCATAAACCTAATCAATGGTAATCGACAACCAAGAGATTTGCATGGCATAACATAACATGAATAAAACACCAAAAGTTGTGTTGTTGGAAAATGTTTAACATTGATATCATGTCAAATTTAGGAATAACTCAATACTCTCAAGATTAGGTTATTTGCTAAAAGTTGTCAAATTGAGAAATAACTTAATACTTTGATTATTATCTTATCTGCTTAAAGGTGCATATATACAAGGAAGTGGTTATTCATTTTATATTTTTAAGAAATTATAGATTTATCTAGTGACTATTCATTTCTCTCACTTTACAAATATTTCCAAGATTATGTATGTATCATAGGGATCTCATACATCAACATGGTGTTTTTCTTGTTTTCAAACATTAATAATTAATTATTATTATTATTATTATTATATTATTATTAAAAATTAAGAGTTCCTTGATTGAACATCAGTGTTAAATAACTATTTCTAAAACATAGTTAGGTTCTAAGAACTTGTCATCTTTATATTACTAACATCTTTTGTATCGTGATGTATTCGAAAATATAAATGCATTTTTAATTTTTCATTATATATATATAATAATCTATTATAATCCACAGGTAAAAATATATAACATGTTGCAGAAATTAATAATGTATTACAAATAATTTACATGTTAAATACAATACTATATATGAATTTCCATTATACACAATTATATATTTATATAATATATATTGTAACATGTAACAAATAGTCCTTAGTTTCATCACCTGTCTTTGTTATACGTCATTTTGGTGCACGGCCACAGTTCTCCATGTCATTGTATGGGTTCACATTAGCTCACATAGTTAGGTTTATGTTTCATCCAAATGTGAATGGCTTGTCACATGCCCGCGGATCTTGGTCCTCATAGTAACGACATAACATCTGCATTAATAAACTGTTTCAAATTTAGCAAAGAATCATTGGGTGAGAAGGTTTTCTGCCAAATTTCTGACCAACTTGTTGACGTGTTCTTTTTCATGGTTGCCCGTGCAATTCATAACGAGTCGGAAAAATTTGTAGATCTGCCCTAATACAAGGAATGTCATTAAATGATCCACTGTAGAAATGAATTTGCATTGGCAAAATTCCAGGAATATCTCCTTGCAGACGTTTTAAAATGAGAACCAACAACAAGATGCAGGTATTTTGAGGTGCATTGCCACATCTATCAATAATTGCTTAGCTTTTGTACTTTAAATCTCAAAATATTTTTAAAAACTACCACAAAAAATAGATCTCTATATTTCACTAGCTACTAGCTTAATGAACCTTGCAAACGGTTTTCATTTTCGCTCTTATGGTTTTTCGATATTTTGAATGCAGAGCACCCAAATGGGTTCAGTGCTCATATTTGAGCTTGAGTGTTGATCGCTCCAAAATATATATCTATATATACGTAATAGCAGACTCGTCGTGTAGAAAAGGAGAGCACGATTGTGAAAGAAGATAGCCATAGTTTTTGTGAATGTACGATGGCCATGGAGGTTGCAATGGCTAGAGCTTGAATTAAAATATCGTGGGTTTGGCAACAATGATGCAAATATCGTGTAGAACCCAACTTCAGAAATAATGAATGAAAAAATTTTCAAAACTTAACCCCAAATCTGCAGATACTTTCATGCCCAAATAATGACAAGATAAAATGTGCAGTATATCCCAGATGATAGAACATAATTAATTTGATGCGCTTGGCCAGGGTTCAGACTTGAAATCCCTTCGAATAAAACTAAAAAGGTAAATCCTTCCTGCCCTTAAAATCAAGTCATAAAAAAAATCAAGTACCTCCATCGATGAAAGCGACTATTCACAGCAAGTGATAAAAAAAATCAAGTACCTCCATCGATGAAAGCGACTATTCACAGTCATGTTCATCGTTGCATTCCTCGGACATTCCTATTCTAAATCATAACAACCTGACATGGTTCAACTCCTGCGAGATTTGTAGAAACATGGTTATTAATTGTGGCTATGAGTAAAGTATTACAGTGGCCTTAGAAGCAATCATGCAGAAGCAATCTCGCCATCCTCCGCTTTGTGCACCAGATCGATTTCTAAGTGATACATGTTTGAATGCAAAACTATCGAGAAACGGTATGTAAGGCGGAGGAAGAAATTGGACAAAGCAAAAGGATCAGCCTAGCGTCCATCAAGGATCCCAGGTCTAAATGAAGAAATATATTAGAAAATTAAAGTCAACGGCAGTACATCCACCTAGGGTCAATATAGGGAAGCCTTCGACTAACTAAAAAAAATGGTAATAGAAATAGATAGTCCCTATCACTGTTTATGTAGTCTGTGGGGGAGCTTCTATTAAGATTTGTGATCAAATCCGTTGTGGGTGGGTTAATGTTTTACAATTTTGATTTATTTGTTTGATATTTTAGAAATTACAATACATTTGAGTTATTAATTTCAATAATTTCTTTCTATATTTAAGTTTTTGTGATCTATAATGAATTAAGCAAAAAAATTCGATAAAAATCACATATAAAAAAAAAAAAAAAAAAAAAAAAAAAAAAAAAAAAAAAAAAATATCTTTCTTCCCAAAAAATTTCTTAATAATTTCTACTAAAAAATTTTACTTAATTTTAATAATATTTAAAATCTTTTAATTTCAATAATATTTCTTTTTCTCAAAAATTCTCTTACATAATTTCTACTAAAAAACTGTAATTAATTTCAATAATATTAAAATCTTTTAATTTCAATAATATTAATCAAAAACTTAAATAAGGTCTTTTGTTTAATGTTAAAATAATGTGTGGGCAATAGTTAACTTTACCATTAAATTTTGTATGATTAAGAGGTAATAAATTAAGGTGCTTATAATATGTAAAGTTGGAAATTTTAAAAAAGAATAGTATTTATATTTAATTAAAAGAATTTTCTATTTTATAAATAAATAAAATAATTGCATCTATTAAATTATTGTATATTAGTTTAATATTACTTAATAATAAATTTAAAATTATATTATTATTAGTCTTTGCATGATGACTATAGCAACCACTCTCACAAAGAGTAATAGCGACCACTCTCATGTTGATTAATAATTAATTTTTTTTACCAAAAAATCATTGAAATTTCGCTATTTAACCAAAGTTTACGATTGACTATTTTGTCAACCAAATTTTTAATGGAAGTTTTGAATTTTCTCTATTATTGCAACTTCACGGGCCCTGATGTTATTTTAGCTATGACAAGTTAATTTATCCAAAGTTGTTTTTTAAGAAAAGGTTCGCAAGTTTGTTGTGTCAAATTATTTTACCCAAAGTTTTTATTAAGGATGGGGTAACGTTGCATAAGTGTAGGTCCAGAAGGTTTAAAATGGTGATTACACTTGTCATTGTTGACTCACACCATTGTTTACACCTAGCACTAGCTCTGTGCCACATAACCATCCGTCGGTTCTTAATCCTCTAACCCGACTAGTTGCATTTTTCTCATTCCCTCCGGTCACTTGTGTGGAATGATGAGTGATTCTTTTTTAAAAGACGAAGAATCCATCCATAGCTCTACAAATGCAGGAGAATTAGAATCATAGTTCAGTAAAATACATGTCCATATGGTAGCAGTAATTAACTTAATGCTAAAGTATATATCATTTTATATCATATAGTAATTAGGTTAATGCTGAAATACACATTATTGTTGTATTGTTGTTCCAAGGAATAGGCCAATCTACAAGTTTCATGGGCTACATATATTTATGAGTTTACTTTTACTTGCAAAATCACATAACATGTCATTGTTGCGTAGGTTTTTGTATTAAATTGATGAACTCATCTTTCAAGTTATGCACTTTCTTAGTATATAGTGTTTTCTTCAAATATATGTAATCCAGTACTCAATAGGAAACATGACATATTTATCTCTATTTTAGTCAATCTTATTACAACTAATGCATAGTGTGTGGAAATCTCAAAGTTTCATAGCCCAGTAGAAAGCCCAAAAGCATGGAGGGGAATTCAGAATTCATATTTTGACATTCATTATTTCCCAATGCACAGTGTATGGAAATCTTAAGGTTTAACCCAACAAAAATTCAAAATTCCCAAAACGATGGAGGGGAATTCAAAATTCTTATTTTGGCATTCATTATTTCATAGGTTTTCTATAAAAAAAAAGGATTTTCTTTGGAGCTGAATTCACAAATATATGATAAATATAAACTTCATAATCATAGTAATATCTCAAGGTGTGAAAGGTAAAAAATAGTATCTTACTGGTGAGTAGCCTAGGTTGATCCTGTGGCCGACCCCATTTACCCTGAACCCACCAGTGATGGAAGCGATTTAAGTTTATCTTGATTCAATGCCTGAACCAATTTGTCTTGTTAGGAAGCTTTGACAAGCATATATAAATTGGCAGGTTGAACAACTCTAATTAGTAGCGGGAAAGTGGGTGTTTAGCAGCATAAACTGGTAGCATGAAGGTGGCAGACTGAGCAATGGGTCACCGATATTTTCCAAAGGATTCATCGGAGGCTAAGTTGTATGGGTTGAATATATAATATTGTTCGCCCATCAAGGTGACAGTGTAAACCAGAGCTTGTAAACCAGAGTCCCATAATGTATTACATATGAGTATGAAAAATTGTGATCCCTTTCCAGAGGCTGATTCTTTTAAAATTTATGATCTCTATTGATAACATTGGAGTATTGTTTTAAATGGAATTGCCTTTACTAGGTGTATTCATTCAATTTTCCGCCTCCATATACGTTTACCCACTAGATGCTCTAAAATAAACCAATATTTGCTCTAAATCACAAAATAGGTAACATTCACAAGAAAAATTATTTACAGGAGGGCTAGGTATGCTTTAAATGGTCAAAGTTATGCTATTAGGGTTCAAGAGGATTTCTAACTAAATATCTCCAAGCGGCTATAACATCTAGTACATTGAGAATACATTGCTTGGTATGGCTTAAGCAGCTGCGATTTTTCTACTTTTGTGTTTTAAATGCACATAATGCTAAATGATACTAGTTTCAATACTTATTTCACTGTCCTCGAACATTTTATATAAACCATTTTAAGATTTTTATTTTTCTGATGTAAAAATCATGATTTTCATTTAAACAAATTTAATCCTTTTTGGAAATTTAGACCCCTTTTTCCAAGACAAATGTCAAGTTCGAAGCAAAATTCCATGCTTCTAGTATAATAAAGTGACACAAGAAAATCATCACGTCTTCTTTTTCATCTCAAAAAACCCAAAATATAGGAGACAAACATGAGTAATTGCCCAGTTGACAAATCACTACAAAACTCTCAACTTCTTGAACTTACAGTCAACCAACTGTAAGAATTATAGATCTGTGACTCAACAACTAAACATAAAAATATCATAGAAGTAAACTAGGCAACACCATGTGGAACAAAAAAGGATTCAAAGGCCCATTCTTCAACTCCTTCTATATAATATACCATTTAGTTATGTGTTTCTCCTCCTTTGTCAGATCATTGTCTAAAATGACAAAAAGACATTCTACACCAGACCAACACCAAGTGGAAACAAAAGAGAGTTTAAAAATCTACCCCTCCATATAATATATTCTTCATTTATGTGTTGTCCCTCCTTTGATAGATCGTGAACTTCTTTATTTACTTTTGTAATAAGCCATGTTGATTAGTGCATTAATTTAGTCCATATAATATATTCTTCATGTATGTGTTGTCCCTCCTTTGATAGATCGTGAACTTCTTTATTTACTTTTGTAATAAGCCATGTTGATTAGTACATTAATTTAGTCCAATCAAAAGTTTTATAATTAAAAACATTTCTTTCCTGCGTAGTTTTATTGTTGCATACATCCATCATTCTTTGTAGCAATGTTTTCAAGCTTGTTACTCCAAATTTCCTTATTCTCCCTTTCTTTCGCACATAGTATTATTGTTTCATGCATCGATCATTATTTTTAGTAATTTTCTCAAGCTTGTTCTCCCAATTTCCTTTTTACAACGGCTGTGTAGGACTTGGAGGATGTTTCTAGTGTTTTCATCACCACATCCTTCTCTAATGGACAACACTAGCATTGTCAATCAATTCAAAGCGCTCTAGAATACTTTCTACTAGCTAAAAGTACTTACCATATTAGATAGTGCTTATTGCTTATTGAACAAATTAAAGTGCTATGCAATGCTTTCACTAGCAAATAGAAACTAAATTTTAATATATATATATTATTATTATATTATATTATTTATTATTTACTATATAAAGATATATATAACTTGTAATATTTTTATAGTTAAATATTTTTATTGTATGTATTTATTTTTATCAATAAATTGTATTAATTTTAAATTACTTAAACTTATATTACATTTTAAGTTAACATGTTAATATTTAATTTTATTATTATTCAAATAACTGTAATATAATCATAATTTTTTTATTAGTTATTTATTTATATATTTTATTTTTCATATTAACTGAAAAATTTTTATTATTTTTCATTCATAATAAAATATATCATCATAATAATTTCAATTTCAATTTATCTTAAGTTTAAATTTTCTTGCACTTATCCTTTTCTATCTCTTTGTTTCTACTTAAAGGAGATGAGTCTCAATTGACAAAGTAAATGTGTCTCTCTCTTTATATAGATTTTCTGTTGCGATCATAAAATAGTTGTTTTGTGTATGCAATCACTAGATTGTTGTGATCATTTTTTTTAGCTTTTGATTTCTCTAATATAGTTAAGGTAAATTCAGTGGTTTTTGTATTTGTTGTATGTTTCAGTAAGATGCATTAAGCACATCTGCAAATTGTAATGGAAATTACAAATTCTAATAGAAATTGTTAATGGCAAATTAGCGTATTCATTGTTATGTATTTTTTTCCTATGAAATTTTATATGGATACGTTATTTATAATGGAAGAGGTATAATTTGATGGGGAGGTAACTCATTTTCTTTTGTTTAAATTTGAATCTTAGGTGGCTTTTGTATTTGCTTGAGCTTCTAGTAAGATGCAATATCCACATTTGCAAACTGTAATGCAAATTGTAATGTCGTTAAATAACATGGGTCTTTCTATTAGTGAACGTCTTATATTTATATGCCAAAAATTTTCCACGTTGATTCTTATCATTAAGAGAACCTTGCAAGATGCACGTGGTAATTATATTTTGCAAGTTAGGGTATTATAAAATATATGTAAATGCATGTGCATGATAGATTGGAGGTTGCTGCTCCAAAGAAAGAAAGAAAAAAAAAAAACAAAAACAAAACAAAACAAAACAAAACAAAAACAAAAACAAAAACTTAACTGCAATTTACGTTTCAAGAGGGGTTGCAGAGTAACTTTTTGTAAAATTCCGTTAAACTTGTTTTCACTACCTCACAAACTTACACACTCGACTCTTCTCACCTTGCTCAACCTTGCAAATGACTTTTATATTCTTGTTTATCTAAACATACAACTTTGGCTCATTAATTCATGGCACATCAAAACATTAATACACAGTATGGACAATTTTACATAATAAATGCTTTTCTGAACTTGGAGGTGTTGTGGAGTGTACATAATAGTGGCAGAGTGAATGTTTGCCCGTAGGTATTTACCAAAATTCATTAAGTGTTTTAACCCTCTGATGTGTTGCGGAATGGTCAGCGTTGTACTTTTGTTCACAACTTTAGATGGTCAGCATTAGCATTGTACTTATGTTCAGAACTTCAGTCCTTCTCCCTGCAAACAAAATCGCAACCTACATAGGGCAATCAGAACACACATAATGGAGAAGAAGAAATAATACACATGAAACATAGAAGAATACTTTGGGGAAGCCTCAACTAAATACCTCAATATCTGTATTACGATACAAGTGGAAATATCTCAGGATTACACAAAGCTTTAGCTCACAAGCTATCCAGCTCTCAGTACAATCCCTCACTGCTGCTCATAGATAGAATAGACAACACATATGCCTTCTTTCAGTTCTCCAAGCCTCCTATTTCCTTACGTAGTTTCTCTTGGGTCCTCCAGCTGCAACCTATGTGATTCTAACCTCACACACAACACTGACCTCTGAAATAACTGCGCAATCCTGAAGAAGATAATTTCTTCTATATGAATGAGTTTCCTTTATAGGAAAATTCCTCCAACTGATAGTACATTGTCCCTTCCTTCAAACTCAACTAGGTCTCTGTCTAAACTAACATGCATGAGTTATTTATGAAAAAATATTCAGTTATATGGAGAACACTAGTTGCATACATGCATGCATTAACTCGCTGAACCCACAATTAGTTCCTCCAGCTGTTTGGAACTAATTTAATTGGACTTAACTCAGTTAACTGAGCTAACTAATTACAACTCATCCTTATCTCTTTAATTAAGGGATAACTTCCTCAATTAAAGGGATAATTGTTGCATGTCTTCACAAAGACTTCATGTTTGATTTTCTCCAACTAATTAACTCAAAATGAATTAATTAATTATTTTTCAAACAATTGTTGAGACCAAATTCTCATTTTAATTCAGGGACTAATTAAAATTGGAATCTATCATGAAATGTTATTTCAGGCAATGTTATTTTTAGCATTTCTATTTTTTGCTATATCCAACAGAGTTGGAGTATATCCTGAAATGCTATTTATAGCAATTCTATTTATTAGCATTTCTATTTTTAGCATTTCTTGTTGCTATTTTCAACACTCCTTCTCAACAAGAAAGGCATTCAACTTGAACCCGATCCTGAACCTTTGGAATGTTCTGCATGCAACACTTCTCTCAAGTGTTGTTGCTCCAGTAACTCCAGAAACAAAAAATATCCAACCTGAATCAGAATGATGCCTTTGCCATCAAAGTCTCTGACTGTTATTGCCTCTGTCGACTAAAAACTTTGCACCTCTGTGTTCTTTAGTATCTGACTACTCTAGCCTCTATCACTTTGATCTTTGACTGCATCAATCACACTGATTCCTCTTGTTGCATCCATGTTGATGCTAGTCCTATCTCCCAACACTGCATCCGCACTGAACCTCCTCTCATCATGTTGCATCTGCTGCCCACTGCTGCACTGCAACTCAGTTACTGAGAAGTAAGTAGCTAATCTCCCAACTGACCTCCCTGTTGGGCTCAAAACACCCTTTGATGTTGAAGCTCCCTCTGTCGCTAACAAGTGCTCCCTCTTTGACCTATGCACTGTTGCAACAAAACCCTGCATCTCGCACCATTGCACACCTCTCTATGCCATCCTGCACTGGTGCAACACTCCTGTGCTTCTCGCGTTGTTGTAGCCTGCTAGCTCTGCACTGTGTTGGGACTCCTACACTATAGCTCTCTCTGCCACTCCATCTGCATCTGTCTCTACCCATTCAGTCAGTCCTACTACTCCTCATCGGGGCTCCTGTAGCAAGGTCTAGTTAAAGAGGTTGGGTACCTCAAGGATCCTGTCCCTATTTCAGCCTTCATGGGACTATCACTTCACATCGACCCACCTCACACATAGAGGTATGGCTATAAGTGATCCCTCTGCCCACTTTGCTCGAAATTTCCCCCTACTGGAGGTCTCTGCATGCGTGGATGCTTCCACCTAGTCTCCTCTAGGTTTCTCCAATTATGGTTGCTCCACAACCTCCTGAAGTTGTTTCACCAATTATGGCTCCTCCACAATTGTCTGAGACTTCTTTTGGCACTGCATGTTAAGAGGTAATGTGCTCTCCCTCTCAACCACCAAGTCTCTAACAATTGCCTTTCTCCTTAAGGCTTTTTATGCATGTTGAACCTCAAGAGCATATAGGTCCTGTACCTGTGAACCGATCTGTTTCACCTGACCCGTGGTGATGTGTCTACAGAAAACCTTTCCCTTAATGAAGACAACATCGTAGCCTTTGTCCTCCACAATAACTATCTATACCAAGTTCTTCTTCAGTCCTGGCACATACTTCACATCTGTCAGGGTGATGCAAGCTCCATGCTCCCTTTGAAAAGCAACCATGTGCACTCCTGAAACACTATACTTTTCATCATTAACCCATCTCCATGCGCATCTAGAGGTCCTTCTCCTCCAACGTATTGAACAAACTCTTATCGCTGTTCAAGTGGAATGAGGCTCCACTATCAAGAAACCAACCACAAACCATCATCAATGAAACCATGATTATGATGAGGGTAAAATCCAATTTGAACTGAGAGTCCAATGCCTCACCTTTAGATCCTTCCAAGGACCCCTTCTTGTACTTCTTCAATGGACAATTAGTTGCTAATGGCCCACCTCATGAAAATTAAAGCATCCCGCTTTAGATTTGTCAATCTTCTTCCCACCATGAGAAGAACTTGATTTGGGATGAGAATCCTTCTCCTCCCCTTTCCTTGCCTTACTCGCTAAGGCTAGATTTTCTTCATCATCCTTGTATGAAGAACCATCTCTGGTGCTCCTCCTAATCTCCTCCTGCATCAGATTTGACCATAGTCATTCCCAATCCAGCAATTTCTCTCTTCCATTCACTCAGTCTTGGTAGCTATGCCAACTCTTAGGAAGATCAAGGAGTGTTATAGACATTTTTGGGCACTGCAACCCCAATCATAAATTTCCATAAGCTAAGGGATCCTAAGTCCCTAAAAGTGTTGCTTCACTACTTAAAGGAACAAGGTCAGCGGATTACATCATCTCCCAGAAGTTCTCCACAAAAAACTGCTCAGAAATGGTCAAAACTGGACCATACTGAATGCCCAGTGCAGAGGGTGCGATGCATATCACCTTCCCAGTGTAAAGGGTACGATGCATACTAGATGGCCTCTTTGTAGGGTGTGATGGGTGAGAATGGACAAATGGCAGAGATAGTTTGCGAGGTGGAAGATCATAGAATCTTCCAAAAACTTCCCCTCTAACACTTGCCTCTCTGATTTTGACCAAGGATGAGTAAGAGATCATCAATCTCCAAGTGGAATCAAGAACTATCAGAGAGAGGACACTAATCAAAATCCTAGAAGCTAACTCACCCCCCTAAAATCATCTATATATGGATCCCTCATCACAGAGATCCAGAGGCTGGAATCTTGTATCTTGTAGAGAAGTGTTGTTGGTTTTCTGGTGTAACATCATAGTTTTGGGTGATCTAAGCTTTAATTGAGGTGAAGAAGGGTTTTCTTGCTGGAGGATGATGATGGGTCAGAACAATTGATTGTAATCCTCTTGCTATTCTTGATATTAATAAAGTTATTCAAGTTTTCCTCCACATTCGTGTTTGATTGTATATGCATTTGTGTGGTTAATAAATATTTGGTCTGTGTTGTTTATGAATATAAATCTCTGTTCTTCGATAGTATTATGGTGCTTTGATTCCAAAGGTGCTCTCGGAAGCTATGTAAACAAAGGAGTGGCAAATATCTATCAAGAAGGAGAGGAACTGAGCAACGAACCAAGCGCAAGACGAAGGTTGGTGTTCTTTGTTCCCCTCTTATCTATTTTTCATAAAGGAAAACGAAAGTAGTTTTAACTTGCTTGTTTCTAAGATAGCTACCAGTCTTAGTGGGAATATTAGCTGTAAGTGGACACTATTCCCGATAAAAAAATGGTGACTCCGCTGGGGACTGAATAGGTTGTTTGTTAGTCTATTTTTGTTTGTTTTATAAACTTATAGATGGAGCCTGAAGTCAAGCCAGCTAGCCTTCGAACTTCATTTTCTATGCAAGTGCAAAGTAGATCAATGTTGCTTTAGTCTATCTCTGGCTTTTGTTTATAAATTGAACAATCGATCTGCAAACACTCTAATTTCCCTAAGTGGTGGCTCTAGTAACCTCCTTATATCAACCCTTGTGATTTATATTTTACTGAACATCACTTACTCGGCCTAAATCCCTGAACTGAACTACAAATTGTGATCAAAGACTGGATAAAAGTCTTGCACTAGTAACATCGCACCCTCCCTTCAAGGCAGTCTGTATGCATCGCACTTCCCGTGTGCAATAGGTGCACTGCATACTAGATTCCCTGTGCGATAGGTGTGATGGTCAGGGAAGGTTGATTTTACCTTCAGACTTTGGTTTTTCTTCACTCTTTTTAGTTCCATTCAGGAGTTTTGTTGTCTGTGGTCAGTATATCTCTGTGAAAACCCTCTTCTCTTCCATCATTCCACCTCCATTATGCAAAGAACTGTAAGTGTTTTTATGTATTGTGTGCCATTTCCAGTTCTCTTTTACAAGAAGTAGCATAATCAGACTGTCGTTCCTTGATCTGAAAGTGTCGCAAGTGTTGTTTTCAGTCATAGAAGAGAATCCCATTGTTCTTGATAGTCGATTGTACTGTTACTCTTGTATGTGATTTGAATTAGTAATTTTCCAAGTGTCGAAAACAATTTTCATTTCGAAATCACAAAGTGTCGTCCTTATCTTCACTTCATTTTGAAAAAGAAATTTGTTAGTATTGTTGCTTTAGAAAATAATTCAAATTTGCACTTAGCATTCTTCTTATCATTCATACATTAAGAAGGCTGAAAACAAATACATGCATGTGCATTTGCATTTAGACTGCTTGGTTTGATTTAGGACAGTGCATTTAGTGTGTGCTCTGTGCTCTTTGCTGAAAGACCCTCAGTTCTCTTTCCTTAGTAGCTAGGATTTTAATTTCCAAAAGAAGATTAAACATTTGTTTATCATCTTAGACTACATTTTAGGAATTGTATACACATCACGCGGTGAAACTGAAAGGAAAATTTTTAAACAAGATCAACTATAAAATAAAATAATGAATCTAAAAACGCTTTGGAACCTAACACACAACATCTAGAAGTCTAGGCTAGAGATGTATTCTGGCATGTTAAAACCTGGTAACTGTTGTTTTCATTGTTGGTTGGGTGATTCCTCCACTTTGAGATGACAAGTGCCAGTACGGACTTGTGCTCCCACGTACCGTCGAGTATATATTGGGAGACCACAATAGGCTATATCCTTTATCCTTAGGAAGCCATGTCTACCTCCCTATCGATTGCAATGCACTGAACACAGCATTCGAGAAGATTGACTATCGTACCGTAAAAAGTATTCTGCAGTTTTTCGATTGGTTTGGTAATCCCTCTTCCTAGATTTCCAGAGAAGTATCTTTCGTTCCTTTTCAGACTCCTTAAAGGAAAAGGTCCATCTAAGCACTTGTCACTTCAGGCTCATTAAAAATCAAAGGCGACCAGAGTCATCTTTTATTTTTTCTCGACTCTTAAAAATTGAAAAAATAGGTTGTGTCAAAGCATCTAAAATTTATTTTAATTGGAATAACATCATAATTTCCCTCGTTGGTCTTTAGGTTGACAAAAATGGAGTCTACCAACCAAGGATTTCCCCTTGGAGGAAATCCTAGTCCTTTCTCCTCTTGGGGAGATGTTGGTGCACCCCATATGGCCACATTATCACTTCTAGGGTTAACGATTGGTTTGCCCGTATGGCTCTTCTCTACCTCTGTTGTTCAGAATACCGTAATTCCTGAACAATCAAGTCAGCAACTAGGTGATACTAGAGTTACCCCCCAACCTTCCACTTTGTCTGTTTCTCCCTCTCCTCCTTCCTCTTCACTTGATGAAGCTAGTAAAGCTAAAGATCAAGTAACTAAGAAGAAGAAGAAGTAGAAAGAGAAAAAGGAAAAGAAGAAGAAGGAGCCAAAAGCAAAAGGGGGCACCCATGTGTCGTCTAGCAAAAATCCTCACACTACATCATGTAAACCTAAATCTCCATGTGTCATTTGCGAAGGATATCACTATCATCGAGATTGTCCTTGCATCCCTCAGATCTTAAAGGACTGGTCTCCTCGTTTGCACAATCTGGTGTCGTCAACATCTGATGATCATGTTGAAAGTACACCGTCAACCAGTGAAAGTGAAGTATCTGGACAAAAAAGGAATAGCAAATTTCCTTGTAAACTGTGTGAAGGTGATCACGTCATCCACCATTGTCCCTTCCTAGATGAAGCCAAAAGAGTTTTGGATGACCATCCTACTTCACCGCTACGGCTCCCTCCTGGATATAAGAAACTCTTGTTGATTCCACCACTGGTTGAAAATCCAATTGGCACGCTGTTGTGGTCGGTCGAAGCGTCTATCATTGAAAATGAACCCTCTAAATCCATACCTGACAAAAATAAAAAGGTCGAGGTGGCAGTTGACCCGGTTTTGCATTCAGAGGGATCATCTTCAAATGATACTGTCACTAAAGAGAAAGAGAACGACACCGTTCAAATTCTGTTCGTAAACACAAAATCTGATGAACTTGGTGGCAGTCTACCCGTTCCTTTACCGTAGGAAGGAATTTCATCAAAGTCGTATCTAGCCGTCTATTCGGTCCCACCTCCAAGCAACCTAGTCATTTCCTTCGATTGGAATCTACTAGGCAGACCCCGTTTACTAGCTAGTGTACCATTTTGAATCATTGTACAAGCTTACAGAATGGTCATGTCTAGTACCATCATATATGAAGCAGCTTCTATGAGTATCCTTTCCTCAACTTCTTGGAAAGCGCTTGGTTCGCCATCGCTTCTCCCTAAAATGAGAAATCTAACAGGCTTTGACAAAGGAACCAGTCGACCGTTAGGGATCCTTCTCGATGTGCCCATTTCTTTGAGAAGGAAAACCATTCACATGAACATGATGGTAATCCAAGGACCCTTGGATTATAATCTACTCCTTGGGCGTGACTATATTTATTTCATGGGAGCCATCGTCTCCTCACTCTTTAGAGTAATGTGTTTTCCGCATGAAGGCAGAGTGGTCAAGCTCGTAGACCAGCTATCATTCCCTGGTTCACACATAGAAAATAGTCAAATGCCATCCCTAAATGGCCTTTTCACGCAAGGAATGTCTCATCGATCTCCAGTCCATCCACCTGAAGAGCGCGAGTGATTCGGGAGGATATGGCTGAAACCTAGGGGGCATGCACCCTGTCCTGCTTCGGCAAGGAAACTCTAGGTATAAAGCAAGTTTCTGTGGAGGAAGATGACTGGTCCGACGCCCGTCCACACAGGAAAAGGGAGTTAGACCATAATAAGATTCCCTCGTCAGGGTTAGGAGGTTGGGATTTAGAACCACCCTGGTCTAGATGGACTAAGCCAGGAAGTGTTTCTATCTGCAACGTGGTTGGAAACTATCTTGAAAAAGTAAGAGCTTCTATATGGTAACCTAGAAATTTTTTCATTATACCTGGGGGCATGCAAACCTTTTTTCATGCAAGCGAAGAGAGACCATATATTTTTTAAATTTGTAGGTCCTCTAACCCTTTAAACTCGTAAGATTGGTCGTTTCCTAGCTTGCATAAAGAAAGGATCCGAGGCAAAGCTTTAAAAGGTGCAAGCTCCATAAAAAATGGCATCTTAGATGAGATATCCTTATTATATGATTGGCACGAGTAGTTTTAACGCGGAATTCAAGCTCATTAAAAAATAAACATAAGAAATGAGCAAATGTTTCCCGCAGAGTTTAAGCTCATTAAAAAATGAACCGATCCCCGGTAAATAACCATTATGAATGTATTATTATCAACTTTTTAGCCTTGGTCATGTTCTCATCATCACATCCACTCTGTTTTAGCCGATCATTCGCCTCCATTTGATTGTTTACCCCTTTCGAGCAACATCTGCGAAGAGTGATTCTGTTAGCCATCCTTGTGACACTGTCGTGATTGGAAAGTTCCAAACCTTACCTGGAATCAACCACTACCCGAAATCATCACTCGTTCCTCGGAAAACAAGTCTCCTTTAAGCTTTTTTCAACTAACTCATACAATATGAAAAGATTGCTGAGCGATTAGCCTCTTCGGCTCGTTAAAGTCATCGGAAGTGCAATCACTCCTCTAGATTTTAATCTTTTTGGACTTGAGGGATTATTACACAAAAAGATCAAGCGCTTGTCTTGTTCAGCTCATTAAAACTATTAAAAATTCATCCCTTTCGTATTATTTTACGCTTTTTAAAACTTACAGGATTATATGATGAAAAGGAATCATTGGAGATTCCTTTTCGTCCCTTTCAAACTCTCTAAAATTGAAAAGGACCGAGTTATCTTTGTCGTTAAACTCGTTAAAACCTAATAGCGACAAACTTGTCCAAATGGACGAGAACGAGTTTGACTGTCATTAGGCTCGTTAAAACATAGCGACAGGTTCGCCCGAAGGGTGAATTATAGAACAAGCATATGTTATCCTCCTCAAGCTTGACAAAACTAAAGAGGTACTGGTCAGAAATGACTGGGGAAAATTGGGAAGAAAACTTGAAGAAACTTTATTGGTAGAAAGTCACTCTTGAACATGACACTTTCTCTTTGCATCCGAGTCGGGTTGGCTTGTTCCGTTCACTAGTCATATCACCATTGGTCCATCACACCATCCATCTTTGGGGTTATGGCTCCCAATCCATCGTCAGTATCACCGATATGTTCAAGAGAATTCGCTCAGAGAATTCACCTGTGTCTCATCCGCTGCAATGCATTCACGCTCCATTCTTTCATGACTGCCACCCTGAAGCCTGTATCATCAAATCTTTTTCACCTCCAAACTCATTTGCTCTGTTCCGTGTCATAGATGTGGAATTCATTAAGGCCCTCCTATAATGGGTCACTTCTTGTCGACATCAACTCATTATCCAAGAAGTTGACTTAGGAACAACCCCTTTCAGTACTTTGAAGCTTGCATGCCTCAATGGCAAGTTTCTCACTTTCGGTGATAGGTTTACATCAATGACCTTTGACTGGAAGATTTTGTGTGGTGTTCGACACTAAGTCCCTTTTTCACACCACGCGAATTGTATTGTAGTACCTTGAGGATCATTGACATTATTGGTGATTCCTCTTGCGCCTGTTAACATCTTACATCATTGGCTGGTAATCAGGCGACATCTTTCCATGTTCGACTCCATAACATTTTTCACATGGATTGACTTGTACTCCGAGTGAAGATGGGACGAGTTTTGAAGACCCCAGATCTAGTTTCATCCATCTGGGCTACGATATATCCAAGAATATAAAGACATTAAATGTACATCATTGCTAAATAGATGATCATCCAAATCAAAGGATGGTGACTCTGTCTAAATCATTAGTCTGCTACACGGACGATTGTCTGTCCTATGTACATGAAAGTGAATTTATAAAGCTGAGCATGGGAATGCTCGCCTCAGCTAGATCATGAAGAATATTATGAAGATAATGTATTGTATTGTATCTTATTATAGGTAACCTCCCAGCTCGAAGAAACTTCAAATCCTCATGGTAAAGCATTTCACCCAGCATCAAAAGGTTAACGACCTCATGCTTTAGGGGGCAACTGTTATAGAAATTTTTGGGCACTACAACCCCAATCATAAATTTCCATAAACTAAGGGCTCCTAAGTCCCTAATATTGCTTCACTACCTAAAGGAACAAGGTCATCTGATTACATCATCTCCCAGAAGTTCTCCAGAAAAAACTGCTCAGAAATGGTCAAAACTGGACCATATTGAATGCCCAGTGCAGAGGGTGCGATGCATATCACCTTCCCAGTGTAAAGGGTGTGATTCATATTGGATGACCCCTCTTTAGGGTGCGATGGGTGAGAATGGACAAATGGCAGAGATAGTTTGCGAGGTGGAAGATCATAGAATCTTCCAGAAACTTCCCCTCTAACACTTGCCTCTCTGATTTCGACCACGGATGAGTAAGAGATCATCAATATCCAAGTGGAATCAAGAACTATCAGAGAGAGGACACTAATCAAAATCCCAGAAGCTGACTCACCCCCCTAAAATCATCTATATATGGATCCCTCATCACAGAGATCTAGAGGCTGGAATCTTGTATCTTGTAGAGAAGTGTTGTTGGTTTTCTGGTGTAACATCATAGTGTTGGGTGATCTAAGCTTTACTTGAGGTGAAGAAGGGTTTTCTTGCTGGAGGATGATGCTGGGTCAGAACAATTGGTTGTAAACCTCTTGCTATTCTTGATATTAATAAAGTTATTCAAGTTTACCTCCACATTCGTGTTTGATTGTATATGCATTTGTGTGGTTAATACATATCTGGTCTTGTGTTGTTTATGAATATAGATCTTTGTTCTTCGATAGTATTATGTTGCTTTGATTCCATAGGTGCTCTCTGAAGCTGTGTAGACAAAGAAGGAGCAGCAAATATCTATCGAGAAGGAGAGGAACCGAGAAAGGAACCAAGTGCAAGACAAAGGTTGGTGTTCTCTGTTCCCCTCTTGTCTATTTTTCATAAAGGAAAATGAAAGTAGTTTTAACTTGTTTGTTTCTAAGATAGCTACCAGTCTTAGTGGGAATAGCAGCTCTAAGTGGACATTATTCTCGGTAACAAGGAGAGCAAGACTCACCATATCATCATTGGTTGTCATGATTCCTACACTTCCAAGCTCATCTCTGTAGGTGGTGAGCTTGTTCAAATATGTAGAAATCATGAAGCTCTTTTCACACTTTATTTTCTGAAGCTTGTCCTTCAGCGCCAGCTTCCTCTGGCCATTTTTGTTCTGATATAGGTCCTTCAATGGCTTCCACACTAAAAATGGAGTCTCATTCCCATGCAGACTTGAGACAATATGGTCTCGAACTCCCTCTAGAAGAATCCTCCTCCCTCTCACCACACATTTCTTCCATTCCACTAATTCATGGGAATTGGTTGTTGTTGGCTTGGGGACTTCTTAATCAATGAATTCCTTCAAACCGTTTTCCTCTAATACCGCTTCCATGCGATCCTTATAGGCTATGTAATTCGAGCTGCAATCGAGGGCATACTCAAGTCTCAAGCCATTGAACGCCATTGGTGAATTTTGAGATGTGATAAGAAATCAATTTTGTACCTACAATCAAGAACTTCAAACTTTGGACTTCTCCCTTCTTTGTATACTGTTCTCTACTTTGATCACCTTTGCTCCGATACCATGTAGAAATTTCTCTCTAGATTTGTTAGATCTGGTACCATGTAGAAATTCTGACTGTAGATCACCTGATTATGCAATATACTAAAGAAAAATACTTGATCTAATTCTACTATCAAACTTTGCGGAAGCTTAATCAATTAGAGAAAGATCAATTGGAACACATATAACAAAGAAGAAGAAATGATACACATGAAACACAGAAGAATACTCTCGGGAAAGCCTTAGCTAAAAACCCTGCTATCTGTATTATCATACAAGTGGAAATATCTCAAGAGTACACAAAGCTTTAGCCCACAAGCTATCTATCTCTCAGTACAATCCCTCACTATTGCTCATAGACAGAATAGACAACACATATGCCTTCCTTCAGTCCTCCAAGCCTCGTATTTCCTTGCACAGTTTCTCCTGGGTCCTCCAGCTACAACCTGTGTGATTCTCACCTCACACACAACACTAACCTCTGAAATAACTGTGCAATCCTAAAGGAAATAACTCATTCTACATGGATGAGTTTCTTATATAGGAAAATTCCTCCAACTAATAGTACATTGTCCCTTCCTTCAATCTCAATTGGGTCTCTGTCTGAACTGACATGCATGAGTTGTTTATGAGAGAATATTCAGTTATCTGGAGAACACTAGTTGCATGCATACATGCACTAACTGAATGAACTTACAATTAGTTCCCCCAACCGTTTGGAACTAATTTAACTGGACTTAAATTAGTTAACTGAGCTAACTAATTACAGCTCATCCTTATCTCCTTAATTAAGGGATAACTTCCTCAATCAAAGGGATAATTGTTGCATGTCTTCACAAAGACTTCATGTTTGATTTTCTCCAACTAATTAACTCAAGATGAATTAATTAATTATTTTTCAAACAACTACTAAGACCAGATTTTGATTTTAATTCTCAATTTTAATTCAAGGACTAATTAAAATTGGAATATATCCCCAAATGCTATTTATAGCAATGATATTTTTTAGCATTGCTATTTTTTGCTATTTCCAACAAAGTTGGAGTATATCTTGAAATGCTATTTATAGCATTTCTATTTTTAGCATTTCTTGTTGCTATTTTCAACACTCCCTCTCAACAAGAAAGACATTCAACTCGAACCCAATTCTGAACCTTTGGAATGTTCTGCATGCAACACTTCTCTCAAGTGTTGTTTCTCCAGCAAATCCAAAAACAAAAAATATCCAACCTTAATCATAATGATGCCTCTGTCATCAAAGTCTCTGACTGTTATTGCCTCTGTCGACTAAAAACTCCACACCTCTGTGCTCTTTAGTATCTGACTGCTCTAGCCTCTTTCACTTTGATCTCTCACTGCATCAATCACATTGATTCCTCCCGTTGCATCCATGTTGTTTCTGGTCCTATCTCCCAACACTGCACTTGCACTGCACCTCCTCTCATCATGTTGCATCCACTGCCCACTGCTGCACTGCAACTCAGTTACTGAGAAATAAGTAATTGATCTCCCAAGTAACCTCCTTGTTGGTCTAGAAACATCCTCTGATGTTGAAGCTCCCTCTTCCACTAACAAGTGATCCCTCTCTAACCTCTATGCTACTGCAACAACTCCCTACATCTCGCACCGTTGCACACTTCTTTGTGCCATCGTGCACTAGTGCAACACTCTTCTGCCTCTCGCGTTGATGCAGCCTGCTAGCTCCGCGCTATCTTGGGACTCCTGCAGTATAGCTCCCTTTACCGCTTAATCTGTATCTGTCTCTACCCACTCAGCTAGTCCTACTACTCCTAGTTGGGGCTCCTGTAGCAAGGTCTAATTAAAGAGGTTAGGTACCTCAAGGATCTTGCCCCTATTTCAGCCTTCATGGGACTATCACTTCACATCGCCCCACCTCACACCTAGAGGGATGGCTACATATGATGCCTCTGCCCACTTGGCTCGAAATCTCCCCCTAGTAGAGGTCTCTGCATGAGTGGATGCCTCCACTCGGTCTCCTCTAGGCTCCTCCAATTGTGTCCACTCCACAACCTCCTGAAGTTGCTTCACCAGTTGTGGCTCCTCCACAATTGTCTAAGACTTTTTCTAGCACTGCATCTTGAGAGGTAATGTACTCTCCCTCTCAACCACCAAGTCTCTAATAGTTGCCTTGCTCCTCAAGGCTTTGCATGCATGTTGAACCTCAAAAGCATACAGGTTTTGTACCCGTGAACCAATATGTTTCACCTGACCTGTGGTGATGTTTCTAAGGAAAACCTTTGCCTTATTGAGGAAAACATCGTAGCATTTGTCCTCTACAATCACGATCGATACCAAGTTCTTCTTTAACCCTGGAACATACTTCACATCTGTCAAGGTGATGTGAGATCCATGCTCCTTCTGAAAAGCAACCGTGCCCACTCCTGAAACACTATACTTTTTATCATTACCCATCTCTATGCGCATCTGGAGGTCCTCCTCCAAGGTTCTGAACAAACTCTTATCACCGATCATGTGGAATGAGGCTCTACTTTCAAGAAACCAACCACAACCCATCATCGATGAAACCATGCATGTGATGAGGGTAAAATCCAATTCGAACTGAGAGGCCAATGCCTCACCTTCAAATCCTTCCAAGGATCCATTCTTGGACTTCTTCAATGGAAAATCCACCTCATGAAAATTAAAGCATCTCACTTTATATTTTTCAATCATCTTCCCACCATGAGAAGAACTCGATTTGGAATGAGAATCCTTTTACTTCCCTTTCCCTGCCTTACTAGCTAAGGCTATATTTTCTTCATCATCCTTGGATGAAGAACCATCTCTGGTGCTCCTCCTAATCTCCTCATACATCGGATCTGACAACAGTCATTCTCAATCCGAAAGTTTCTCTCTTCCATTCACTAAGTCCTGGTAGCTATTCTAGCTCTTAGGAAGAGCAAGACTCACTATATCATCATCAAATGTCATGATTCCTTCACTTCCAAGCTCATCTTTGCAGGTGGTGAGCTTGTTCTAATATGTAGAGATCATGTCGCCCTTTTCACACTTGATTTTCTGAAGCTTTTCATTCAATGCCAACTTCCTCTATTGGTTGTTGTTCTAATATAGGTCCTTCAATGTCTTCCACATTGAAAACAGAGTCTCCTTCCCATGGAGACTCGAGACAATATGGTCTCGAACTCCCTCCAGAAGAATCCTCCTCGTTCTCGCCACACATTTCTTCCATTCCTCCAATTCTTGGGCATTAGTTGTTGTTGGATTGGGGACTTCTTGATCAATGAAGTCCTTCAAACCATTTTCCTTTAATCCTGCTTCCATGCGGTACTTCTAGGCTATGTAATTTGAGCTGCCATCCAGGGCATACTCAAGTCTCAAGTCATTGAACGCCATTGGTGAACTTTGAGATGTGATAAGAAATTGATTTTGTACCTACAATCAAGAACTTCAAACTTCGAACTTCTCCCTTTTTTGTATATTGTTCTCTGCTTTGATCACCTTTGCTTCAATACCATGTAGAAATATCTCTATGGATCAGCTAGCTTTGATACTATGTTGAAATTTTGACTGTAGAGCACCTGATTACACAATATACTAAAGAAAAATACTTGATCTACTTCTACTATCAAACTTTGTGGAAGCTTAATAAATTTGAGCAGGATCAATCAAAAGACATATATTAGAGAAGAAAAAATCATACACATCAAACACAGAAGAATACTCTAGGGAAAGCCTCAGCTAAAAACCCCGCTATCTGTATTATCATACAAGTGAAAATATATCAGGATTGCACAAATCTTTTGTTCACAAGCTATCCAGCTCTTAGTACAATCCCTCACTGTTGCTCATAGACAGAATAGACAACACATATGCCTTCCTTCAATCCTCCAAGCCTCCTATTTCCTTGCGCAGTTTCTCCTGGGTCCTCCAGTTACAACCTATGTGATTCTCACCTCACACACAACACTGACCTCTAAAATAAATGCACAATCCTAAAGGAGATAATTCCTTCTGCATGGATGAGTTACCTATATAAGAAAAATCCTCCAACTAAGAGTACACTGTTCGTTCCTTCAATTTCAACTGGGTCTCTATCTGAACTGAAATGCATGAGTTATTTATGAGAAAATATTCAGTTATCTGGAGAACACTAGTTGCATGCATGCATGCATTAACTGAATGAACTCACAATTAGTTGCTCCAACTGTTTGGAACTAACTTAACTGAACTTAATTCAGTTCACTAAGCTAACTAATTACAACTCAAATACAACTAATCCTTATCTCCTTAATTAAGGGATAAATATTGCATGTCTTCACAAAGACTTCATGTTTGATTTTCTCCAACTAATTAACTCAAGATGAATTAATTAATTATTTTTCAAATAGTTGTTGAGACCAAATTCGAATTTTAATTCACAATTTTAATTTAGGGACTAATTAAAATTGGAATCTATCCCGAAATGTTATTTATAGAAATGCTATTTTTAGCATTTTTATTTTTTGCTATTTCCAACAGAGTTGGAGTATATCTTGAAATTCTATTTATAGCAATGTTATTTTTAGCATTTCTTGTTGCTATTTTCAATAGTATGGTGGTTGTTAGTGTGTTTAAGGTGGTGGTTGTAATTAATATTTCCATCACTCCCCCTTAATCACACCTATCGTTATTGACTATTCCCAAATAGTCTCTGAGACAAACAAAAACTTTCACATGCCTATGGCTTTGTGAAAATATCAGCAAATTGTTCTTGTGACCTGTAGTGCTGCAACACAATTTCACCATTGTTAATCAACTCTCTAATAAAATGATATTTAGCATCAATATGCGTGGTCCTCTTATGGAACACAAAATTATTTGACAATGAAATTTGTCAAAAGTGTTGTTGCAGAAAATAGTTGTCATTCCCTCTTGGTCGTGGCGAAGATCCCTCAACACCCACCTCATTCAAACTACTTGACACGCTGCTGCTGTTGTGGTGACATATTCAACTTTTGTTGTTGAAAATGACACTATTGGCTTCTTCTTGGAGGCCCATGAAATGGCTCCAAAACCCAAATGAAAAACATATCCTGATGTGATCTTTCTATCATTGACACTTCCTACCCAATCACTGTCAGTGTAACCAACCAACCCGAAATAATTTGTTGCAGCATATTGAATACCATACTCCTTTGCCCCATTGACATACCTTAGAATTATTTTCAATGCTTTCCAATGCATCTCCTTGGGTGTCTCCATGAACCTTGACACCAAAATCACTGCATACATTATATCCAGCCTAGTGGCAGTCAAATACTTCAAGATGCCTATATTACGTTTGTATAATTTCGGATTGACATTGCTACTCCAATGTTATTTTCTCAACTTCAACCCCATGATAGTTGGAGTTGGTGTAGGGTTGTTGTTCTACATATTAAACCTCTCCAAAATGTATGCTACATATTTTTCTTGGCAAATGAAAATACAATTTTTTTATTGCTTCACTTCTATGCAAAAAGAATATCTTAACAACCCCAAGTCAGTAATTTCAAATTCACTTTTCATGACTTCTTTGAAATCATTGATGAGGAAATCATCATTGCATGTAAAACTCAAATCATCTACATATAAGACAATGATAAGAATCTTACTATCACTCTCTTTGATGTAGAGAGTAGGTTCACTGACACATTTGTTGAAGCCATTGTCCAACAAGTAAGCATCTATCCTACTATATCATGCACGCGGTGCTTACTTCAGCCCATAAAGAGCTTCCCTCAACTGATACACTTTGTCTTCTTGACCTTTTACCTCATAACCAGGTGGTTGTGCAATATACACTTCCTCTTTCAACACTCCATTCAATAACATTTATTTTGCATCCATTGATACACTTTCCATTTATGTTGCATGACAATTGCCACAACTGTACACACTGTCTCCATTCTCGCGACTCGCTCAAACATCTCCGCATAATATTTTCCATGTCGCTGCTTGTATCAGTTGAAAACTAGCATCACTTTAAGCCTTTCAATCTTACCGTCAACATTCCTCTTGGTATTATAGACCCACTTCACTCCAACAACATATTTTCCTTGTAGAAGGTTCACTAACTCCCATGTGTCATTCTTTTCTACTGCTTCTATTTCTTCCTCCATTTCTAAAACCCATTTTTCTTCTTTGACTGCATCCTTAAAATGGATTGGGTCATCTACATGAAAAAATAATGAAAATAAGGAATTTAGACTAGCGCTACTATCAATTCACCTTGCTCATAAACCTCATTTAAATTTCTACATTTTGGTCTTCTTGTGCTTGTTGAAGATGGGCTTAACATGTCACTTGTTGCACTTTTTGGTGTGCTTGGAGAAGCACTTTCTTGACTACACAACATTGTCCTATTATCTTTTAATGGTGTTACCTACTGCCTTCTTTGTTGTGTTTGAATAGGAGTAGAGGGAGTCACTTATAAGGAATTTCTTGTTGTTGTCAATTCCTCTTTGTCCTCATGTGGTATACATCTTTCACATTGACTATCTTCTCTAAACTTTCATGCCATGCTTCCTCTTCTATGAACTGCACATCTCTACTGATTATGACCTTCTTGGTTGATGGATTATAAAGCTTGTATACTATGGATTCATCACTATATACAACAAATATGCATTTCTCCCCTTTGTTGTCCAACTTCTTCCTCCACTCATCTGGGACATGTAAATATGCCACACATTCAAAGACTCTCATGTGATTGACACTATGCTTTCTTCCACTCCATGCCTCTTCAGGAACCACATCCATAACGCTTTTGGTTGGACACATTTTAATGATATATGATGCACAAGTGACAACTTCAGCCCAATAATCATTTGGTAAATTCTTTGCCTTCAACATACTCCTTGCCATTTCCATAATGGTCTTATTCTTCCTTTCTATGACATTGTTTTACTGAGGTGTATACCTTGTTGTAAATTTCTTGTGAATTCCATGCTCCCTACAAAAACGTAGGAAATCATTTGAGATGTATTCACCACCTCTATCAGTCCTAAGGACTTTGACGTAGTGTCCACTTTGCTTCTCAACAAGAGCCTTGTATTGGCAAAATATCTCAAACACTTCACTTTTCTATTTTAGGAGATAGACCCATGTCTTCCTTCTGTAGTCATTTATGAAGGTCAATAAATAATGGTTGCCACCAATTGATGGTGTCTACGTTGGTCCACATAAATATGAATGGACAATCTTCAAAGGTGCCTAGGTCCTTATTAACTTTCATGCAGGAAATATCTCTCTATGTTGTTTTCCCAAGATACATCCTTCACATAGTTTGTCTGATTTTTCTATAAGTAGCAATCCCTTCACCATGCCTTTCCTATGTAGCAAATTCAAACCTCCAAATTTGAGATGACCAAATCTCAAATGCCATAAACAATTTTCATATTTGACTTCTTCTTGATAGTTCACTTGTGTAACAGTTGCAACTTTTCTTTCATCCTCTTGTGAGTTCATTGATAGTTGCGTTTGTGCACCTTCTTCCTTCAAAACTGATCTTATATTTAGGGGAAACATTCTATTGTTTGTAATCTAAACATTTGAAATCAACTATCTTCTTGGAGTCCTATCCAAAATTGTGCACTCAACACTTTTGAAAAAGACATTGTAGTCCTTTTGCATGAGTTGTCTAGTGCTTATGAGGTTATGCCTCAAACTAGGGACAAAGTAAACATATGAGATGTATTTCTTCTCCCCTTCTTTGTTAGGATATTAACTCTTCATGTTCCCATGACGAAGACTTTTCTATTAGTCCCTAATGTCACTTATGATTTCACACTTTCATCTAGATTGGAAAAAATTTCTATGTTCCTTGACATGTGGTTGCTGCACCCTAAATCTAGATACCATACATCACTTTGTTTTTCTTGTGCTACATTACAAGCTAAAAACATGCTATCATGGTTTTGATTTCCCTTTGTGAAATTTACACTTGGTTTGTTATTAATGTCATATTGCTTATTGATACATTCATTTGAATAATGACCATACTTCTTACAGTAATGGCATTGAGCTTGAGATTTATCATACTTCTAACTTTGTGCTTGATTTTGGCTTGGGCCTTGACTTGGATTTTGATTGTCGCTCCTTCCACTTGAGCTTGAAGGGCTTCTTCTTCCACCTCTGTGTGGGCTTCTTCCTCTTCCTCTAGCATACAATCTTCCTCTTCCTCTACCTTGACCAAATGAAATTTTTGTCTTGAAGTCATGCTCCAATGAGGAGCTTGCCTCTCTATTTAGTCTATGTCCATGAGAAATAAGTGATGCATGAAGTTCATCCATTGAAAACTATGAGAGATCCTTTGTCTCTTCTATGGCCACAACGATGGTATCAAACCTTGCTGGCAGACTTCTCAAAACTTTCTCAACTATTCTCATTTCCTCAAGTGTCTCACCATGAGACCTGATTTGAGTAACCAATCCAATTACATGTGTAAAAATGATTCTACATTCTCAGACACTTTCATACAAAGTGTCTCAAAATCTCTCAGCAATTGTAGCTTTGTTGTCTTCACTTTTTCCATGCCTTGGTAGGCTGTCTGGAGGGTGTCTCATGCTTGCTTGGACTTCGTTACTGCTGCAACCCTTGGGAAAATAATTTCATGAAAAGCCTAAAAAATGTACAAGAGAATTTTTTTATCCTTCTTCATGTTGTCCCTTAACAAATCCCTTTCTTCTTGAGACAAGACATTGTATGTTGTTGCATCTGTTGGTTCTTGAAAATCACTCTCCACCAAATCTCAAATGTCTTGAGAAGAAAATAGGGCCTTCATTGTAATAGTCCAATAATCATAATTTTTCCTACCTACTAGTAAATACACTTCAAAAATTTGCCCTCAAAACAATTTTTAATTGCTATTAAAAATGCTTGTTTTTACACTAACAAAGTTTAACCTTCTTCGATACCATGTTAGAAAAAATTTACAAGGGGAAGGGGAGAGGATTTTGACTCAAAAATAGTTATGGCAAGTAAAAATTGAAAAAATAGCAAATGGACAGAAGCTTATGTAAAACATAGAAAACAACTCACAGCAAAACAAAGTAAAACAATGTGGTTGTGGTAAATCTACTCATGAAAGTTTAAAATACATGTGTATCATCGCAAATGGACAAAGGATTAAGTAAAACATAGAAAACAACTCGCGGCAAAATAGAGTAAAACAATGTGATTGTGGTAAATCTACTCATGAAAGTTTAAAATACATGCGCATCATAAATTTGAGGTTGTTGCTCTAAGTAAAACAAAAAAAACCTTATTGCGACGCTTCACTAGGGGTTAAATTGGAGGTTTCTTAAGTTGATTGTAGATTCCCATAATATTTGGGAATCAGATGGACATGGGTGCAATCAAAAAATTGACCACGCCCATATCCGTCTAATTCCTAAATATTCCGGGAATCTACAATCAACTTAAGGATGGCCCACCTCCCCAGAACCATGGTCCAGAGTCAAAGATCAACTCTCAATGTTCTGCTTTGTCAAATATTGAAATGAAAAACCCTCTGGCCAGAGGATAAATATTCAACTCATGAGACAAGCGACTTCCAATGCTTAGAAAAATAGAAATGAAGATCAACTCAACACATCCAATGATCATTAGATCTACATATCAATCCACACTCAGAAGAACACATTTATATTTTTTATTGCGTGAACCACCAATGGTACCTCCAACAATGGGGCTTCAAGGATTGGAAACCTAGAAAAATGTCTGCTAGTTGCAGGATTTACAATATCACAAAAATACTGAGAATGAGCTACCAAATGAGAACCTTCCAGGATTGAAGGAGGAGTAATGCTCTTTTCAACAATTTCTATTGCAGGGGCTTCAATAGACCAGGCAACATGGGAACAAAGGGAGAAGTAGCACCCTTAGGAGTGATAATATCATAAAAATTGGACGCGAAAATACCATCCTCCACGAAGAAATGTCGAATCATCCCCAAGACTGAGAGCCAAGACTTGGATCCAGCCGTGGGGAAGGTAAGACTAAGGATTGGAACAAAGCAAGGGTCGGGGACATAGGAAAATTTGAGATTCTAGGGGCCATGGGAGCTAGAATATTGACCATATACAAAACACTAAAAAGGGAATGGAGAAGCCATAGGCCAGGATTGAACCCTAGCCGCTACAATGGAGTTTCATACCATCACTCTATATTTTTAATAATTTTTTAAATTTTATTTAAATAATAAAAGCTATTTATAAAATTATATAACTAGAAGTTTTTAAAATTATGTATTTTTTATTACACCACATCTGTGTATGATATAGAGGGATTCAATTTTTGATAAATTGATATCATCATGATAATAATTTAATATGATATAGAGAGTTTTTTCAATTTTTGATTCATTGATTTCATCATAATAATAATTTAATTTTTTATTTTAAATCAAAAAGAACCTTTCCTTTTAAATCATGGATTCTAATAACAAAATATAAATTATTGATAATATTAATCAACTTTTATTAAGCAAAATCATTGTACCATATTTTTAAAATGCACACAAATCTATTTACATATCATGATGATATTAAGTCCAAATGACATGCATATACGTTGGATTTCATTTTAAGTTTTTTAAAATATTCATTTCCTTATCAGAGAAATGGTGTCTTGATTTGGAGGATTAGACATAAATTTGTGTTCATTCTCTAACTGAAACCCTTAAATAGTGTCTTGACATCAACGATCAGGCATACCATGGATGGCTCTTTAATTCAAACCATGTTTTAGTGGTAAAATTAGGGATTTATATTCTAAGAAATAATTTGTATGACCATAGGGCATATGCAAGGCCTTAGCCCACTTTTCAAGTCTTATTGAAAGAAACGTTGCCCTAGAATAGGCATATAAGCTTAATCTTAAGGGTTGAGCATAAAAAAGACATGTATCCTAGCCTAACCCATGTTTGTAACTGAAGCCTATGGATTTAACCCCTAAACATTAATGTCTTTTGAACCCATAGTGTAAGAATATGGCCTAGACTTTTATACAAATCTTACAAAATAAATTATTTCCATCCATGAGTAATATAGAAATATTGAAGGATCAAACATAATTGGAATGGGTCCTTTAGCTAATGTTATGGTTCAAGACTACATACCAAATACTTCTATTCTAATTAATTATTTTGAACTCACAAGCTACACATAAAGCTCTAGTCTATAACATGGTCCTTTTAAAATATTATCCCTTTAAGAGGATTACAAGTTTGATTTAGAGGATTGGACATAACATTAATGAGAATTCTATCCCAAAGGATAGTTTAATGATGAAAACAATGAATTTAACTTAATTTTAATATTCAAAAATAATATTGGGTGAATGTATGAAGATGGGTTACTCTTTTGAGCTAAATGTGGCAATGGAATTTCAAAATTTTACTATTTTATTGAATTATAGCCCTCAACATTCATATAAGCATTGTAAATTTTGATTTGTAGTAAACAAATTGTGAATTATGTTGTTGTCCTAATGATACTTTTTGTAAAAAAAATAGTGTGGTATAATATGTCAATTTTCCATTAAATGAATGTGTGTCCTTGCAAATTTTTGCACATGTTAAGAGGTATGCATGTGTTCACGTAGCATACAATATATGTATATATATAAGCATGATATACACAGATTGGAACTAAGTTTTTCATATTCAATTTTCTTTTTTATACAAACTAATATTTTATTTTTTTTGAATTTGGTGAAGTAATATTTCAATTGCATTTTGTAGACACGTGTTCATATGAGTTTTTTCTCAACTGTTTAAATAAATTGAGAAACCAGGAGTACCCTTTTGAATAGGACTTGTAAAGAAAAATAGTGGTATTTTTTTTAAATTTTTTTGTTGTGTATATTTTATGTTACCAGTTTTTTATTCAACCTCTTTAAAAGTGTCCAAAAATTTTCAAACATTATGTTTAAAAGAAATTAGATGAAAAACATTATATGAATTCAAAAATTTCAAACATATATGCCATTGGAAAAAAAATGGTGTTGTAGAGAAATTTGCAGAAGGGATGCTAAAATTGTGGTTTTTAAGACCTTAGAAGCTCTATCAAGCACTTAAATTTTAAATTCAAATAGCTTAATCGAGGGTTTCCTAAACCATCGATCAAGTCATTTATGTGGTTAAATAGGGGCTCGATCCAGCTATGAGTCCCTATAAAAAAACATATTCAAATCCTTATGTGAATCCCATAATACCTAAATTTAGATTTTAGAACCAATAAAGATATAAAATATAATCCATTAATAATTTAACTAATTTGATATCATATTATTTTACTAAAATTGAAAAATCAGCTGGATCTAGGTTATGAACAACATTAGAAGTTTTTTATGTTATTACACGAGAGGTGCATTCTACAACCCATTATAGAGGCAATGTGTAAGTATATCTCTCCATGCTCAAAATATACATTGAATTTGAATGGATCATAAATTTACCTTCGACAAAAAAGTTTACTACATTAAACTTCCAAATTTTATTATAATTTTTGTTATCATGACATGTAGAAAGCTCATTAAATCTAATATTAACATTAAAAAATTGTATCATTATTAAATTATGAAATATGATATTAATATGAAAAATAATATTAATATATTTTAATATTATTAAATTTATTAATTTGTTATTAATATAATATTATTTAATATAATATAAATATTTTATATTAAAATATATATTAATATATTATGATGTATATTAGCTCCAAATATATATGAGAGGGGACAACAAAGACTTAGAGTGACAGAGGTGGATACATAGAGGGAGTGACAAGGGAGAGATGGAGATAAAGTGAGAGAGAGAAGAGGAGTGAAGAAAGAGAGGAGGAGAGAGAGGGAGAGAAGGGTAAGAGAGAGAGGGGGAAACAAAGATGGAAAGAGGGAGAGGAGGAGAGAGTGGAGGAGAAATAGAGGGAGAGAGAGATGGAGTTGGAGGAAAAGATAGAGAGGGAAGAAGAAATACATATAGAGAGAGAAAGGTGGAGCGAGAGAGAGAGGGAGTGACAAGGGAGAGATGGAGAGAGTGTGTATCTTTGGGGGTGAGATAGAAATACAAATAAGGAGAGATGGAGAGAAGGGGGAGAGATAATGAGAGAGGGAGAGAGATCATGATATAATTGTAGGATGAAGAGAGAGAGAGAGAGAGAGAGAGAGAGAGATAGAGAGAGAGAGAGAGATGAGTGATGAGGGGGAGAGAGATGGAGGTAAGAAGAAAGGCATAGAGAGAGAAAGGTGGAGTGAGAGAGAGAGGGAGTGACAAGGGAGATGGAGAGAGAGTGAGAGAGGAGAGTAGGATGGAAGAGAGATCAAAAGGGGAGACAGGGAGAGAATGATTTGAATAGGATCATTATATTGTTTGTCATCCATCTCAATACATTTGGAGTGGAAAAAGTGGAGGAATCATCCCACGAGATCATTTTTAACCACGGACCCAACTTGGTGAAACAAGGTCTGAAACCTTCTAGGAGCATTTTGATGCATAAAATGACCTTTTTGGGGGGTTAAACTTTGTCACTTTAGTGCCACACGTTGTAATGCTATTCTACATGTAGAGACCTTTCCAACGATGCAAGAAATGCGTCAATCAAAGTCTGTATGCAAAAGTTATTCCACTTAGAAGTTGACCTTCCTGTTTTCACACCTATATAGGTGGATGTCGCATCAGCCCCCATTATTCATGTAAAAGGGACTAGCCACTTGTTTATGATGTAAAATACTATAGAAGAGTATGTTTTGTAACTCTAGTTAAGAGTTGATGTAGTCAAACTTAACCACTAGTAGGTTATCGGGTTGTGTTATAACTGGGCCACTAGAAGGAAGAGGCATTCCATTCTTTCGAGAAAATTTTGTTTGATAGCTGAGAAAAGATAGCTAGGAGAGATGGAAGGTAGAGCACAAAAAGAGGATATGTGCACTATAGAAACCAATGGGCCATAGGCATTACTTCTCTGTACCTACAACGATATTTCCAGACAGAGAAAGAGAGTGAAGCAGCCTCACCTTCTAGCTGGTTTTTCTCTTGAAAGAGTTTCCCAGAGAGCATATCTTGTGTCTTATGTGTGTGTGAACTTATTTTTTCGTTCTCTACTTTTTTGTATAATTTATATTCGCATGCATGCACTAATTATAGTTAAATCCACAGATCTTAAAGTTTAATAAACTGTAATAGTGTAAAATTTTAGTATTTTAATATATTATTATCAGATCTATTGTGACGAACTATCGAGTGGAATATCCATGGCAGTTTATAGATCAGAGAAGAGAGAGAGAGAGAGATAAGGGGAAGAGAGAGAGAGAGAGCGAGAGAGAGAGAGAGGCAGAGGGAGAGGGAGAGGGAGGGAGATATACATAGATATAGAGAAACAATTTGTATGTTTGCAGGGTGATATACAAAGATGAAGAAGGAGAGACGGAGGGAGATAGATATATAGATGGAAGGGGAGAGATGGAAGAAGAGAGAGATAGAGAAGGGGATGGAGGGATCTATATGTGTGTTTGTGTATGTGAAGAGAGAGTGTATGTGTGTTTGGGGGGAGAGATAGAGAGACAAAGAAGGAGATATGAAGGGAGATATATATGTAGATGGAGGGAGGAGAGAAAGGGAAGAAAATTTCTTGCACTAAATGCATTGATTTCAATGTAGATGTTGATTTCTAATCCTATTTTATTTATTGCTCTAGATTCATTGATTTTTGTGTAGATGTTGATTTCTAATTCTATTTAATTTCTTGCATGAGATGCATTGATTTCATCAAATATGTTAATTTCTAATCTTGTTTGATTGTTTGCATTATATGCATTGATTTCAGTGTAGATGTTGATACCTAATCCTATTTAATTTCTAGCACTAGATGCATTGATTTCAGTGTAGATGTTTATTTTTCATCCGATTTGATTGATTGCATTACATGCATTGATTCCAATTAAGATGTTAATTTATGATTTGATGTAACTAGATGTATGGTGTATATTATATTAATTTCAAGGTAATTAGATTAACATTGTGCATTTATTTCAGCGTAAGCTCAAAAATATTATTGAAGACATGCATTATATGTTACAAAAATTCAACCATAAATAAAATACTTGAATTTTTATCTCAAATAAAATGTTCACTTAATTAAAATATTTTCTTCTCGAAATTGTAAACTATTTGTAATTAACTATATTTTTACTATTCTCATATTCCATTCTTCATCTTGGACTATAAAAAGTGCAATCATATATATAATATATATATAATATATATATAATATATATATATATATATATATATATATATAATATATATATATATATATATATATATATATAGATAGATATCATGCTATAAATAAGCTATTGTAGATAACCTCAAGAGAAACAAAATCGAAATAAAACTTATTCGTAACTTTTACATCTCCATATATTTTAAAATTGAATAAAACTTATTTCAATCATAAGTAATTGATTGAAATACTTGTATAGCTAAGTAAATTTAGGAAAGTTGATAACATTATATAAAATTATAGAGATGTTATCATATATTGTTTTTTGACCTATATTAAATTCCAATATGATTGACTTATATCATGTTATGACTAAGCCCTTGTAGATAATCTCAAAACAAATAATATTTAATAAAACTTATTTCAATCTTATTTGTGCTTTTTGATTGAACCTTGAGAAAAGAAATTGATTGAAATACTTAAAAAAATTGACCATGCAATGGTATATGGATGGGTCACAATAAATTTCATACATAGATTTTCTATTATAATATGGATGACTTTAGAATTCAAATATTTTATTTTTAAAATGAATTGTAATAACCTACATATTGATTGCACTAAAAGACACATTCTACAAGCCAATCCGAAGCATATTTGTAATTCATTCTATGCTCAATATTAAATTGAACATTGAAAAATGGAGAAATATAGGGTGTTATAGATTAGCTATTGGTTAAGACTATGGGTCATATTTAGTTCTTCCATCTTGTTTATGAGGAAGTTTTTGTAACTCCTCAACAAATCCATAATCATATATATGTATGAACATTATAACTGATTGAAGAATAGTGTCATGTGTAAACACTCTTCAAGTTGAGCTAGGATCACCTCAGAGATGATGATTTCCTCCATATTATGTCTCTCCTAAATTTTAATTAGTATTAGAGCTCAGTTTGGAGCTCAAGATCGGGGTTTAGTTTTTGTTGTGGTTGAGTCTGTTGTGTGTTTGATCACCATTGTGAGGAGTTTTTAGTCATTGTGCAATTTGAAGGTCATTGGGAGAAGTTTGTGTGATAGTAAGGTTGTCACTGCAGTGCTCGCTGTTGTGAGTGTGTTGAGCTACACAACTTTCCCCTATGGCTTGAATGCATGAAGTGTAACTGGTGTTGTAGTCGAAAGAGTTTTTTTCTCATTGCATTTGTGGGTATGATGCCTTCATAAAACAGGTGAAAATGAGGTTGGATAGCACTTGCAAGTCTGTCCTGGAATTTCTATGATCACGATCATTCTTGAAGCGAGCTTGTGGAGAGTCTTGGGGCACGAATTGAGTTTTATGGGTGTTTATAGATATTGGTTTTTTGGATTCTTTAAAGAGATCAATCTAGATCCTTGTTTGATTGGATCAGATGACAATGGAGAGCCAAATGTTGATGCCTATGCGTGGAGCTAGTGGAGAGAGTAGAGTGTCAGCATGCGTGTGGAGTGTTGCTTTCAGAATAGGTTGGACTTGAACATTGGAGCAAGAAGTTGTCTCAAGGGTCTCTCACTTCGACATGTGGTCAGACTTTGGAGAAATAAGATTTTGTCTGACCTCAAAAATAATTTGTGTGGCAAGGTTTGGTTCTGTGAACGGTGGTGAAAAGTGTGGGTAACTCAATTTGAAGCGTAACATAAGTGTGGTGTAGTGATATGACTCCTGATCATGTTCATGTGCGTAAACCATGTTCATGTGGTGAGCTACACACTTTGTATGTGTTGGAATGTGTGTTGACTAGAGCATGGAACTAGAGTTGTGGGACAAGGCTCATGGATTCTGTGATCATCCATTGGCATGTTAATTACACGAGTCAAGTTAAAATATTTAAGATCATTGAGACCTCAAAGTGTCAGCATGTGAATTATTTAATTTTTACTTGGCATTGTGGAGTAGAAGCTCACTCATATTTTGGCTAAGGGAAACATTAGCAGTTCGAGGTTTGAGTTGAGTCGAGGGCCCCATTGTGACCTATTATGATTTCTGAGCTGAAGTATTATGTTGTAATGGCTGTGTGGCAGAAAAGTCTTGTGGCATGAAAGAAGCCTCGATAAATTTGACCATCTCTTCCTTTGATGGAGGAACCCAATTTGTGATAGGTATCTGGTTGATTTTTCATGAATGTCTGAAGTATTGCTTCATACAGTTGG
Organism: Pinus taeda; assembly: GCA_000404065.3. Taxonomy (NCBI): domain Eukaryota; kingdom Viridiplantae; phylum Streptophyta; class Pinopsida; order Pinales; family Pinaceae; genus Pinus; species Pinus taeda. The sequence goes on along the minus strand of APFE031687485.1, from coordinate 460,876 downwards.
TCTAAAAAATTTCTTCTTCAGTCCACCTGTTAGAGGTGTTAAAGTAGCTTTAGAGCCTTGATCTATAGCGACGGTAGAATCATGGGCCTATGTATTTGTTTCCATGTTTGAACAGTGATTTGTGTGTCAAGAAGGCATTCGTAGCGAAAGAGGTCGAAAAGGGTACTTTAGCTTCTCCAAAAACACATTTTGAAGTTGATCCTGCATGTGTGTTCGACTAGATCTGAGGAGATACCAGAGTCGGCTAGACTATAGTGACTGTGTTGTAGGCGGTTTTTTCAATTAATTTTGGTTCGTTTATTTATGGCCCTGGTTATGATTGTAGCTGTAAAAACACTATCATTTGGGGTGAGAACATTCAACCTATTTTCTGGAGGTTGTATGGTGATAATTTTTGTTGCTATTAGATATATTTTGGTGAGCTCCAGTTGTGTAGACAACATTCTTTCTGTGCCTTTGTTAAGGCTTGCGAAGTTTGATAGTGCAGGGGAGTCTATATTGTTGTGTGAATCTGTGAGGAGCATGCAAAAGTAGTGATGGGTAAACAAAAGAGACTCAAATAGGTCCGGAGAGAACATAAACAAAATAGAAGGAAGAGTCAAAGGGAATAACAAGTATATTTTTTAGTTGAATATGAAGTGTTTCCAATGGAAGTTGAAGGACCTGACGTCAATCAGAACATAGATCTACATCAAAGCAATGAATAATTTTATGAAATAGATGAAATATTAGAAAGGTAATGCCGGATATACCCTCTTTTGCAGGTATAAATTATGAAATCTAGGCAACTGAAATGAAAACAATATTATGGAATGTAGATTTATTGAATTATGTTGAAGAGGATTTTGTTAATTCAAACCATGATATGAGTAGATATGCATCAACATTACATCTTATAACATATGCATTAGATGAAAACATCTTATTTAGCATACTACATGAATATAGTGAGACTGAAAATGAAAAAGTATTGTGGGATATTTAAAAATGAAGTACAGTTTGAATGAGACTAAAGATGATGAAAGCATTGTTCTTGAAAAATAAGATTGTGCTTTCAGTCTCATAATTGATTGTGAAACTGAAGATAGAAACATTGAGGTTGTAGTAATGAATGATGATTGTGTGCTTGTAATTGACATTGAAACATGTGAATATGAAGAAACAACCATTGAGGTAGAATCTGAATATTTTTATGAAGTCAATTTCTATGATGCAGAGACGTATGAAGTAAAATTTGACGAGAATTATGTATCTCATAAAGAGTGGTTCAATTTGATGCATGAAAATAATCTTATTGATGAGTTGTTGTTTAGTGAGAAGATATGCTTACATTCATACACAAATCAAATGTAGGAAAAAATGTTTGCAGCAACAGAGTTGACTAAAGAGGTTGAAGACATGAAACAACCAACTATGACAACAGAGAAAGATGAAGAAAGGAAAGATCTCTTAAAAGAGAAGGATGACAGGAATCAATATGGTTCTTTTTATGGTCTTTTATATAAATCAAACATTTCTTTTCAGTATGAAGATATTGTCATCCCAGAAGAAGCAATAAAACTTGAAGAAATTGCAAACATTAATGACAAGTATAAGTCCCAAGAACTTGTAGCAATATTGAATACAAAGAATTAATATCAAGAAAGAGGAGATTAAGAATTAAAATGTTCCACCTTTGGTGCAGAAAATGTAAAAAAGAGGAGAATCTCCACCACTATCTTATGGCAAGAAAAGTGAATATGAAATTGCACAAACAAATTAACAAGCATGGACCCTTTAGCAAGAAGGCAAAAACAAAAGCTCAGTTATCAAGTTCTTTTTATGTATCATTATAAGCCTAGCGGAGGCTGAGACCAACAAGCATGATATTCATGTTATGCTTTGATCCATTTCTCCATTAAGGGGGGAACTTGAAATAATGGAGAAATATAGGGTGTTCTAGATTAGTTGTTGGTTGAGATTATGGGTCATATTTAGTTCTTGGATCCTATATATGAGGATTTTTTTTGTAACTCCTCAATATATTTGTAATCCTATATATGTATGAATATTCTAATTGATTGAAGAGTAGTCTCTTGTGCATACACTTTTCAGGTTGAGCTAGGCTCACCTGAGAGATGCTTATTTTCTCCATATTACGTCTCTCCTAAATTTTAGTTTTGATACATGATATATTTTAGTTCATTTTAAGTATAAAAGTGAATTGCATCATAGTAATATTGTACTTATATCGTATTATGAGTAAGCTTTTGTAGATGACCTCAAAAGGAAAAAAATGAATAAAACTTATTTGTTGTTTACAATACATCATTTAAAAATGAACAAAACTTATTTCAATTTCATTTGTGTTTTTTAATTGAACCTTGAGATAACAAAGTAAATTTAGGAATGTTCATATTTAATTGTATATAAAATTATAGAAACATATATCTTTAATTATTTTTTGGTATATTGAATTCCAATATATATGACTTAAATGTCATGTTATGACTAAGCTCTTGTAGAAGACCTCAAAATAGATAAAATTGAATAAAACTTATTTGTTGTTTACCAAACATCTCTTGAAATTGAATTTAAAAATTATTTCAATCCAATTTGTGTTTTTTAATTCAACCATCATATATTTTAGTTCATTTTAGGTATCAAAGTGACTTGCATAACAACTTAATATTGTACTTATTTTCTTAGTCTAGGAAACTATAAATAAAAAATGTTATATTTTTTAATAAAAGTTATAGCATATAGAAACAATTTATAAAGTTAAAAAATTAATGAACATACATAAACAAGATTCATACAAACCCCATAAACTGAAATAATGAATGTTTTCAGATTTAAGATATATGCGACTATTAGCTTATTCCAAATGATTTTCCGTATTCATCACATTCATGTTGATTTGGAGATTGGCATCTCAAACCCACAACTATGGTTCATCTTTAAGATACAAAGGAATATGGAAAATTTATCAAACCCTAGTAATTAATAAATGGGTATTTTTTTTGTTTTTCTATTTTTTTATTTTTTAGAAATTAGCCGATAATGAAAATTATTAAGAAAGAATTAATTTTTATGCAGATAATATAAATTGAGTGAATATGTTAATAAAATTATTGAATTGATATGTATTAAACATAAAATTATTGAATTGATATGTATTAAATGATAGATATGATTTTCAAGGATGGATTAATATATTTGTTATATATTATAGAAAATAAAAATCTATATGTTTTTTTTAATTTAATGTATTCTCTATGTTTTAAGAATAGCTAATATATTCTTAATATTAAAATATTAAAAATAGTTATTAATGTATTATTTTATGCATTAAAGAATAATTAATATATCTTTAATATTAAAATATTAAATAACTGGTATCTTAGAAATATTTAGATGTATATTTGTCAAAGGAATATTATACACTAAATAAGCCTAGGCTGAGAATTAATGATAAATGAGACTTAAGTTCAGGGATTTCGGGAAGATATGGATTTAGATTTTAATGTGGGAATCCAATTTTCACTTATGATCCATCCTTCAGCCCTATTGATATCTTTTGGATCGTTATTGATTTCAATGGCCTCTCTAAATTTTATATGGAAGTAGCTATCAATTTTAACAAGGATGCACACATTCTCAATGCAAATATGATGTTTGGTTTTGTCAGAATGCCCTGCAAGTGTAGATTTTTTTTATCGATTGTGTTTTATGTCTGCAGAATGTTCTGGGATATGAGTATTGATGGATCATCCATTCTCAACAATATATGGAGTTCCACAAGAACATGGAATCAAATAAACATCTTTTTGGAATTTAGGGTGAATTGGATCCTTAACTTATTTAGGCAGCTGCAGATCGTATTCAAAGTTTTGAAGGTAGTAATGATTCTATGTTTTTTTAGTGTATGGGCAATTTTGTCAGTGGTCCCAAGAATATAGAAAAGGTTCACTTTTCCAATGTAGTTATCCAAATTTTTATTTTTGTGACAAGTTTCTTTGCTAGCTTTATTCGGAGCTTTGATTGATTGATGTTGTTTGTATCCATTTTTAAAGAACACATTTATGAGATTGGATTTCTCCATATCTAAGTGTTCTTTATCAGAGATTGGATCATCTCTTATTGCAAGAGTGTTTAGAATCCCTAATTTTTGGTTGGGATGATGGTGAGAAGTGGCATGGAAATATTGTTCAGAAGACTCATACTAAACTATATGGAATTAAATGTCTTTGAACCACATTTTCATGACATGTATAAATCTGCTAACCTCACTCAATTCCAAATGCAATTCATCTAGGATGGGATTTTGATGAATCGGGGTTTAGTGCTTCTCTCCCTATGACTCAAAGATTAGGGTCTGCATTGTTGTTTACAATACATCTTTTAAAAATGAATAAAACTTATTTCAATTTCATTTGTGTTTTATAATTGAACCTTGAGATAACAAAGTAAATTTAGGAATGTTCATATTTAACTATATATAAAATTATAGAAACATATATCTTTAATTATTTTTTGGTATATTGAATTCCAATATATATGACTTAAATGTCATGTTATGACTAAGCTCTTGTAGAAGACCTCAAAATAGATAAAATTGAATAAAACTTATTTGTTGTTTACCAAACATCTCTTGAAATTGAATTTAAAAATTATTCCAATCCAATTTGTGTTTTTTAATTCAACCATCATATATTTTAGTTCATTTTAGGTATCAAAGTGACTTGCATAACAACTTAATATTGTACTTATTTTCTTAGTCTAGGAAACTAAAAATAAAAAATGTTATATTTTTTAATAAAAGTTATAGCATATAGAAATAATTTATAAAGTTAAAAAATTAATGAACATACATAAACAAGATTCATACAAACCCCATAAACTGAAATAAATAATGTTTTCAGATTTAAGATATATGCGACTATTAGCTTGTTCCAAATGATTTTCCGTATTCATCACATTCATGTTAATTTGGAGATTGGCATTTCAAACCCACAACTATGGTTCATCTTTAAGATACAAAGGAATATGGAAAATTTATCAAACCCTAGTAATTAATAAATAGGTATTTTTTTTTGTTTTTCTATTTTTTTATTTTTTAGAAATTAGCCGATAATGAAAATTATTAAGAAAGAATTAATTTTGTGCAGATAATATAAATTGAGTGAATATGTTAATAAAATTATTGAATTGATATGTATTAAATGATAGATATGATTTTCAAGGATGGATTAATATATTTGTTATATATTATAGAAAATAAAAATATATATGTTTTTTTAATTTGAATGTATTCTTTATGTTTTAAGAATAGCTAATATATTCTTAATATTAAAATATTAAAAATAGTTATTAATGTATTATTTTATGCATTAAAGAATAATTAATATATCCTTAATATTAAAATATTAAATAATTGGTATCTTAGAAATATTTAGATGTATATTTGTCAAAGGAATATTATACACTAAATAAACCTAGGTTGAGAATTAATGATAAATGAGACTTAAGTTCAGGGATTTTGGGAAGATATGGATTTAGATGTTAATGTGGGAATCCAATTTTCACTTATGATCCATCCTTCAGCCCTATTGATATCTTTTGGATCGTTATTGATTTCAATGGCCTCTCTAAATTTTATATGGAAGTTATTGATTTCAATGGCCTCTCTAAATTTTATATGGAAGTAGCGATCAATTTTAACAAGGATGCATGCATTCTCAATGCAAATATGATGTTTGGTTTTGTCAAAATGCCCTGCAAGTGTAAATTTTTTTTATCGATTGTGTTTTATGTCTACAAAATGTTTTGGGATATGAGTATTGATGGACCATCCATTCTCAACAATATATGGAGTTTCACAAGAACATGGAATCAAATAAACACCTTTTTGGAATTTAGGGTCAATTGGATCCTTAACTTATTTAGGAAGCTACAGATCGTATTCAAAAGTTTGAAGGTAGTAATGATTCTATGTTTTTTTAGTGTATGGGCAATTTTGTCAGTGGTCCCAAGAATATAGAAAAGGTTCACTTTTCCAATGTAGTTATCCAAATTTTTATTTTTGTGACAAGTTTCTTTGCTAGCTTTATTCGGAGCTTTGATTTATTGATGTTGTTTGTATCCATTTTTAAAGAACACATTTATGAGATTGGATTTCTCCATATCTAAGTGTTCTTTATCAGAGATTTGATCATCTCTTATTGCAAGAGTGTTTAGAATCCCTAATTTTTGGTTGGGATGATGGTGAGAAGTGGCATGGAAATATTGTTCAGAAGACTCATACTGAACTATATGGAATTAAATGTCTTTGAACCACATTTTCATGACATGTATAAATCTGTTAACCTCACTCAAGTCCAAATGCAATTCATCTAGGATGGGATTTTGATGAATCGAGGTTTAGTGCTTCTCTCCCTATGACTCAAAGATTAGGGCCTGCATTGTTGTTTACAATACATCTTTTAAAAATGAATAAAACTTATTTCAATTTCATTTGTGTTTTTTAATTGAACCTTGAGATAACAAAGTAAATTTAGGAATGTTCATATTTAACTATATATAAAATTATAGAAACATATATCTTTAATTATTTTTTGGTATATTGAATTCCAATATATATGACTTAAATGTCATGTTATGACTAAGCTCTTGTAGAAGACCTCAAAATAGATAAAATTGAATAAAACTTATTTGTTGTTTACCAAACATCTCTTGAAATTGAATTTAAAAATTATTTCAATCCAATTTGTGTTTTTTAATTCAACCATCATATATTTTAGTTCATTTTAGGTATCAAAGTGACTTGCATAACAACTTAATATTGTACTTATTTTCTTAGTCTAGGAAACTATAAATAAAAAATGTTATATTTTTTAATAAAAGTTATAGCATATAGAAACAATTTATAAAGTTAAAAAATTAATGAACATACATAAACAAGATTCATACAAACCCCATAAACTGAAATAATGAATGTTTTCAGATTTAAGATATATGCGACTATTAGCTTATTCCAAATGATTTTCCGTATTCATCACATTCATGTTGATTTGGAGATTGGCATCTCAAACCCACAACTATGGTTCATCTTTAAGATACAAAGGAATATGGAAAATTTATCAAACCCTAGTAATTAATAAATGGGTATTTTTTTTGTTTTTCTATTTTTTTATTTTTTAGAAATTAGCCGATAATGAAAATTATTAAGAAAGAATTAATTTTGTGCAGATAATATAAATTGAGTGAATATGTTAATAAAATTATTGAATTGATATGTATTAAATGATAGATATGATTTTCAAGGATGGATTAATATATTTGTTATATATTATAGAAAATAAAAATCTATATGTTTTTTAATTTAATGTATTCTTATGTTTTAAGAATAGCTAATATATTCTTAATATTAAAATATTAAAAATAGTTATTAATGTATTATTTTATGCATTAAAGAATAATTAATATATCCTTAATATTAAAATATTAAATAACTGGTATCTTAGAAATATTTAGATGTATATTTGTCAAAGGAATATTATACACTAAATAAACCTAGGTTGAGAATTAATGATAAATGAGACTTAAGTTCAGGGATTTTGGGAAGATATGGATTTAGATGTTAATGTGGGAATCAAATTTTCACTTATGATCCATCCTTCAGCCCTATTGATATCTTTTGGATCGTTATTGATTTCAATGGCCTCTCTAAATTTTATATGGAAGTAGCGATCAATTTTAACAAGGATGCACGCATTCTCAATGCAAATATGATGTTTGGTTTTGTCAGAATGCCCTGCAAGTGTAGATTTTTTTTATCGATTGTGTTTTATGTCTGCAAAATGTTTTGGATATGAGTATTGATGGATCATCCATTCTCAACAATATATGGAGTTTCACAAAAACATGGAATCAAATAAACACCTTTTTGGAATTTAGGGTCAATTGGATCCTTAACTTATTTAGGCAGCTACAGATCGTATTCAAAAGTTTGAAGGTAGTAATGATTCTATGTTTTTTTAGTGTATGGGCAATTTTGTCAGTGGTCCCAAGAATATAGAAAAGGTTCACTTTTCCAATGTAGTTATCCAAATTTTTATTTTTGTGACAAGTTTCTTTGCTAGCTTTATTCGGAGCTTTGATTGATTTATGTTGTTTGTATCCATTTTTAAAGAACACATTTATGAGATTGGATTTCTCCATATCTAAGTGTTCTTTATCAGAGATTTGATCATCTCTTATTGCAAGAGTGTTTAGAATCCCTAATTTTTGGTTGGGAAGATGGTGAGAAGTGGCATGGAAATATTGTTCAGAAAACTCATACTGAACTATATGGAATTAAATGTCTTTGAACCACATTTTCATGACATGTATAAATCTGCTAACCTCACTCAAGTCCAAATGGAATTCATCTAGGATGGAATTTTGATGAATCGGGGTTTAGTGCTTCTCTCCCTATGACTCAAAGATTAGGGCCTGCATCGATGGACCTGCATCATCAATGCCTCTATAGCCAACATCCCACTCATGCATTCACTTAATGCAATATCGACAAAAATTTGCATATGGGCCTATGTACACGATTGTAAGGAAAAATTACAATTAGTCTATGAATTTCGCATGCATGTAATCTAAAAAAAATAAATGTTGAAATCATAGGAATAAATTTTTTTCCTAAATTGTTGGTCCATATGGTTATACATAGTGACTCTATGTCACATGAGTGTTATGAGGTGGAGATGGAGGAGAATTTATGGAAACATGCACTGGTGGAGGATGGCCTAGTTGATTACCTTCCCCCTCATATGACCTCATAATCTCATCCATGTAGTTGGGTTGTGTCTGCATGCTATTACGAACTTATTAATATAAATGCAAACTGATACAAACTAAACTAATATAAATAATTATGCATAATTTGACAATAAGAGTCAAAATTTTTGTATATACATGTACCCAGTTTGTGTCACATGGGTCATGCACCCTCCAAGTGTCACAGATGGCATCACGACACATACATGCCTATGAAAAATGTTGGTCAATGGGTAGACTCATGAGAAATGAATCATCATATAATGAAACTGATGGGTCGCGAGGCAATGGTGGCAGTTTGCTAATCTCTCTATGCAATGTGACATGCGCATTGACCAATGTCATCGACATGTTATCTATAATGGTATCCCTAGTCTCAACAATGAGCTACGGTGGTTCCTCTAAGTCTATCAGAAATACCATACTCCGAGAAGGTGGGGGTACATGCCCAAGGTCCCTGTGAGCCTTGTCATGGTCATAAGTATGTCCCAAGCTAGGTCCATAATAATGAGATCCAGTATCATTGTAATCTGATCACATATGTAGCACAAACTATGCATATATATATGCTTGGAAAAAAAAATAATGACCTAGTCATGGTGCGGGAAACTAGCCCTAAGATCCAACAAATCAATCATACACAATAGGGATTGCATCAGCATTCTTAAAATATCTAAGAAGAATTAGACATTTATGTTTATCAAGAGGAGGGATTTCAAAAAATTCCCCATGAATATCAATGTTCTTGGTGGCCTATTTCACCACCTCCCAAGTATGTGGGCCTCTAACCTCATACCTCGTAATCCTTTGTATGGAATGTAGGAGGTGTGTTTGTGGGCCTGATCTCCAGTATGTATCGATCAACCTATTTATGCTAATCCAGCTTCAAATACAAACTACGTCTAGTAGGTGAACTAGTACGGATTTTTACGTAACTCTCATGTGGGTTTCATGCTCATTTTATTTTGTTTCTAGGTAAAAGCACCCATTTAATGCTTCTAGGGTTTGTTTCATGAGTCATAGTCCTTGTCATCATGTAATATACCCTTCTTGGGATTTTTATATCATGAAATAAATTTTTAATTGAGTCAAAAATATAAATTATGCCTCCTCCGATTCGGCTCTATATCCAATAAGTCGGCCTCATTAAGGGATTAAACCTCACACAAGAGACTATAAATAAGTTGGGTATTTGACCTATTGTGACATCCAATCATCCAAGGCTCAATCTACTAGTTTCTAGCAAAGAAAGATTTTTGGAATGCTAACTTATATTGACTTTTGAGGGTTTGACTAGAGTTTTATTTATCTTCATAGGAGGCTAAATTGGTGGATTTGAGGAGGCTTTTTTGTTATTCAAAGGGTTTTGGTTGTCTCATTTGATTTGGTTCTAAAGGAAGATAAGATAATTTTTTGGTTTTCCCCTAGAAGAAGGGTTTTTCCCTAGCTAAGAGCCTACATATGGTGTCCTTGTTGATTATGCATTTATGTTTTGGTACTTTCTTGATGATAAGAAGATAAAATAAGACATAAAAGAAGATAAAAAAAAATTCTTCCTTTCTAATTTTCTAGCAGGAGAGAAGGAGAGGGGGTGGGGGGAGAAAGTAAGAGGGCGGGTGAGAGAGATGAAGGGATGATGGAGAGAGGGAGAGGACATATGAGGGATAGGGGAGGGTGATAAAGAGAGTGAGAGAGGGAGAGAGAGAAAGAGATATGCAGAGGGGGAGGGGGAGAAAGAATGTGAGAAGGGGAGGACAGAGAGAGAGAGAGAGAGAGAGAGAGAGAGAGAGAGAGAGAGAGAGAGAAAGTGAAATAGAGGAGGAGAGAGGGAGATAAAGGGAGTGAGAGAGAGAGAGAGACAAGGAGGGAGCTAGAATGAGAGAGGGAGAAAGAGTGAGAGAGGGAGAGAGAGGAAGAGGAGGGAGAAAAAGAGAGAGGGAAGGAGGGAGAGGCAAAGAGAGAGAGAGAAGTGTAAGGGGCGTAGAGAGTTGTAGGGATAGAGGAGTTGGGGGAAGGGTGGGGGGAAAGGGGAGAAGGAGGAGGGGGGAGAGAAGGGGGGGAGGGGAGGGGGCAAGGAGAGAGAGGGAGTGAAGGAGGGAGGGGAAGAAGGGAGTAAGGAGGGAGAGAGACTGGAGTAGGTAGGCAGGGGAGGGAGAGAGAGTGGGTGAGAGGAAGACAATGGGAGATTGAGAGAGGAGGGGGGGAAAGAGGAAAAAGGGAGAGGGAGGAGGAGGAGAAGGAGGGCAAGGAAGAGGGATAGAGGGGGAGGAGATGGGCAGAGGAACAAGAGGGGGTAGGGGAGGGAGAAATGAGATAGGAAAGAGGGGAGGGAAAGTGAGGGAGTAGAGAGAGCAAGGAGTGAGGGAAAGAGAGGGAGAGAGAGAGAGAGGAGGAGGAAGAGAGAGAGAGAGGGAAGGAGTGTAATATCGTCAATAACATGACTCTACTAATTAAAGTTGTGATTAATTTAAACTACAGCTAATTTGGAATTAGAATTTTAGAATTTAAATGTTTTATTATTAACAAGAAATATTTATCTATATTTGTTTATTTGAAAGAAGAAGAAGAATGAAATTTGATGGCATTGATATTCTTGAGAAATATGTAGAGGGATATCAGGCATAATTAAACTATAACAGTCAGAGAAGCGGTTGGAGAAATAGTTGTATCCCAAGAAGGTGAAAGAAAAAAAGAGAAAAAATTTTCTCATTGTTCATATTCTATTCCTCTAGGAAGAGAGGCTAGTAAAAGGAAGAGGAATTTTACAATTTTGAGGTCTAAAAGTTGGTGTGTTCTTCCTTGAAATTTGAGTAAACCTATAGGGAGATAAGTTGAAAAAGTAATTTTTTCTTTTTCCCTCTAAAATTTGATGATGTAATGTAATCTTTTTTTCTTTTTTTTTGCTAAAGCAAGAGTCGTACCTTCATAATCATTAAATCGTAAAAATATTTACATAGAATAAAACGATCCACAAGGATTCATGGATCTAGCCAAAACTACTTTCTAAGAAACCAAGGGTCTCGAGTTAAGTGTGAAAACCCTGACCCCTACCCACAAAATAGCACCACCCTCAAAAGAAAACAGTACCAAGGCCACAAAATCTACCCATCAAATCCAGATGGGGGACAAAGCCTTTAATCTCCATCATCCATACTCCTTGCCCAATCCAATGGTAGAGGAGGACATCGCTACGCCAAGACTCCCGCCAATTAACAGTTTGGACCCACCAATATGTGTGCAAGTTCCTAACCGTAGATCCTCCCAACTTGATCCAACCGTAGAGGAAAATATCGCACTGCCTAGAAGTCCACCTTTTAACCATATGGACCCACTTACATGCCCAATGAATCATATCCGTAGATCCACTTTTCTTGATCCGACGACTGCGGATCATATCACACGGAACAAAAATACTACTATTTAATGTGCGATAAGGGTGGTAAACTAACCCACCCCTCGGCCACATGTAGCACAATGAGTGGGATCGCTCCCAAATCTTAAAAACCATTTCCTTCTTGAGAGGCCCCCAATACACCGAAAACCACTATACAGGTAGATTTGCATCCTTGTATAGAGAATTAGGAATATTTCGGTCACCACTAGATCCCAGATTCCAACAACTCACGCCTTCTCCTTTGCACCTATTTGTGAGCCCATGTGAAGTAAAACCCCATCCCTCCAACCAACTACTCGGGCCAAAAAATCCGCCAAGCAACTTAAGAAAAAACAAAAATAGGAAAAACTTGCAACTCATAACGAAACCAAATTAATTGGACAGAGCTTCCATGGTTTTGTTACGATACACTATCATATCTTCATCTACTTAGCTATCGCATTGATCCTTGAGACTGTCCTGAGGCAACCCAAGCCAACCCATCGTGACCTTGTTAATGGTACATTTCACTCCTTGATTGGCCAGTAAATCAGCCAATTTGTTAGCTTTCCTACGCACATGGTTAAAACTTACCATGAATTGGCCTCTGAGGTGGAGTTGGATCCTTTGAAAGACCTTGATCAACCTCTAGTGTTTTGAAACCTTCTCTGGCTCTGAGCCCCAACTAATTCTTTTGACTATGTTGATGATTAACTCAGAGCCAGCTTCGATAATCACATTTTGCCGATTATCCTGCACCAGGAGTTCTAAGCACTACTCCATAGCCATGGATTATGCCATGTTATTTGTAGCTCTGCCCAAATTGCCATGGAAGATGGAAAGGATATTAAGGGTGCCATCCCTTAACACCCCTCCAAAGTCTGAAATGCCCAGGTTTCCTTTTGAGGCCCCATCAATGTTATATTTTAGAAAGCCCATAGGGGGAGGATGCCAATATTCCTACTCAGTATCCATAAACTTAACCTTTATGTTCAAGCCCTGTGGAATAAGCCCCTGCATGCCCAACTGTCCTAGAATCCTCATGTCAGCATCTGAAGGTGGATTATTAGGGGTATTTCACACAATGGTATCAACCATCTCCTTAAGTTGTGCCAAGGTTTGCTCAAAAAGACATTGGAAGGGTCTTTTTTCATTTTTGAAAATTCTCTTGTTCCTTTCTTTCCAGACATTCCAAATAATGAAGCTAGGCGTAAGAGCCCAAGCTGAGCCAAGAATTTCATAATCTAAAAAATTTTGCCTCTAATTGGTTAGGGTATTGATGATACTCCCTCTATCCCTGTCACTCTTTTGGAAGATGTTGGCAAAAGAATCTCACAATCTAGAGGTGAAGATACAACTATTGAGGAGGTGTTCCATGGTTTCTTCTTGGGCCTCACAGAGCTAGCATCTCGAAGGCCCGAAAACACCCCTTTTCCTTATGTTATCCCAAGTCAAAATTTTCTTATGATAAACAAGCCACATGAAGAGTTTAATCTTCATCCAGCCTTGATGCCTACACAGATTCTGCCAAATTCTATCAGAAGCAAGAGAATCCATCTCAAGAAGTTTGTGTTTTGCCTCCTTAAGATTAAAAGTGCCCTCATTGTTGTTGCCCCACCTTAACTGGTCATGCCCCCCTATCACTAGAATCTTCCTTTGTTCCAACATCTACATAAGAGCCTCTATTTTAACTTTCAATGGGCTATCTTCCCTGTAAACCATGTTCATCCATTTTCTCCATTTGCCTGCATTATTGGTTTGGTCCCAAAAATCTTTGACCTTCGATAACCCTATGATGTCTATCTCTCTCTTGAGGTCCACAAATTCCTCTTTTAGCAGTATTAGTTCTTGTTGCCATTTATCTTCCCAAAAAAGTGCCAAATCCCCCTCTCTAATTTCCCAGAAGCTATTCTTTTGTAATAAGCCTCTAGTCTCCCAAGCCTTATTCCAGATGTATGAGCCCTTTATATTTCCTGACATCCTTATATCATCATTAATTTTCTAAGTGCTAGCATATTTTTTTGTCCAAATACTAGCTCACTGAGCCTTTGGTTCTTTGACCCATCTCCACCATAATTTAGCCCCTAAAGCCCTGCTTAGAACCTCTGGATCATCCAAACCGAGGCCTTCGTGATTTTTGGGTTTGAAAATATTTTCCCAAGCTACTAAGGACCATTTCCTTTTTTTCTCCCCCTAACCCCAGAGGAAGTCCCTTTAAATGGTTCTGAATTGTTGTAAGACTCCTTTAGGTGTTGGGAGTGTTGATAGCATGAAAACTGGGATAGATTGGAGAACAGCCTTTGTAAGCACCAACCTACCAGCCAAGTTTAGAGATCTGATGGTCCAATTCCTAATTTTATCCTGCATCTTATCAATCACTGGCTCCCATATGCTCTTATGAAGAGTTTTAGCAATTAGAGGGACTCCCAAATATTTTGAAGGTAGAGAATCTCTTTGAAAGCCTAGAATTCTAGAGATATTCCTTTGAATGGCAATATCAGTATTAAAGAAAAAGATCTTAGATTTGAAAAGATTAACCTCCATACTTATGGCCATGGCAAAGTCACCTAGAAGTTGTTTGTATGCCAAAGCTTCTTTGACTGTGGAGACTCCCTACAGCATGGTATCATCCACAAATTATTGATGAGTCAATGTCTATCCATTCGCAGAAATTTGAAGACCCTTGATTTTTCCTTCTTCTTTTGCCTACTTAATTGATCTACCAAGTCCTTCCATCATGATTATAAAGAGAAAGGGGGAGAGTGGATCTCCCTGCCTGAGGCCTCTTGAGGGAATAAAAATCTCAGAGGGAGAGCCATTTACCGAAATTGAAAAGCTACAAGAAGTTACCAAAGCCATGACCCATCTAACCCAATTATGATCAAACCCAAAAGCAATAAGAACTATAGGTCCAGTTCAACTTATCATAGGCTTTGGTTAATTCCAACTGCATGATCATTCTAGCCTTCCTGTTGCTAGTTAGTGAGTGCACCACCTCTTGTGCTTGATTGATGTTGTTGAGAATTTGTTCGCCTTCCACATAACTAGATTGCTCCCCAGAAACAAAAGTGGGGAGAAGAGGCTTGAGTCGGTTGGCCACAACCTTGGAAAAAATCTTGTAAACCACATTACACAATGCTATGGGTCTAAACTTATCAGGAGTTAGGGAATTATCCTATTTAGGGATTAGAGAAATGAAGGACGTGTTGAGTGCCTTTAGAATAGTTCTACTCCTCCTAGAATCTTCTACTACATTCAAAAATATATTGTTTAAAAATATTCCAGCAAGCTTTAAAGAAATCCACATTAAAACCATCAGGGCCCAGCGCTTCACCATTCTACATTTCCTTGAGGACTTCACTGATTTCCTCTTCAGTTACTGGCTTATTGAGGTTGAAATTATCCTCTCTGGACAATAGTCTTGGTATATGTCTTGTTAGATTCTTAATGTAAGGCTCTTTGTTTGAAATGGTTTCCTTTACAATCCCACGAAATTGATAAACTAACATAGCTTCTATTTCTTCGTGGGTGTTGAGTAGTTTCCCTTCCTCATCCTTAATCGAAGAGATTCTATTATGCGCTCTATTTGCCAAGGTTGACCTGTGGAAAAATCTGGTGTTTCATTCTCCTTCTTTTAGCCATTGCACTATAGACTTTTGTCTCCAAAATATTTCTACTTGTTTACATAAGTTCTCCCAATCATGCTAGAGTTTGGTGGTTCTGTCATTGTTGAATTTATCAAAGCCATCCTTGATAAGGGATTGGTTGAGTATCTGCAATTTATTTTGGATTGCTTTTTTCCCTTCAAAAATATTACCAAATTCTTTCTTGTTCGAATATTTTAGCCTGAGCTTGATATGTTTTAGTCTTTTGTGAAGAAGGAATGTAATTGTACCCTGAATATGAAAATATTCAGACCACTAACTTGAAATGTTGTTGGTAAAATCTGGATGGGTGAGCTAGATATTCTCAAATCTAAAAGGTCTATTCCTGAGAGTACCAATGCCCCTAATCTTCAGTTGAATTGGCCAGTGATCAAATCCTCCAAAGGGGAGAATCCTCACCTCCATTCCTTTATCATTGAATATAAGGTCCTTTGAGATGATAAATTTATATAACTTTGAGGCAACAAGAGACACTCCTCCTCTTCTATTGTTCCAAGTAAAGAGACCATTACTTGAATCATTGTCAACCAGCTTCATAGTATCCATAAAATATTGAAAAGCTAAGGCATCTTTGTTTAGAGTTCTAGTACCCCCTTTTTTCTCCGATAGTGATTTGATCATGTTGAAGTCCCCACCCATAATCCATGGTATCTCTATATATCTCTCTCTGATCCATAAGAGAATCTAGAAACCTGAGTGTGTCTTCCATTCTTTGAGGGCCATAAACATTTGTGACCAGATAGGTCTCCCTATCCCCCATAGGTTGAATAACCACTGATAAATAATTTCTAGAAGCCTCATCATCTATTATACCAATCTTTAGGGGATTCCAAAGAGTAAGCACCTGCTGTATTTTCTGCCTTGACTTCTAGAAACTCAAATCAATTGAGCCATTTTCTATAAAGTTCTTTTATTTTCTGAATGGAACATTTAGTTTCCTGGATAAAAATGATATTCAGAGCTTCTTGTTTCATTTTGTTACTAAGTAATCTTTACTTCCTTTTACTACCTAGACCCCTAATGTTCCAAGAAGTAAACTTCATCATTAAAGATTTGTGAAAGAGTAACTATTTAGGTCTTTCATCTTACCTGAATCTATCATTAGCTTTCCACACTCTATCAACAGCTCATTCTACTTTTTTCTGCCTCTTTTCTTTCCTAGGCATCTAGGTGCTATTCCTCGTGTGTTTTTTATAGATTTCACACCTTCTTTACATTGGTTTGCCATGTTACCTTGCTTGTCCACCCCTTTAGCCTGGGTTTTCCATAAGTACAACTGTTGTACTCTAGAGAACTCTTCTTGAGGTAACGAGTCTAACCCTCCCATGGTTCCCTATTTTAAGAACCCTTCCAAATCTAGGTGCTCTCTATCCAAAATCTCCTGAAGTTCGTGGTCCTCCATTTCCATCTCTCTCTGAGTCATTTCCTGGTCCATATCCAGTTCTACATCGCTCATCATAGCCTCTTTCTATATATTATTATTCTTTGTTTGGTCTTTTTCTTCCTCTGTCTCTTGCTCCTCTGGATTTCCCTCCATTCCCTGATCTAATTTTATCATCTCTTCTTCTTCCTCGAGAACTTGGAACCTATTCAACATAACTTGAGGCCCTTCTGCTTGATGTTTTTTAAGTCCCCTTTTACCCCCTTTTCCTCTATGGATCAATTTTTGAAAGCTTTCTGTATCTTTCATTGTGGAAGCTTTGCTCTTATTCTCTATTTTACTAAGAGGGAAATCTCTAAAAAGATTTCCATGCTCATGGCATCTACGACATCTAAAGGGAATACGTTCATAATCTATGGTTTGCACCCATTCTTCATCAAAAACTTCCAAGATCACCTCATCCGGTAGAGCTTCAGAGAGATCCATTTCCACACAGATTCGTGCAAAGGAAGTGTATTTTCCTCTTCTAGTGGCTTCAGAAGCTTTGACAAAACGTCATAATCTATTACCTATGGCTATTAATGATTCTTTTTGCTAGTAATCAAGAGGAAGGGAGTAAAGTCTTACCCAAACCAGAGCTGATGTGAAAGTCACCCGCTCCGGGACAAAGTTCATCATCCATGGCCTCATATAGAGGCCAATAGCTATGTAGAAGTAGGGCCCTCCTTCAAACACTCTGTCTTTATCTTCAATATTAGTGAAGACCACAGTAAAGAATCATTTTGACCCCAGATGTAGGTCAATGCTCCCTTTTGGTTTCCAATGGTATTTAATCCATGCCTGTAAAGCTTTTTCAGTGGGCCATACTCCCATGAATTTACAAATGATAGCATATGTTTGCATGTGGTCCCTGTGGGCGTGCAGAGTAGGATCATTTAGAACTACTCTGGGTGTAACCTCAGTTTTGGGTTTACAAGGTCCCTTCTATACCTTAGTTTTTGCTCCCTTTTACTTGTCATTTTCCTCCTTTTCTTTTGTGCTTTTATTCTCCCGATCTTTGACTCCCTCCTACTCTTCTTCCCTGTTCTCTTTCCTTTCGTCAGCAAGACCTCTGACCTATTCTATTGGCTTCTTACCTCAGCTGGCAACAACCTGCTTGTAGGAGGGAGTGGAGCTCCCTCCTCCACACCCTTCCATGGAGTTCAATGCCTGTTGCATACTTTCAGCCCTAGTTGTTCGTCGCGCTTTCCCTAACTTCTCATAACCTCATGTAATCTTATTTTATTATTTCCATTATTATTTTATAATTTCCTTAGGAGGCCCATTTTAGACCTCAAAATTCCTCTAATGATAGGTGGTATATTAAATATAAAATAAAATTTATAGAGAAGTTCCTATCATCATTAGGGTATCAAAGTACTCAATTAGTAAACAAATAGATTCATATATAAATGATGCAGGTGGCTCCAGAAATGCTCCAGATTCAGAAGTGGCTTTCGAAAATCTCAAAAATAAAATTTCTCGAATTTCACCTAAACTAGGACCAGATCGTAGTCCTCATCATCATGATTCCATTGGTGAGAACGACACTCAAATCCAAGTTCCTATGTTCAATATATTCTTGGTCAAAGTTCTAGTCAAACTAGGCTAAGTGGTAGCCATTAACGAGTTAACAATTTCGAAACAGAGTGTCGCATGGAATCCAACCATTGGAACCAGCGAATTTGTCACCTTCTTAATGTCATTGTTGACCCCAAAAACTGGTTGACATTTTTTAACCAAGCTATTGTATAAAAATATATATTAAATAAGGGTGGTGAGCCACCAACCCTGCTGCCCCAACTGTTGTACTATATTTAAATAAAAAATAAAAACAAACGAATAAAGGTCAGGCCCACGGCTGACCCAGGACCCCGTGCATGGCCCACGACCATTACACAAAATCCAAGGCCAGTGGATGTCGAACCCACGCTGGGTGGGTTGGCCCACCACCGACGACCTCACATAATGGCACCACTTAAACCAACACATCCAATTAGCGTTATAACAAACCATATAACATACACCAACCACCCGTTGAAACAGCTAACAATTATTTAAAACCGTGCCCCACTTAAAAATCACTAACGGTTACATTAATGCCAAAAAAAACCATGTCAGTCGACAGGGGCGGGGGTTCAACTTTAGAACCTCTACCCACCTATCTTTGATGTCCACCAACATCCGAATGGGCTTAGAATTGAAACATTCACCCAAAGAATTATATATGAACCTGAGTTTTCCATTCGACCAGGAGTTGGAGTCGTGCACATGTGGAACCCAGAGTTGTAGTGGAACTGGCCCAAGCGAGGCACAAATTTTGAGAAAGATTCTTAGGGAATATTTACAAGAATATTCTTTGTTGCTTAAGGAATCTGAAAGATTCCCTAGAGGGTGATTTTTTACAGTGACAAAATAATGTCAACTTTATACTCAAATGAACTAGAATTTCGCAGGGAACGTGATGGTGCGCTCTGTTTCCTCATATGAGCAGAATAATTTCAGAGAGTGAGAAATGAGGAATCTTTAAAGAATCTTGAGGAATCTAAAAGAATTCCTTGGAGGCTGATTTTTGACATAGGCATAATGATGCCGACTTTATCATCATTTTTCACAAAATTTCCCAAGGAGGGTAATGGTGTGCTCAGAATTTTCATCTGAGTAGTGAATTTTTTGCCCATCTCCAGGAAGGAATCTTTGGGGAAAACTAAAATATTCCCAAGAGTCCAGATTTTGATGGAGTCAGAAAGGGGCCAATTTTATGGTCATTTGACAGGATTTTTTGCCACAAGTTCAATGTTGATGTCCGTTTCTGCAACTGAGCTTTACATTTTCCAACCATCCCAGAAAGTGGAGGTAAATGATGTAGGCATGCCATGTCCTTCTTCTGATTTGTTGATATGATGTTTTTTTGTTGAGATCCTTGTTACCATTATGTTGAGGGATACTTGTATACCATTTCATGTGAGAGTTTATTAGCTTTTCATGTTGATAGAGGGTCCATTTGAGTGAGAGTTCCTATAGAGAATGTCTCGTGGAGAGACATACCACTCTAGTTGAAGGAATTTATCCTTGTAATGAAAAAGAATATACCATGTACATCATCATCATATTTTAGCATTTAATGAAGCAACCTCCCCACTCTTAACACTAGGCCTAGAGAGGTAACCCACATTGGGTGAACTCCATTAACAATGTGTGTGTGTCCTTTGATTTGATGGTTGCTATTATGTTTTCTCTTCTTTGAAGTATGTACAGGTGCCTTTTCATACTCTTTCATCAGCAATTCTGCTTGACATCACAAAAGTAAAAGATCTTGGTTAATTTTGGCAATTGTAAGAATCCAGATCAAGTTTGGTATCAGAGTGGTCTTCTTGCTGAGGGTGAATTGCGAGTGTTAATGATTGAACATGCAACAACAAGGAAAATGGAGAACAACAGAGATCTCTTTGAGGACCTCCTCAACATGGCACACATGTTGGACATAATATATACACATTATGAGGAGAATATAGAAAAAGAGGAACGGGAGAAATAAAGAGTAGAGGATGATGCTTCATCTATCCCCTCGAGTGAAGAGTCTTCTTCTTCATCATCTTCTCATCATTCAAATGAGGAAATCAATTTAATCCTTCAAGCAAAGAATTCTGAATTGAGGATACTTATAAAAGACAAAAAAGAGGAGAAGCAAAGAGTGCAACTTCAATTATGAGCCACTGAAGAGGCCTTGGAAAAATTGAAGTGCAATGAAGGCTTAGTGAAGCCATCATCACCTGTTTCAAAATCAACAACTGAGGTAAACAATGTTGATCGTTATTTAGTTTCATTTTCACATGATCTTATTTACGTTGGAAATATGGAGGTACCCATTTTAGGAAATGGCATGAGACTCCTTACTAAGATGGGGTATAAAGGAGGAGGAGTTGGTGTTAATGGCCAAGGAATGACTCAACCATTAGAGGATGTACAAAGACCTTGATTTGCATGTTTGGGATACACTGAGGGAGACTACTCAAAGGTATCATAAGCTTTGAAGGAATCGTCAAAGCCATCAGAGAAATAGGATTATTGGAACACATCACAATCCTCCCATGACAGTGCACATTGCAGAGGAAGAGCTAAGGAAATCTCTCATCACCAGGATTGCACCAAAGACAGCTAGGAGAGGTATAAAAGTCTCAGTATTATAAAGTTCATTTTGATTAAAGGCATATTTTTAATGATGAGAAAAAACCATGTCATAGAAAACCATGTAGTTTTTGTGGTTTGCATAACCATGTGGTTGATGAGTGCTAGAAGAGAATGGTAGAAAGAAAGAGGATGAGGCATGAAAGACCTTCTCCACATTAGGGAAGGAATAAGGTTAAGTAGGTCTAGAGGAACAAGAATTTTTTGAATAATTACAACAAAGGTGGACATCAAAGAGCCACATGTTGGAGGCTCCATCCAAAGCAATGTTGCAAGGACAAAGCACCTGTGTAGGAACCGGTTAGAAAAGTTGTTCGAAAAATCAATATGCCACATTCCTAGTGGTTCACTTTGTTGAGTAAGACATGGTTTTACTAGATATGGTAACTTTTCATGGCCACATTTTTTAAACCATGTTTTGAGAATACTTGTAGAACTGATGATATGTTTTCCATCACTTATTAAAGCAACGATGATGTTTTTGGCCTTTTATTGATAGTTGGGGTATTGGTTTCTATCATAATATAAACTTGACCACATAGTATATGTTATAAAATCTTGGCAAGTATGAGGATACTTGGATCATGTTTGGTCATGTAATTGAGCATGTAGTTTCAAATATTTTACCACGGGTTTGTATAGGATTTAGGTTTCAGTTCATTACTTATGGCTCTAAAGAACAAGGGTGGAGGAGAAGGAAGTGTGGCATGTCAGGACACTTTTCATGCAGACAATGTAAA
The DNA here is from genome assembly GCA_000404065.3 of Pinus taeda. Lineage (NCBI taxonomy): Eukaryota > Viridiplantae > Streptophyta > Pinopsida > Pinales > Pinaceae > Pinus > Pinus taeda. The sequence continues at coordinate 438,679 of APFE031687485.1, read as the reverse complement.
ACAACAGTTGCAGATTATGTTCATGCTTTTGGTGGATCAAAATCTCCTCAATAGGGAGGAATAATCTAAGTGGCTCCATAAATTCTCTAGATTCAAAAGTGGCTTTGGAAAATCTAAAAAATAAAAGTTCTTGGATTTCACCCAAACCAGGACTAGATCGTAGTGCTCATCATCTTGATTCTAGCAGCGTGAACGACACTCAAACCTGAGTTCGCATGCTCAATATATTTGCGGTCAAAGTTTTGGTCAAATTAGGCCAAGTGGTAGCCACTAATGAGGCAACAATTGGAAAAGAAGCGGTGCATGAAATTCGGCCAGCGGAACGGGAAAAATTGTCACCTCGTGAATTTTGCCAGTGAGCCCCAAAAACCGGTTGAAATTTTTTAACCAAGTTATTGTATAAAAATAAAAATAAATTAAATAAGGGTGGTGGGCCACCAACCCTGCCATCCCATCTATTGTATTATATTTAAATAAAAAAAGTGAACAAGGGCTAGGGCCCATGGCTGACCTAGGAACCTTTGTAGGAATATTCTTTGATTCTTGAGGAATCTAAAAGATTACCTAGAGGGTGATTTTTTGCAGTGATAGAATCATGTCAGCTTTATACTCAAATGAAGAATAATATCATAGGGAATGTGATGGTGAGGTCTGTTTACTCATCTGAACAACATAATTTTAGTTAGTTAGTAGTGAGGAATTTTTGCAGAATCTTAAGGAATCTAAAAGATTCCCTTGGAGGGTGATTTTTTATGAAGGTGGAGTGATGCCAAATTTATAGTCATTATTCGCGGAATTTCATAAGGAGCACAATGGTGTTCTCAAAATTTTCATCCGAGCAACGAATTTATTTTCCCATCTCCAGGAAGGAATCTTTGGGAAATCTAAAAGATTCCCAAGGGTCCAAATTTCGACAGTGTCAGAAAGGGGCTAGCTTATAGTCATTTGACATGATTTCGTGCCATGATATCAATGGTGATGTCCACTTCTACAACTAAGCTTTTTATTTTTCGACCATCACAAAAAGTTGAGGTAAATGATGTAGTGATTCCATGTCCTTCTTTTGATTTATTGCAATGATGTCTTGTTGTTGAGATCCTTGTTATGATTATGTTGAGGGATACTTGCATCCCATGTCATGTGAGAATTTGTTAGCTTGTAATGTTGAAGGAGGGTCCATTTGAGTGAGAGTTCCTATAAGAGAACGTCTCATGGAGAGACATGACACTCTAGTTGAGGGAATTTATCCTTGCAATGACAAAGAATATACCATGTATATCATCATCATATTGCAACATCTAATGAAGCAACCTCTCCACTCTTGACACCAGGCCTGGAGACGTAACCCACACTGGGTGAGCTTCGTTATCAATGTGTGTGTGTCCTTTGATTTGATGGTCGTCATTATGTTTTCTCTTATTTACAGTATGTATATGTGGCTTTCCATACTATTTCATATGCAATTTTTCTAACATCACAGAAGGAAAATATCTTAGTTAATTATGGTAGCTAAGAGAATCTAGATCAATAAATTATCCATTTATACATATATAATAAATGGCAATATCAAGTGTAATCTAGTTACAAATTGGTTGGGTAAAATCTAAGAGTTAAAAATGTATTCAATAGTGACAAATAAGAGGACAGACACATACATAACCCTATTGCGTAAGAGCTTCTACAAAAAAATTCATCATATTACACCAAACTGACTGACGAGCCAAGAATGGCCATAACCATGAAATAATAACAAATTTTACATGTTTTGAATAGACATAAGGGCATGAAAATTAGTAGTATGTATACGATTTCAGAACAAAAGTGAGGCCATAGCCTTTTAGGCCAAATAACAAAAAATAATAAAATAAAAATCTATGGATAAAAGCTTGTTCATATCTTTATGCAGACAAACCCTGGAAAAATTATGTAATTTCTAGAATATGGCATAATAACTACCTCATCCTAATGTTAAGAGAAAAACCCTGGAGACAAAATAGGAATTAGGTGAGTTAAAAAATTTGAAATATTTGCGAAATTTCCATAGAAGAGCATTCGGGGTTTGGAGAAGAGTTCCATACCTGGAAGCAAGAATAGCCCTGTAAGAAAGTTTAATCTGTAAGTTAGAGTAGGTTATGTGAAATCACCCTACAAAAATACAAAAGAAATATATATATAACCATGGGCGTGACAAAAGGATCTTCATTACCCATGGAATGGCGTAGTCCTTTCCTCTGTATTTCCCATCTAGTAAAACCCTAGCACGCAAACATTAAAATAGGGTTTATAAACTACCCAATTGAAGGTAATAAAATGAGAAAGATATTCCAAGCCTATTTAGATAAAAATTTACGAGTTGGACTTGCAAGTGGAAAGCATAGAGAAGAAATCAAATTGAACGACTCTAGAAGCGACGACCTTCGATATCTTGGAAACCTTTCAAAAACCCAATACCAAGTTCATTAGATATGTACAAAAACTTTTGAGGAAAAAAACACAAGAAGTTACTGTCGGCCTAATGTTGGAAAGGGTTCTTACCATAAAAGGAAAATAAAATGAGTTGCAGGACCCTACTACATCAACACCAGATGATGCTTTCTGATCATTTTTTAACAAGTGTATCAGTGAACTCGAGGAGCATGAAAACAAGCTACCTCAGAAACCCTAGGTGTAGAGCTTTCCTCTATCGAAAGAAAGTGCAAATGGGAGAGATGGTCAACAACTTGAAAGGTGATTACCACCTGTTATCACCCCAAG